>VXAU01005931.1:234899-295324 GCA_013399695.1 Formicarius rufipectus
TGTGTGTGTGTGTTTATGGTGTGTGTGTCTGTGTGTGTCGGTGTGTCTCTGTGTCTGTGTGTGTGTCTGTGTGTGTCGGTGTGTCTCTGTGTCCGTGTGTGTGTGTTTATGGTGTGTGTGTCTGTGTGTGTGTGTTCACAGCACAAACCATTCCACTCTCTGCCAGGGGCAGTGGTTGCCAGAAGGAGCCGTGTGGAGGATGCTCAGCAGGGAGAGGGCACAGCCTGGTTCTCACCCCACTCTGAGCTGCACCAGCTGCCTTTGTGGGCACCTTTTCCCCGCTGCCAGCCCAGGGCAGAGGTGGAGAGTTTGGGGGTGTTCACACGGTGGGTGTGGGGGTGGTGCCAGGGAATGAAACCTCCCCTGTGCCACTGGGTTTGTGCCCCGTCCAGAGTGGGGTGGGGAACATCAGGGTGTCTCTTTTGGTGTGTTCAGAGCACGAGCCTGATGAGGAGCAGCTGAGGGAGCTGAGGGGTCTCAGCCTGGAGAAGAGGAGGCTCAGGGGGGACCTTCTGGCTCTGCAAGTCCCTGCCAGGAGGGGGGAGCTGGGTGGGAATTGGGCTCTGCTCCAGGGAACAGGGACAGGAGGAGAGGGAACAGCCTCAGGCTGTGCCAAAGGAGGGGCAGGTTGGATATTGGGAACCATTCCTTTATGGAAAGGGCTGTCCAGCCCTGGCACAGCTGCCCAGGGCTGTGGTAGAGTGATGTCCCTGGAGGTATGTAAGAGACGTGTGGATGTGGCACTTGGGGACACGGGTCAGGGGTGGCCTTGGCAGTGCTGGGGGAGCAGCTGGGCTTTTCCAGAGGGATTCTGTGATTCCATGATTTAAACCATCTTCCCAGATCACAGCACCGATGGGTTGGAAGGGACCTTACAGCCCATGAAGTCCCACCCCCGGCCATGGGCAGGGACACCTCCCACCAGCCCAGGGTGCTCCAAGCCCTGTCCAACCTGCCCTGGGACACACCCAGGGATGGGGCAGCCACAGCTTCTCTGGGCAACCTGTGCCAGGACCTCCCCACCCTCACAGGGGAGAATTCTCTCCCAATATCCCATCTAACCCTGCCCTCTGGCAGTGGGAAGCCATTCCCCTTATCCTGAAACTCTAAGTTCTCCCTGGAGCCTTTTCCAGGCGAACACCCTCAGCTCTCCCAGCCCGACCAGTGCGGGGAGAGATTCCACTTCCCCACTTTGCCCCGTGCCCAGAGCCCCCGCACACCCACCCAGGGCAAAACCCACCGGTGGCAGCTCCAGAAGTGTCCTGCCTTGTCCCCAAGCTCCCTGCCTGTCCCCAGAGCCCTCTGGCTGAGCTCCAGCTGGCAGTTCCATTGCTCTGGCTGCGTTAAGTGCCTGGCAGGTTGCATTATGTGAGGCTCTTCCAGAATTCATGTTCTCCCAGCAGTTCCTGCAGGTTGGCAGAGGGGAAGTGGTGCAGCATCCCGGGCTGTGCTTCCCAGTGACCTTCCCCAGTCACTGCTGGGGGGTGCTGCAACTCCTCCATCCTGTTTTATCCTGCTAAAAATGGAATACTGGGGTTACACCTTCGCCATGGGGGCTTTTTCTTGTGTCCCATCAGTTTGGTTTTATCTGGGAAAAAATGTATTGAAATACATATATAAAATATAATGATATATATAACAAATACCTGTTGCTAATAGTTATTTCAACCAAGGTCAAAGTACAGTCCCTCGTTTCATCTGGGGGGTGGGAAATGCAATTAAAAGTTCTCTATTCTGCCAATAATAATTAAACAAGTGCTTTTATTAAGCAGGGCAGCTCCATTTCTGATTAGCTTCAGTAGGATCCCAGGGTCATGAGCAGGATGGCAGTGATGGAGCAGCATTAATGGGACAACATCCTGAGCTGCTCCAAGGATGTGTTGCAGGCTGGAGGAGAGGGATGGAAACTGGGATTTTTATATCCCAGAACCCACAGGGCATCAGCAAAGCTGGGCTGGGACCTGCTCTGGGCACTGCCCAGGAGCCACAGCCAAATCCACACTGCTCCAGAATGAGGATCCCTGGCTCACTGTCCCCTCTGGCTCTGCACCCAGTTCCTCCCACTGCCTCTTCCAGTGCTCAACCCCACTCAGAACCTTAGAGGGACCCAATCCAGTCGCAGACCATGGTGGGGGAGATGCCTCCAGCTTTCCTGCACGGTAGGAAGGAGGACATCCAAGGCACCACACTCCTGCCTTGCCCGTGCCCTGCCTCCGCCTCTCTCCCCCCTCTCCCAGTTTGCATCATGGAAAATGATGGGGCTGCTGGCTCAGCTCCACCACCGCTCGGTCCCGGTGCCTGGGGCAGCCCAGACACCACCACGGGTCCTTCTTCTGCCCTGAGAGGGGGTGTTTGCCCCCCTCCCTCCCCTGGTGGTGCATCATTTCCCTTCTTCTGGAGCTCAGCTGCTCAGGAAACACCAACAGAAGAAACCTCAGCGTTTTCCTCCTTCCTTCTTGTCCACCAGCCAGAACCAATTAAACCCACGGGAGCTCAGCTCTTCCCTCCTTCCCTTTTAATTTCAGACCCCCTGGTAAGAGGAGACATGATAAAATGGGAGATTAAATGCCTAATGCCTGGGATTTGGGATTACTGAGGCCAGGCTGGAGGGCTGGAGGTAGAAGGAGGTGTGTGGGTGGGTACAGGGAGGTTTGGACTGGTGGTGCCTCCCCGCATCTTCTCTCTCCTCTGCGGTGTCCAAGGGGCAGGGCAAGTGTGGAACTCCTGCACAGATCCATCCTGGAGGATTCCAGAGGGAAAGGCTTCTCTCTCCGAAGGGGATTCCTATGCAGGGCTGGGGGGTGAACCCCAAAATCCCCCCCGAGGCAGGAGGGTGGGGGGCTGCGGGGCCAAGTCTTTTGGGTTTGGGGGTAACAGCATTGAATAACCCCTGTCACCAACCAACCATCCATCATCCTGCCGTCCCATCGGAAGAGTTTCAGCCTTTGATGGCTGCAAAGATGCTGCTGATTTATTCATGGCCACTTCCCACCCATTAGCGTTAAGAGCTCTCCTCTGGCTATGGAACCCACCCCAGCCCCTGCCTGGCCTTCCCTGGGAAGGTCAAGCACTTTGAGATGCTGGAGCTCAAATAATTTCCAGGAAATACCTGGTGTGCTGTCTCTCCATCCTCAGCATCCAACCTTTCCAGCAGGCAAGGAGCAGGATACCCACAAATGTCCCCTCTCTGTTCCTTCTTCCTCTTGGTCTTCCCACTTAAAAGAAGGAATTGCCAGGAGGGGGTTGTGGAAGGTCTCCACAGCTTTCCTCCCAGCTGCTCCCAGCCACGCCAGATGGCACTCAGGCTGTGCCTCGGCTTGCTTTGGGTGGAGAAATGCCCTTTGGGAGGAAATGTGTCCTTTGGGTGACTCCCAGCCTTGTGTGAGCCCCATGGCCTCGGATGAGGTCGCTGATCTCATCTCCTCGAGCAGCCAGGGGTTCCCAGGACCTTCCCAGGGGAGGGAAAATCAAGTGTCTGGGATAACCCGCCGTGTCTGAGCTGCTCGGAGGGAAAGGAGCTCCCTGCAAGTTGCTGTTAAATGTCTGAAGGCTCCTGCCCTTCTGCTCCAAACCTTCTCCAGCCCCACACCTGCACCCCTCATCTGGTTTGTTTTCATCCCACACACAGCCAGGGTGCAGCTCTGGTCCTGCTGCCAGACTGGTGACCCTGGGGATTGGAGAGGGGGGATTTGGGAGGCTCTGCTGCGATTCTCATCCTTGCTGAGACCTGTTGTGAGGTGTGTGGGAGCATTCCGCATCCTCCCAAGCCCTGGAAAGTGGGAGATGCTCTGGCTGTGTGTCTGTGAGGGGCTGTGGGTGGGGAGCTGTGGGTGGGGGGATGTGAATCTGCCGAGGAAAGGGCTGCAGGGGGTGTTTGTGTCCAGGGATGGGGCCGAATATCCCAAACCAAGAAAACTTTGTGGCTGAGGTTGAGCTCATCTCCTTTCCCAAGGGATCCAGGTCCATCCCCCTGCTGAGGTCTCAGCTCCCTGTTCTTTGAGGCAGGGACAGGGATAAATTCAATCAAGGCTCCAGAGACGCTGAGGTGCAGCTGATGGGCTGAGGAGCAGATAACTGTGTTAGTGCTGAGACACTGCACAGGCTCCTCCTGCTCCTGCCTGACCTCGGGAACCCCCTTTAAAGCACAAGAAAAAGGCTGCGGATGTTTCATTGGGTGATTTTTTTTCTTATTATTATTTTTATTAATTTACTAATTTATTAATTTACTAATCCTTTAGAGGTTTGATAGCAGAACCAGAACCCTCTGTGGGGCTGCTGTGGGGGCAGGTGCTCAGACACAGCAAGAGACACCATTTCAGTGAGGAGATCTTGGTAAAGGCACATCTCTGCATTGGGGATATTCCCTGTATTTGGGGATATTCCCTGTTTTCAGGGAATGCTGGGCTCAGGTGTCTGGATTGCCAGTATTTCTGTGCTGACCCGAGGTATGTCCTCTGCAGGCTGGGACAGGGCAGGGGAACGTTTTCCTCTCGTGGCTGCCCAAGCACCTGAGTCCTGCAGCTTTCCTTCTGTTCTGCAGTGGGGGTGTTCAGCTTTTGCATCACCAAAAAGGGGGGTCAAAACATTTTAGGAAGGGGCATTTGGTGCAGGATGGCTCCATGTCCCAGTGGGAGGACGTGGTGTCCCCTCAGTTGGGGTGAGAGCAGGGGGCAGCCCCAAGCCCCTGTGAGCTGCTGGGTGATACCCAGAGTGGGATTTGATGAGGGAGGGGACAAACAAAGACCAGGAGGTGCAGAGGGGTTGGGGCTGTGGATCCCAGGCCGGGCTGGGACGTGGGGAGGATGATGCTTTGGGGGTTCCTGCAGCTGCAGGACGTCACCCCATCGATCACCACCGGGAGCTGACGGTGAAGCTCCTCTCCCCGCACTGGGGTTCTCCCCCTTCTGAGCTCCTTCCTGAGCCATGAGGTTGGTGATTCAATTAAACAGGGTCTGAAGTGCATTTCCCTCGATGTTTGGCCCTAATGGATTCATTGGATTCCCTTGGGATTTGTCCTGTAGGATGAGGCATCTTGAAGACCCCTCGCCTCTGCCCCAGACCATGGGGCTTTTAGGGAGCTGCCATCAGCAGTAGCCCAGCTTGTCCCAAATCCTTCCCATCCCAAATCCTTCCCTGCCTGCTCCAGCAAAGCAAGAGAGGGTTGAAAATCCAAATTACCTCCCCCTCCCAAGAGACACGTGGAGCTGGAAACGTTACGGCTCATTTTGAAATGAAAAGGCAATATCAGAATATTGCATTCCTGTGAAATATCCCATCCCAGCTTCAGCTGAAGCACTTCAGCTTTTATTTCTGTTTCAACATTAGCAAGCACTAATGCTTAGTAATTTAGGATATAACTGAAATGACAAACCAAAAACACTTTGATGCAGAAAAGTCTGAAATCTGAGGAAGAGCTACGAGGGCAAGTGCTTTGGTGCATTTTGGGGTAATCCTTCGTAGACCACTCTTCCCATCTGGAGTTGGATCCTGATCCCGTGTGTGACTAAGCAAAGCAAGTGATGATCAGATGCAGAGACTCCAGAGCAAAATCCCCTCTCCTGAACACTTCTGGCTGTTTAAACTGAATTCTGGCTGCCCTGACCCCAGTGTGAGCCACCCACCCAGGTGGTGGGTATGTAAATGGTGGGATCAAGCACTGCCCTGTCCAGGGTGTGTGTTCTGCTTTAAAGAGACACAGGGTGAAACTAAACCCACTTCAGACCAACTCCACTGTGCTGGAAATGCAACAGCCAAGTGGCTTCTGGCAAGTGCTCGTCCCTGGTCTGCAGCCTCTCAATCCCTGCTCTTCCTCCACCTCCTCCTCCTCCTCTCCCCAGGTAGCTGCTGGAGCAGCAGGAGTATTAAAGCAGAAGGCAGCATCATTTCCCCAAATATTTCCACTGTTCCTGTGGACTTCCAATTGCATCAAACCTTCCAGAGCTGTGCAGTGGCCTGAAGTTACTGCTCGATGTTCCCTTCGAGTGGAAAACGCTGGGGTTTGGTTATTTGCACGGGAAGAGGAATTGGTGCCACGTTGCTCTGCACCCTCCAGCCCCGCCAGGAGAGGAGGGATTGCATCCCTTGCACTGGAGCAGAGATCCCTCAATCACACCCCCCTTTGTCTCCTCTCCAAGCACCCCTGGCTGGACAAGAAAACACAACACCACAGGATGTGTCCAGAACAGTTTGCAAAACAGTAACATAAATCACCGGGAAGAGAAGAGACAATTAACTTGCATTTAATTGGAGATGTATTAAAACTCACTCGTTTTGTAAATTTGTTTAACTCGTATTAATCTGTGAAAATATGCAGCTTTTCTTCTAACACAGAGACAGATGACATTTCCAGAACTCAAGTCTTAAAGCTTTTCCAAGTCCTTATTGAAAAGCTGGAGATAATTACTTTTCCAGGGACATCAAGATAATGACTCCACATTTACAGAACATGATTAATAACAAGTCTGTTTGTATTTACAGTTGCTTCACTTACTCCTGAAATGGGGCCACCTCCCAAGCAGCCCACGGAGCTTTTATCCCACAACTCTGGGAATCTGGTGCTGTGGTTATTTCCAGGCATCACACCAAAACAATCTCTTTGAAGGCGACTTTGGGAAGATGCTGGCTCACCTTCCTGCTCCTAATGCCTCATCCAAATCTCCTTCCCTGCCTGCCTTGGCTTCAGGGGATGGAAAGGATGGTTTTCCCCCCTTATCCCTGCAGCAGCCTTGTGAATTTTGGGGAAGCTGCTCCAGAATGTCCTCTCTGAGCCCCGTCTTCTCCCCCTGATGTCACTTTTGCCCCCAGTGGGTTCTTCTCTCCTCTTCATTCCTCTGCTCCTCTGGAAGGAGGGGATCCCACTGTCTGCAAGGGCACAGGAGGAACATTCCTACTGGGTGGAAATTGGATGGAAGCTGGATAGAAGCCCCAGTGCCCTACAAAGTGTCCTATAAGCATCAGCTGCCAACAGCCTGGGAAGGGACTGTGGTCTGACTCAGGCAGGGATCACTTCCAGCCACAATCCACCTCTCCCAGTGCAAGGAGAATGTGACCAGGGGCTGAGAACCCCACAGTGAGCTCATTCCTCTCTGTGCCTCAGTTTGCCCATCACTGGGTAAGGGAGGGATGTCTGCTCATGCCTTGTGCTTCACAGCTGACCAGCCCCATCCTATTCTCTCTGCTCTGACATCCCATTCCCTCTGCTTCCACTCCCCCTTCCCCAGGGCAGTGCCAAGGAGAGCAGACAAGCCCCGGGACTCTGGATACACATCCCTAAGCCAGAGGGGACCTGCTGAGCCCTTCCTGCTTCCCAAAACACCCCTCCAGGCCGTGCCCCTGCTCTGGCAGGTGGCATTCCCTGCCCATCACCTCCAGCACAGCTTGGGAGCTGCCTCTCCCGGGTCGGAGCCTGGAGGCTCCTCTTTGCCCTCTTTGCTAACAGAGAAGGCTCTGCAGCCTCGGGAGCCGCTGCCAAATCCTGCTCCAACAGCTGTATGTTCTCCAGCATGAGTCATCCCCACCCCGAGCTTTCAGCCTCTCCACAACAACATTCCTTCTCTCTGATCTCAGATCCTGGCTGTGATCGCTCCCTGTCTACTTCTCCTTCCTCCATCCACATGGTCCCTCCTGCCCAGGCTCGGTCCCAGTCGAGGCAGCAGAGAACAGAGGAGGCTCTGCCAGGATCACCAGAGCTTCAAACACGGAGGGTTCAGGTCCCCTCCCTGCCCCAAATCAAGAGTGGGTGCCCAACTACCATGAGGTCCATTTTTTCTCTCTGAAGAGAAACAGTGAGTCGACTCTTTCAGACTGTTTTTTCTTGTTCCTCCTCATCCCAGATATGTCTGGAAGAGCCACCACTGCCACCCTCTCCCAGAGCTTTGGGAAAGTGCTCTGAGCCTTTAGTCCTGCACATCTCCTGCTCTGCCATGGGCTCTGCAACAGATCCTCCTCCCTGAGCCCCTTCATCTCTCCCCACCAGCCCTTTTTTCCCCAGTGGGTTCTTTTCTCCTCCTCGCCCCTTTACTCCTGCAAAGGGAGGAGATTCCACAGTCTGCAAGGACAAAGGAGGAACTTTCCCTGCATCTCCATTCCCATCCCAGCAGCTTTCAGCTCAGGAAGGGTGGAAGATCCACGCTGAGCTCTTCCTCTTCTTTGTGAGCCTGTTCCCTGCATGGTCCAGCTTTAACCCCTGGAGAGCCACAGGCAGCTGCCCTCTCCCTAATCCTGCCTCCAGCATCTCTCCTCACGTTAACAGCAGATCCCCAGGGAGACCATCCCCCTCGGAGCATCCCCTGTGACTGGAAAACTGCTGTGGAGCAGGACCCTGTGCAGGGATGGGCAGTGCTGGAGCGTGGTGGGCTCTGCCAACTCCCTGCCCGGCTCCGAAAGCTGCCGGCGCTGAATTCCCACCGGCTCTTTGGCCAACTCTGCCTGGCACAGGTACAGCCTCTGAATGGAAATCAGAGTTTGCTCAAAAGCATTAATTTCTTCCGGACCATGCAGTGCCCAGATGGGTTCCAGTGGCGGTGAAGGGAGGCCTTGGACACGTCACTTGAACAGCACAAAAAGCCAAAGTCAAATCCTGTACCTCCCTCGGCAGCTGGGATTGTTGTCTGGGAGGCCTGGGAGAGGGAGGCACTGCTCTGTTCCACCAGTGCAGCTGGCACCTTGGACCCACAGCCATGACCTCTCTCCCTTCCCTCCACTCAGCAAGTTCCAAAGATTCTCAAAAGGTGCTTTGATTGAGCCTGGCAGGAGGGATGGCAGAGCCAATCTCATGCAGCATTCCCCCAGAATGGGGGATTTTATTCCCCTCATCATCAACCCACTGGGTGATGCTCCCCTGCCAGAGGCAGGTGAGGAACCCGGTGTCCTGCACCTCATTTCCCAGCTTTATCCCTAAAACCTTTTCCGGCAGTGCTCCCTGCCATGGAGACATTCAGCTGGATCCTGGATCTGCTTATGGATTGTGGGGTGCCAGTGGCAAAGTCCCACGAGGAATTGCAGTTGTTTTGTGGCTCCCCAGGGGAGAGCAGGGGTCTGGTTTGATGCTCCGAGGTTTTCCACAACCATGAGAAAGGGGGAACCTGAGCTTGGCACGTTTTTAATTTCAGGATGAGAAAGAACCTCTGCCTGCAGAACATCCCAGGCTTGGGGCAAGACGAGGTGGAATCTCCACAGCACTTAGTGGAGCACTGGGGTGTGGTTTTGGGGTGGGACTGTGCTGGTGGAAGTTTGGGTTAGCTCTTTCAGTGTGTTGGGATGTACCACTGGTGGGATGCTGCAACCCCTGTGGGATTGGGGATGTGTGGATGGGGATGTGGGCACGAGGAGGCAGGGATGGGGATGTGGGGATGGAAATGAGGGGATTGGGATGCAGGGCTGGGGATACAGATCTGGAGAGAAGGGGATGCAGGCATAGGGGTGTGGGAATGAGGGGATCAGGGGAGGAGGGATGCTCTGCCGAGCTCCCTGGGGCTGACAGAGATCTGTTGTATTTTTGGTAAGTTCAGAGGAGGAGAAACAAAAGGCCTGGAGGAGAAAGTGCCTCTGGAACCTGCATCAACACTGTCTGGGGTGGGGGCTGCAGCAAACGCCACCACTGCCAGGATTAACGTGGGATAATGCTTTATCCCAACTGCTGAACTCCCTGTGCTGAAAGAGGGGAACCACTGCAGTCCCACTCCCAGAGCAGGCTGGCCTGGCCGGGAGAACTGGGATCTGCTGGTGCACGGCAGGCTGTGCCAGGGAGGTGGAGAAGGGTCCCTGGGTTCTGATTATTTCATAGGATCTCGGAATCGTGGAATGGTTGAGTGAGAAAGGACCTTAAAGACCATCCAGTTCCAATCCCCCCGGTGTCGGCAGGGACACCTTCCACCGGAGCATCCCTGGGGCGGGGGTCCCATCCCGAGGGAGGGTCTGTGGTCCCCGCTGGGCGAGGGGACCCGGCAGCGAGGCGGAGGAAGGATCGCAGCCCGGCCCCTTCCATCCCCCGCCGCTCCCGGCCCCTCTCGGAACCAGGAGAATCCCAAATCCCGCCGATCCATCGCAACTTTCCCACGGCCGGGCAGCCGCTCCCGGCCCCGCCGGAGCCCGCACCGGGGGGGGCACAGGAGGGGTCCCGTCCCGTCCGTGTCCCCCCCCGCCCGAACCCGCCGCGCTCCGCCCCACGCGGGGCCGGGGCGGGACCCGGGGCCGGGCGGAACCCGCAGCACAGACGTCCCGGCGGCGGCGAGCGGGGAACCGGGAATCGGGGACCGGGAATCGGGGACTGGGAATCGGGGACTGGGAATCGGGCACCGGCATCCCACCGCCTCCCGCCGCTCCATGGCCCCGGCCCCGGCGGCGGAGTCCAAAGCCCGCAGCCCCCGGGGCTCCCTCGGGAGGCGCTCGGTGAGTGCGGGGACGGGGGGGATGGACGGGACGGCGCGGACGTGGGTAGTGATATGGGCATGGATATGGATACGGAGGCGGGCATGGAAGTACGGCCCCGGCCGGGCACGTCCACAGCAACCCCGGGCACGCAGAGTCCCGGCGGGATGAGTGCCGGGCACCCACGGGCACGGGGTGCTCATGGGCACGGAGCACCCACGGGCACGAGGTATTCATGGGCACGGAGCACCCACGGGCACGAGGTATTCATGGGCACGGAGCACCCGTGGGCACGAGGTATTCATGGGCACGGAGCACCCGTGGGCACGGGGTACTCATGGGCACGGAGCACCCACGGGCACGGGGTACTCATGGGCACGGAGCACCCGTGGGCACGGGGTATTCATGGGCACGGAGCACCCACGGGCACGAGGTACTCATGGGCACGGAGCACCCACGGGCACGGAGCACCCACGGGTATCCATGGGCATCCACGGGCACGGGGCACCCACGGGCTCTGGGCATCCATGGGCACCCAGCACCCACAGGCACCAGGCACGCACTGGCACTGGGTACCCACGGACACTCAGCACCCACAGATGGGCACTGGGCACCCGCTGGCACCAGGGACACCCCATGGGCATCCGTGGGCACCCAGCACCCACAGGCATCCCGTGGGCATCCGTGGGCACCCAGCACCCTCTGGCACTGGGCACCCACAGCCACCAGGCACTCAGGGGCACCTGGCACCCATGACAGACACCAGGTGCCCACAGATGGGCGTCCAGAGGCACCAGGCACCCACGGACAGCCAGTACCCATGGACAGACACCCAGGCACCCACGGGCACGGGGCACACGCAGGGACACCGAACACACGCCCAGGTGTGCACAGATGTGCACACACCCACTCGTGTGCGAGCCCACACACATCCTCACACAGCCCAAATCCAGGAGAGGGGTGGAACTGTCCCAGTCCCAGCACCCTGTGCAGCTCCCGAGGCCCCCGGCAGAGGGTTGGGGTGAAGAGCAGCCCCGCAGCTCATCCCCACGCAGGGTTTGATGGAGACACTGGAGAGAGGAGAAGTGGGTGGAAACCATCCCAGCAGCTCCTGGCGTTTGGGATCAGGAGGGTCTGTGGGCACAAGGAGCTCACTTTTGGGACACGGAGGGAGGAATGAGCACAGCTGGATCCAGGGCTCCATCTCACCTCCGGGTGGGTTTGGATTCTGGCTTCACAAAAACAGAGGGATGTGACTTTTGCCAGGTAAAAAGTGGGGGATTTGGGGCGTTTAAAAAGCTGGAGGCAACAGTGATGCCAGCTGGAAATACAGCTGGGAATTCCACTGCTTGCAGGCCGAGTGGGATGTGGGTCCGTGGGATGGGAGGAGATGGGATCTGTGTGTCTGTACCCACTGGATAACTCGGGCCGTGCTTGGCAGCCCCACCGGACTCCGTCCCCCCCTCCCTCCCCTCAGTGCTGGCAGGGATTTTTCAAAGAAGCAGCAGGGAAGGTGCCAAATACAGGAAGAGTTTGGTCCTAATTCCCTGGAAATCCCAGCCTACGGAATTTTTTTTTGCTCTCCTTCCTTTCCTCTTGGCCGTGAGGATTCGCAAGGTGCCGGGTGCCCACCCATCCCGCGCCGCTTCCCGGAGGCAGGAATGCTCCCAGGAAATCCTTTAATTAATTTTTCTCCTCCCCCTCCTCCAAGCGAGCAAAGAGCTGCCATTAGAAATCGCTCTCTGTTTAAATTTAGATGCCTGCATTATCTTGAATTTGGATTTATTAATTATTTGCATCTGGTTCCTATCAAGAAAAGTTGAGCAATGCAGATGTCCTGATGTCGGGTTGGGGGAGAAGCACCAAATCCGTGGTGCTTCCATTGTCTCTTTAAACAATGGCCCATCAGAAGCAGCCGGGAATGACAATCCCGAGCCCATCGCGGGAGTCTGACATGAGTTAAGCACCATCCAAGTTGCTCCTCTCCATGGGTGACTGCGGCTCATTTCCCAGCCGGAGAGATTAGTCTAATTAGCTGAGCAAATCTGGGTAAGGCAAGCTCTGGTAATTAGTAATCAGTGGGATGTTTCCACGCACTTTCTTTGCCTGAGGGGTAGAGAGGAGTTTAGAGCATGGCCCCGTTTTTTGGGAGCAGGGAGGACTTCGGAGAAGTCAAGGTGAATGGAGTTGGAGCTGCTGGTGGCACTGGGGGCTCTCAGGTCTCACATCTCATTTGCCTATCGGGACCTTCTCCCTGGGTGGGGTGACCCATCAAGCACGGGATGGAGAGCCAAGGGACAGAACTGTGTGTCCCCAAACCACCTCAGCCCCATCTGTCCGTTCCCTGCTGTCCTGGATCATATTCCAGCTGACAGTGGTGGCCCTGGTGGCTCCTGGATGTGTGACCTCAGAAGGAGGTGCCTCTCCACAGCCTGGCCAGGGGTGGGGGTGATGCCTCCATCAGCGGCTGCCTGGTGGAGGTGTTAACACTTCCTCTATCCCATCCTTCACCTGGGAAAACCAAGGGAGGAAAACCGAGAGGAAAACTGCTGGAGGGGGGAACAAGGGATGTTTCACACCTTTGGGTCGCCACACCTGGGTCCTCTGTGCTGCAGCAAAGGGGCAAATCCCTCTCAACACCAGTGAAAACCAGGTGTGAGACCCCCCAGCCAGGGACCAGAAGGTGATTCCCACTGGGAAGGGGGATAATCCTTCCCACACCGTGATAATTGGCATTACTGGGTCTATGTGGAAGCTTCCATGAGGGAACTTAATTAATTATGATTGATTAACTGGTGTCCCCAGCTAAAGCTGGAGAGACAGACTTTGTCCCCACGTTGGGAACACTCTGGTGCCAGGGTCACCCAGGGAGGTTTCATCCCTCAGGAATGAGCCCAGGGGGGTTTGAAGCTCTGGACTGGGGGCTGCCCGTGGGTGCTGGGTGGGTGACAGGGTTTGCTCCAGCTGGGACACCCCCAGAAAGATGCCCAGCAGCTTTTCCTCTGACTCCTTCCCTCTGCAAACCTTTATGTGTAGCCGAGGGGTGGGAATTCGAAGTGAACTCAACTCAAATAGGAAAGGAGGAGACACCACACGGGTGGCAACGCAGGGTCTGCAGGATGAGGGATGCCCCACCCGTATGGGACTGCTGCTGCTTCCCTGCTTTGCTTCTCCAGCCGGGAAGGGGGTGGGATGGGGAGGGAGCTGTGCCTGGGTGCTGCTCCCGAGGTCCCTCCTGCCCCGTGCCGGGGGCGGCGTTGGAGGTTGGGCTGAAAGGGAGTTATTTTTAAGCACCACATCTCGGTGCAGACTGTCAGTCCCATTCTCCACACCTTCCCGGTGGGTGGGGGAGCAGGGGGTGCAGGCAGAGCCTCGTATCCAGGTCTTGACTTGCCTGAGTCCCTTTTCCCTTCCAAGGGGGGATTTAGGGGAGCTCAGCCCCCACAGGCTTGGCCATCACAGCTCCCTGGGGCTTGGGTGGGGTGCAGGGGGGTTTGCTCGGTGCTTTGGGGTCTCACCCAGCACCTCTGAAGGCTTTGCTGGCCAATTCCCCAGTGAAATTCAACATCAGTTTATTCCCAGAATCAAGAGATTTACCATGGCATTCAAGTCATGGTATTTTAGGAAAAGAAGAGGAAAAAGGAGGTGCTTTTGGCTCGTTGGGCATTTCTTGGGTGTTCATTACAATTGGGGCTCCTCCTGTGCCCGGTCCTGGGGGTGATGCCCTGCAGAGGACCCACAGGATGGGATCCTGGGGGCAGGGTGGGATTGTGCAGCCTGGAATGGGGCAGGACAGCAAGGGGAATGCTCTCCTTGGGGAGATGGTGGGTGTCAAATCCCTGCTCTGTGGTGGGACCCGTCCCAGAGCAAAGTCCTTTCCAGGTGGGAGGCAACGAAAATACAAAGCTCCTGGAAGGATAACTGGTGAGAGGGAAGGATAACTGGTGAGAGGGAAGGATAACTGGTGAGAGGGATTAGCCTGCAAGGGGGAGGCCCTCAGCTGCTCACCCTTGGCCCTTTTCCATGAGGCATTTGTGCAGCTCTCCAGCCCATCACCACGCCGGGTGGCACCTCCCGTGGCACAGCACGAGGGTGGCACCACCAGGCACCGGCACAGCCCCTCATCCAGAGGGAGATTTTGAGGCCAAATGTGATTTTTGGTAGCCTGGCAGGCTGCAAATTCAGTCTGACAGCGTGGTCAGGGCAGGGGCAGAGCATTCCCAGGACAGCTGCAAGAGGGACCCTTCCCAAATTCTGCTCTCCCCCCATCCAGCTCCAGTGCTGTGGGATGTGTTGGGATTTAGTGTCAGATTTGAGAGCATCCCTCTGCGAGGGCGGCAGCAGAGGATTGAGGTGGGAGGGTGGAGCCACCAACGTGCCTTCCTGATGGGGGGGATTAGAGAAATATTTGGGTTTATTTTAATGCCAGGGTTATTGCAGGGATTGGGAGCTTACCCTGGCAGCAGGGCAGAGCTCATCCCACTCGGGATGGCATTTACAGTTCCATGCTGTCGTTCCATACTGTCATCCCTCTCCACTGGGAATGAAAACCTCCAAGCTGGTCCCAGTGAACCACTAACTCTGGGCTGGAGGGAGGTGCCTGGGAATCCCTGCCTGTCCCCCTGCCCTGGCAGCACCCCCAGGACCCTCATTCCTGCCCTCCAAGCTGTGTGTGGTGCTGCTGCTCCCTGGGATGAATCCATTCCCGGGAATGTCAGTGGGTGCAGGAGGGGATGGCAGCTCTGGGGTTTGTATTTCTTTTTTTCTTTTTTTTTTTTAATTAATTTTTTTTAAAGGGCTTATGTAACCTTGGGGATTCTATTAATAAAAATAATGGGTTTGAACTCTGGGAACAACCAGCCCCGACGACGAGCAAGGAAATGCTCCAAGTTCAGAATGCAGCAGGAGGGAGAAAAAGGACAGGCATTTCGAGCAGGAATAGTTTCCAGGGGCTGTGGAGGAGCAGAAGGGATTCCCTGCCTGGATGCAGATTGTCAGCATCTGCCTGTCCTTCCTGGCCTGCCCCTGCATCCCTGTGCCTGGGAAAAGGAGAGGAGGTGGCAAAGGGATTGTTTTCAGGGTGGGTTTGGACCCTCTGGGTGTGGGATGGGTGGGCACCTCCCGTCCTCCTGCACCCATTTTTAAACATCCCAGCTCCCTGAGCTCAACTCCAGGCTGTATCCAGTGTAAAAGTGTGGGAAGAGCAGCCTGGCATGGCCCAGGTGAGCATAGCCTGGCATGGCCCAGGTGAGCATCACCTGGCCCCAAAGCATCGCCCAGGATGGGACCTGGGGGATGCTCGTGGCCCTCACAGGTGGGATTTGGGGGATGTTCATGGTCCCCACAGGCAGGACCCCAGGGATGCTCATGGTCCTTGTGGGTGGGATCCAGGGGATGCTCATGGTGCCTGTGGACAGTGGCCTTGGTTCCACAGGGGAGGTAACAGCAGAATTGGGGTTAAAGATGCACAGCTGAGGCTCAGGCCAAAACCAGGAGGTGCCTGGTGTGTGTTCAATGTGACTTCAGGGTCATGAGCTCTGTGGGGGTTCATGTTCTCCCTCAGTCAGTATTAAAGAGCTTTCTCTTGTGGTTTAGGGGGTCTTTCTCTTTTGAATCCCTGAGTACCCAGCAAGACACTTAAAGGGTCTGATACAAAACTAAGAGAGCTGAGGTGGCAATTAGAGATAGCTGGGACATATCCTAAATCAGGGCATTTGGAGGCAAAACCCCACAGTCTCTGGGATGTGTTCAAGAGTCCAGTTTGTTTCCCTTAAATACCAAAACATTTAAAACCTCATTTTCCCATTCAGGGGGAATGCTGCTTTGGGTTTACTGTGTTTCCCCTTTTGCCACATGGGATTATCAGCTTGTTTCCCAGAAGGGTTTCACACCCCCCTCAGCAGTGGCCTTGGGTTTTGGCTGGTTTATTTGGGATCTTTTTTTTTTTTTTTTCCCCTTTAAATCTCCCTTATTTGAGTTGTCACAGCTCGACAGCCTTGTGCCAGGAACATGCTGTCATCCTGAAACTCATATCTTTAATTCCTTCCCTCTGATGCTAATAACACCTTAAGATGATTACGACTGCAGGGGAAAAAATGTAGTATCCTATTTTTCCTGCTGTTTGGATGCTGGTCACTGGCTCTCAGCACTTCATTCATCTCAGGGAGTAAAACTGGAATGGTCACCCCCTTCCTCCCCAGGGTTCTCCTTGGGTTTAGTGTCTGGATTCCAAGTGCTGACTATCCCTGATCCTGTGTTGTCCAAACACTTTTCCTGTCAATTTAAGATGCGCTGGTGTGACAAGCCCTCCCTCCCACACCATCCCTTGGCTGGGGGCCACCCTGCAGCTTCCCCTGCTTTGGGGATGTTCCCAAGGGCAGCACTGCCATGCTGGCAGTGCCAGGAGACACAGCACTGGGCTCGGACACCCCATCGTGCCCCAGCCCCAGTGCCAGCACAGCTGGGCTCACGGCAGCCACCCTGTGAGGACACAGATTCCTGTCAGCAGGAGCTTATTTATATTTTTTTAAAGATGTTTTTTTGTCTGGGACGTGTTCAAGGCATGTTTTGGCTTCCCAGTGTCGTGGGGCACCATTTATCCCTGGCACAATGGTGCCAGCCCAGCTGACGCTTCCTGCTGGGCTGCCTTGGGCTGCAACTTCCACACATTTTTGCTCCTCTAGGAAATAAGGTGCTGGATCAAATGAAACACTGTCAATCCCTGGCTGTGGAGCTTTATGTTATGTTCCCCATGCTTCCCATGTTTCTGGCATCCCCCTGCTCCTGAGTGTTCCCATGCCCCTCATGCTCCTGACATCTGTTTGCTCCCAGAACCCCCATGCTCCCTGTGCCCTTGTGCTCCCAGTATCCTCCTGCTCCCCATGCTCCCAGCATCCCTGTGCTCCCAGTATCCTCCTGCTCCCCATGCTCCCAGCATCCCTGTGCTCCCAGTATCCTCCTGCTCCCCATGCTCCCAGCATCCCTGTGCTCCCAGTATCCTCCTGCTCCCTGTGCTCCCAGTATCCTCCTGCTCCCCATGCTCCCAGCATCCCTGTGCTCCCAGTATCCTCCTGCTCCCTGTGCTCCCAGTATCCTCCTGCTCCCCATGCTCCCAGCATCCCTGTGCTCCCAGTATCCTCCTGCTCCCCATGCTCCCAGCATCCCTGTGCTCCCAGCGTCCCTTTCTTCCCTATGCTCCCGGTATCCCTGTGCCCATGTATGTTCCCAGTACCCTCACATTCCCAGTGTCCCTGTGTTTCCCTTACTCCCAGCATCCCCATGCTCCCGGTGTTCCTGTGCCATTCCATGTCCCCAGTATCTTCATGCTCCCAGTGTCCCAGTGTTCCCATGCCCCTGGTGTTCCTGTGCTCATCTGTGTTCCCAATACCCTCACTTCCCAGTGTTCCCATGCTCCTGATGTCCCTGTGCCCCTCTGTGTTCCCACTACCCTCACATTCCCNTCTGCGAATGCTTTTCTGGGAGAGAGAGTAATACCCTCACTTCCCAGTGTTCCCATGCTCCTGATGTCCCTGTGCCCCTCTGTGTTCCCACTACCCTCACATTCCCAGTGTCCCCGTGGTCCCGTTGCTCCTGCCATCCCCACGCTCCTGGTGTTCTTGTGCCATTCCATGTCCTCAATACCTTCATGCTCCCAGTATTCCCGTGGTCCCAGTACTCCTGGTGACCGTGTGCTATTCCATGTTCCCAGTACCCCCACATTCCCAGTGTCCCAGTGTTTCCCTTGCTCCCAGCATCCCCACGCTCCCGGTGTTCCTGTGCCATTCCATGTCCNGTATCCCTGTGCCCATGTATGTTCCCAGTACCCTCACATTCCCAGTGTCCCTGTGTTTCCCTTACTCCCAGCATCCCCATGCTCCCGGTGTTCCTGTGCCATTCCATGTCCCCAGTATCTTCATGCTCCCAGTGTCCCAGTGTTCCCATGCCCCTGGTGTTCCTGTGCTCATCTGTGTTCCCAATACCCTCACTTCCCAGTGTTCCCATGCTCCTGATGTCCCTGTGCCCCTCTGTGTTCCCACTACCCTCACATTCCCAGTGTCCCCGTGGTCCCGTTGCTCCTGCCATCCCCACGCTCCTGGTGTTCTTGTGCCATTCCATGTCCTCAATACCTTCATGCTCCCAGTATTCCCGTGGTCCCAGTACTCCTGGTGACCGTGTGCTATTCCATGTTCCCAGTACCCCCACATTCCCAGTGTCCCAGTGTTTCCCTTGCTCCCAGCATCCCCACGCTCCCGGTGTTCCTGTGCCATTCCATGTCCCCAGTATCTTCATGCTCCCAGTGTCCCAGTGTTCCCATGCCCCTGGTGTTCCTGTGCTCACCTGTGTTCCCAATACCCTCACTTCCCAGTGTTCCCATGCTCCTGATGTCCCTGTGCCCCTCTGTGTTCCCACTACCCTCACATTCCCAGTGTCCCCGTGGTCCCGTTGCTCCTGCCATCCCCACGCTCCTGGTGTTCTTGTGCCATTCCATGTCCTCAATACCTTCATGCTCCCAGTATTCCCGTGGTCCCAGTACTCCTGGTGACCGTGTGCTATTCCATGTTCCCAGTACCCCCACATTCCCAGTGTCCCAGTGTTTCCCTTGCTCCCAGCATCCCCACGCTCCCGGTGTTCCTGTGCCATTCCATGTCCTCAATATCTTCATGCTCCCGGTGTCCCTGTGGTCCCCATACTCCTGATGTCCCTGTGCCCCTCTGTGTCCCCAATACCCTCAACATTCCCAATATCCCTCCGATCCCTGTATTCCAGGACCCCCAGTGACGCCTCCTCACCTTCTCCTCCTCCCTCCCCTCAGGAGGAGCGGCTGAGCCGGACGAGGCGATGACTGTGGAGAGCTCGGAACCCAACGGCCCCATGCGGGGCTCGGAGCCGGGGGTGCCCAAAGCGCCGGTGCCCCCCGTGCCCCCGAAACGCCGGGGCCGCCGCCTGCGGCGCAAATCCCCGACGGAGACCCGGCCGAAGGGGCGGCTCCGCATGCGCTCGCCGGCCGGAGCCTTCGTCATGGTGGGCATCTCCGTGGTCCTGGTGGGCATGACCATCGCCGTGGTGGGCTACTGGCCCCACCGAGGGCACGGCGGCACCGGGAGCGGCGCGGGCAACACCAGCGTGGCCGGGGACACGAGGAGGGAGGTGGCGGCGACGCGCCCCGGGCCGCACAGCGAGAAGCTGAAGCTGATCGGCCCCGTCATTATGGGCATCGGGCTCTTCATCTTCATCTGCGCCAACACGATGCTGTACGAGAACAGGGACATGGAGACGCGCCGGCTGATGCAGAAGGGGCTCTACGGCATGGCCGGGGCGCTCCCCGAGGGCGCCGGCGCCGAGGACGGGCACTGCCCCAAGGCCGGCGCCGAGTGCCTGGAGGGCTGTTACCGGGTGGACCTGTCCTGCCAGCCCTGCCCCGGCTCCAAGTGGTCGGACTGCTACAGCCCCGGCCGGCTCCAGGCCGTGGCCGAGCTGCTGCGGCACCCGGCGGCATCGCCGGCGGGGTCCCTGCGGAGCCTCCGCTCGGTGCCCGGCGCCGACACCGCCCTGGGCGAGTCCCTGCTCTGCTCGGCCGTCGGTGCTTTGGCGCTGCCCGTCATCAAACTCAACAACTGCCTGCTGGACGCGGCGGCTCGGGGGGCTGAGCATCCCCCCGGCGTGGCACGGTGTGGCCAGGATTGTGCTGGTGCTGGTGGTGCTGGTGGTGGCGGTGCTGGTGGTGCTGGTGGCCACACCGTCATCGACGTGGACGGCGGGTGCCCCGGTGTGGAGCCGGCGGAGCTGAGCCCCGACGTGCAGCTCCACGCGCCGGGACACTCCAAATCCCTGGATCTCGGCCGGCAGGCGGTGCTGCTGGTGGCCCCCATGAAGGACCGTAAGAACCGGAGCTGGCCCCGGCTGGACCAAGTCAGCCTGGCGGGCTACGCCAAACTGGGAAGTACTGGCGAGTCGTCGGATCGGCTGCTGGAGCCCAGC
Source organism: Formicarius rufipectus (assembly GCA_013399695.1). Classification (NCBI taxonomy): domain Eukaryota; kingdom Metazoa; phylum Chordata; class Aves; order Passeriformes; family Formicariidae; genus Formicarius; species Formicarius rufipectus. Next base: position 255,246 of record VXAU01005931.1, read on the forward strand.
GAGCCCCCGAGCCGGGCAGAGCCCCGGCCCAGCTCCTGGGTGGTGGGGACGGAGCAGGGCACGCAGGTCTGACCTCCCCTGGGCACAGTGGCATCACAGCCCCTTCAGCCTGGTCCCCAGAACCCACCAACCACCCCGAAACCCCACATCCAGGAGGGGTTCGTTTTTAAGCAGACGCTAAGAGGAAGGTCCTGACGTGCTGCTCCTGGGGGGGGACTCGCCTGGGGTGGGATGTCCTTCCCAGGGGATGCCCTTGGCCTTACAGGCCCTTCTCGTGGTGGCTTTTCTGGAGGAGCCGTCACTTTGAGACCCGGCGAGCAGCGGGATGGGGATGTGGGGGCGGGGGAAGCCTCCCCAGCCCTTGCAGCACTTTATTTCAGCGGGGTTGGGCTGGAGGATGTCCTGGGGGATGGTGGCCCCTTGTGCACCCACCAGAAAATTTGCTTGAGCAGAGCACGTAAGCTCAACAGGGCTGTTAAATATTGCCTGGATGCCACGTGGTCCTGCCTCTCCCCATGGGATGCTCAGGATGGGAAGCACCTGGAGCAGCCGGTCCTGAGGATCTCTGAGACCTTGTGCACCCACCCAGGCTCTGCTGGAGAAGGGATGCTCCATAACCAGCTGCTGAATATTTGCAGGATGAGGTGATAAACTCGAGGTTTGGGGGTTTTTTTGGAGGGCAGGGATGCCAAAGGTGTCCAGGGAGGTGCAGGCAGCGAGTGAGGAGCTGCTGCCCACCCGGGGTGCAGCAATTCCCAGAGTCTCTCTGTGGATCCAGGTTTATTTGTGCTGGTTTTAGGGGGATGAAGGATGCAGGAGGAGGGATGTGAAGGGGAAGGGAGGTGGGTGAATGTCAGTGCTGGTTTTGCCAGGTCCTCTATTGTGCCATAATGTTTTCTGGTGCCCTTTGCATGCAGAACAGAAGCTGCATAGGATGAGGCCAGAGAGGTGGCTTTGGCACCGGTGTGGTGGATCCCCAGAGCTCACCCCATCCTGTCCTGCTCCCTCCAACTCTCTCTGGGGCAGGAGGAGCCCTGGGATGCCAGGGATGTGAAAGGATGGATCAGAGAGATGGGCCAAGTAACTTGGAAGGCTTCAAAATAGAATGTGGCAGCTTAGATGGGATCTTTGCCTTCCCAGAACTTGTTGGGATGGCAGAAATACATTCTATCTGTATGAAATGTCTGGGTTTTTTATTCCTGTCTCTGCTTCTCCCTCTCTCTGGTCTGAAATGAGCACAGAGAATCAGACCTTGCAGACTTCAGAGTCAACATCCTTGTCTGGATCAAAACATCCCTGCAGAATGGCTTGGAAATTGCCTTTTCAGGCAAAATCTGCTCTTTTCCCAAAAACAACCCCCCACAGTGAGGTTTTTTCCTATTTTACAAGGAAAACTGTCCCTGTTTCTGATGCAGACCCTCCCAAAGAGGTCAGAGCCAGCAGCCTCCCGTGCAGGGGACAGGGATAGGGATGACAGCCGAGGTTTGGGGCTGGGTCCATCCTGAAGGATTCTCTGGGCGCGATACCAGCCCATGGCTCAACTATTTCTTTGGCTGCTTAATCTCAACATTATTTAGGCACTGGTTCAATGCAATAAACAGCAACAAGAAAAAGCCACCAGTGGGGTCTGCCCTGGAGCAGCATCCCAGGGGAAGTGCCAGGAGGTTGTTTTTGCCTGAAAATAGCTTTTTATTTGGGCTTAACCGGCTGCAGCCAGAGCTAAGGCCGGGCCACAATTTGGGAACCAGCAGCAGGAAATTGGAGCCTGAAGCACCACGAGGAGCTGCACCAGGAGCTACTGGGGGGTGTTGTTTTCATTTTTCTCCTTCATTTTTTGGCTGGGGCTCAGCCTGACTGTGGGAAGTGGCTGCATCACAGGGGAACCTGCCTGGACCACGTGCTGCCCCAGCATCCTCCTCCTGCCCAGCTCAGCAACATCCTCCAGGGAGGCACCTCTTAGCCACGGTGTTGGGATTGTTTCAAAATGCAAAGCTGCTTGATTAATTAATCTGGCAGGGTGAGATGACCCGTGCCTTCTCCAGGGAGAGAATCATCTGTGCATCCCTCACCTTCAGCTCTGGCTGTGGACACAGTTTTCAGAGCATCTGTAGGATTTGAACAGTGCTGGATTCAGAGGATGGATGCCATGGATGCTGCCCCTGCAGCGTGCTGGGAATAAACTGGGCAGGGATGGAGCTGAGTTAGAAACAAAAATTAAAAGAGAAAGTAAAAATATCCACCCTGGACGGATCCCTTGGCTGACCCTCCTTGGCTGCAGAGGTGGGAAGTGAATCCATCCTGGAAGCCCTGGAGAAGTCCTGCTGTGCAGCCTGTGAAGGGCAGTGCTGGGTGGTCTGTCCTGCCCAGGAACAGGCTGGACACACCAAGGATTAAATTTCCAGCTGTTCCCACCCACTGCCACGTCCCATCCCAGGAGGTGCCAGCAGCAGGAGGAGATTCCTGCCAACGGAAGAGGGATTTTACCAGAAACACCAGCAAAGGAAATCGGGCTGTTGTCCCAAACACCAACACATCCAACCTGACCAGGACTGACCCTGGAGTCCCTTGGACCAGAGCCCAGAGACCCCACTAATTGCATCTCAGAGGGCTTTGGGATGGCCATAGTTTGGAATAAAATGTGGAGAATGGGTTTGGGGGAAACCCTGCCCTGGGCTGTGTGTGGGAGAGGTGCCCTGTGGAGGCTGTAGGAAGGTCTCTCATGCCCAGGGACACCCCAGTAATGCTGCTGAGCTCAAGGTTCACTGCTGGGACACCTCCATCCCCCGGGGAGGGGGTGCAGGTTGTAGGGTGGGTTAATAAACCCCCCCCAGTCCCTCAAAGAGCTCTTTATGGGGCTCCTACAAGATGCAGAGGCCAAGGACTGTGCAGTCCAGTGGGGCAGGGTCAGCACCGGCCCAAGGAACACCCTGCAAAGGGGCAGAAAGGGGTGGGGGGAGAAGGAAAGGCTGGAGCAGCTGTGCCAAAAACAGGGAAAGGATCCAGAGCCAACCCCTGGAGCAGAACAGCCACAACTCAGCTCGACCACAGCTGTGGACCATCAGCTCCCACCCCACACCTTGCTCAGCCCGAGGGTTGGATTGCAGCCCTTCCTCCTCCTCTGCCTCCTCCACCTCTTCCTTCTGCTTCTCCTTCTCTGTTCTTCTTCTTCTCCTTCTTTGTCTCCTTCTCATCTTTCTTTCTTTCTTTCTTTCTTTCTTTCTTTCTTTCTTTCTTTCTTTCTTTCTTTCTTTCTTTCTTTCTTTCTTTCTTTCTTTCTTTCTTTCTTTCTTTCTCTTTCTTTCTTTCTTTCTTTCTTTCTTTCTTTCTTTCTTTCTTTCNCTTTCTTTTCTTTCTTTTTCTTCTTCTCCTTTTTCTTTCTTCTCCTCCTTCTCCTTTTTCTTTCTTCTTCTTTCTTCTTCTTTTTTCTTTCTTCTTTCTTCTTTCTTCTTCTTTCTTCTTTTTTCTTTCTTCTTCTTCTTTCTTCTTTCTTCTTTCTTCCTCCTCTCCCCACAGGAGGGGGTCGCAGCCAGAGTGCCCTTCCCGGGGGCTGGAGGTGGGTGGTGATGCCGCGTTGTTCGGGGGGTGCCATCCCGGCCATCCCTGGACGCAGCGCCGGGCACTGCCCTGTGCCGGGTGGCACCGCGGCCCCTCCTGGGCACAGAGAGGGAGCCCTGAGCGGGCTGGTGGGTGGGGGGATGCCGGAAAAACCCTGGTAGGGTGCGCACGGTGCTGCTTTTTGTTGCTTTATTTCAAGAAACCAAAAAGGCGGTAACGTGGTACAAAATGCCTCTGCTTTAGTGAGCCGGCACTGAGCCGAGGGCTCATCCTGGTGCTTCCCGGGATGAGGCTGGAGCTGGGATGAGGCTGGAGCCGGGATGAGGCTGCAGCCGGGGGTAGTTGCTTCATTTTATTGTTTTTTCTCTTTATTTGCTGTGGGTTTGGAGGGTGTCTGCAGAATTAGGGGGAAATGGGACACAGCACTACGACCAAGGTGATCTCAGGCTAATGCCCATTTATTGTTTACAAAGCACATTGCTTTATACATTTATAGCATCAGCATCACAAGCATTTATTGGCTACTACCTGCTGTCCACTTGTTACATAGGCATGTCTCTGTTCATTTACTTTTTCACGTTCAGACATATTTCCCATCTGCAGTTTTCTCTCCTGTATCCTTTTCAAGGCCTTTCCCCCACAGCCACATTGTGTCACAAACTCAGCGTCTCTGGTTTGCTCATACTTACAATATGCTTTTGTTTTTGCAAATACCCCCCAGGTGTCCTGCACAAGTTTGCTGTCCCCACCAGAAGCAGCAGGTTTCTCCTGCTGCAGAAATGTGGGATGATCTCCCTGGGCTGGTCCAGGTGGGATGGGGTGAGCTGAGCTCCAAAGCTCGAGTCCACCCCGGTGTTCCCAGCAAGGCAGGAACTGGAGCCCAAATCTCTGGGGCTTTGGTTGGAACCCATCAGGGACCACTAGGGGCAAAATGGGGGAGAGAAAGGAAAGAGAAAGGGATGCTCATTGTGTCTGCAACACCCATAGACCTGCAGGTGTCCTGCAGTGGTTGTTCCTGAGGGTCGGGGATGGAGCAGGGATGAACCCACACCTCTGGCCAGCTGCTGTGGGACAGGAGGTCACTCCCTGCCTCTGGCGTGGACTTTTCCTTTGTGCCTCAGTGTCCCCAGGGAAGGAGCTCCAGGTTGAGCTCAGTGTGTCCCACCTTGTCCCTCGCAAATGTAATTCCTCCCTTTTGACCCTGTTTATCCCAGACCCTGGGATGAACCACCCTGGGCTCTCCCAGCTGGAAGTGATGGAGCAATTCCCCCTGGAGTCCTGAGAGCAGCCCTGAGCTGAGGGCACTGCCCTGACCCCCTGGGAACACGAGTGGCTGCCGAGCCCCCAAAATGGGAGGGAGAACCCAAAAATAACCCAGAGCTGGAACCAGCTGGAGTTTGATGGGAACTTTCTGTCCCGGTGTGAGAGCTGCTCCTCCGGGTGAGGTCAGGGATGGAGAAACGAGGAAGGACCAGGGATGGATGATGAAGGGAGATGGCTTTTGTGGCTCCCTCCCAAAGGATGCGACCACCAAGGGGGAGCCACTGCCTTTGGTGTGGGATCTGGGGGCTGGAGCTGGCGTGGGACCACCCAGGAGCTGTGGGGAGCTGCTGCTGCCTCCTGTAGGGCCGGGACCAGGGCTCGGGGTTTGGGGTTTATTTATTTCCATCTGGATTGCCATGGTGCTTGTTTGTCTCGTGTTTTCTTTTGCTTGTAGCCAGGCAAAATGCCACAGCAGAGTTACCACCCCTCCCTGCTCTGGCTGTGAGGGGGGTAACCCTGGGCTTGGGACACCCACCCAGAGGGGCTGGGATGGGGGAGCTTCAAGGAAAAGCTTTTCCAGGTGTGGGGGTCTCCTGGTTGATGCCCGCAGGGCAAAGGCTCACAGTGGTGGGTGTTTGCTGTCCCTGTGCTTGTCCCCTGGGGAAGTGAGCTGGGATGGGCTCCCCCTGGGAATTTGGGATGGGGCTCCAGCATCCCCTGTGCTGGGGGTGTCCCTTTGGTGGTGATGGCAACGCTCCTGCCCACAGTGGGTCGTATTTTGGGGGTACAGCGGGGCAGGTCCCACCGATGGCCCTGCAGCGTGCCCAGGACAGGGACAGGCTGGGGGCCCCTTGGGGACAATTGTCTGCCCAGTGTCCCCTCACCACGGGGCTGCCAAGGCTGATGCTGGTGTTCCTGGGACCCACAGGAGCCAGGCAGAGCTTGGGGTGATGCTGACCAGTGGCAGGAGAGGGGACACAGCTGGTGTCCTGGCTGTGCAGCAGGGGACTGACACCCTCAAGTGCAGCTGAGCAGAGGGATGAAGCCATTTCTTGGTTGTTTCACCCCAAACACGATGGTCTGGGGGCTGTGGTCCTCGTCTGGCTGTCTCACACCAGTCCGAAGGCACTGGGAGTCCCACGAGGTCCTGCTTCCCAGGCCAGGGCAGTTTTGGGAATGACCCTGCTGGGGTTGGGTAGGGCAGGAGCCACAGCCCGTGCTGGCCCAGGGAGAGAGTGTGACACTCAGCTCTGCTGGGAGTAACTGATGAGCAAACCGTGAGTAAATCACGTTACAGGAAAGCAGCTCCAGTGGTGGCAGATTCCCAACTCTCCAGGGTCAGTTTCTGGGGCTCCTTTGGAATTTTGGCTTTACAGCATGTTCACATTTAATACTTGGAGAGGTTTGGAAGCCCCGGGGCAGAGTGGGAGAGGCCGTGGCCGTGTCTGCAACGATGGCAATTCCTGGGGCTTTTTGCATCTGCCTTGGGCCACGTGCCCCTTCCCTTTGGGGGACACTGAGGCACGGGGAGTGGTACCACAGCAGCCCCCCAGGAATGCTCTTCCCAGCCAGTTCCCAGTCTCCAGCAACCCTAACTGGGCCAGCTGGCTTTTGTTCCCTGTCAGGCTGGTGGCCAAGATGCCCTGTCAGCTTTCTGCTCCGTGTTTCTGCCTCTCCTAAAGCTGCTGCAGCCAGAAAAAAAGAAAAAAAGAGATGGGACTAAAAAAATAAATGGGTTTGACATGTCCCTCCCTCTTCCCCACCCCCCAAGTCCAGTTCAACCACGTGCACTCAGGGCTGGGCAGGAGGTGCTGAGCACAAACATCCCTGGGTGAATTCTGTGTCTCAAAGGGAGGGTTTTTAGCAAGTGATGCTGTTTTAGGGAAAACTTGGACTCTGGGAATCCCTCCTGGGTCCGTCTGGGGGCTTTGGTCTCACACGTGGTTCTACTGGGAGTTGTTTAAAGGGTCTTGAAGGCCCCAAGAGCCCAGGGCAATGCTGGTGGTGGAACCTGGCACGGGGCTGGCACTGCTGAGGTTGGGGGGCGATGGGTCTGGTTGAGGCTGGAAAACCAGATTACCACGAAGTCAGGCTGGGGAGAAAGATGTGGAGGACTGTGGGAAGGAGGAAAAAAGGCTTCAGGGTCAGAGAGAGAGTTTTGTTTGAAAATTTATTGAAAAATTCAATACAAGAAGCAATACTGAACACTTAGGTCTGTCTAAACACTACGGCAACTTTCCCTTTGATTCACTATGAAAATCCAAAATAACAGCTCCCATCACTAGTTCATCTAGAAAGATTTGTCAACTTTAAAAGTTCCTATTTTTTATAAAGAAGTGTAAACGCCTACCCTAGACAATTCACAATTGCCTTAAAAAATTTTACAAAGCTCCTTCATCTTCTCAACTAAATTTTTTTTATTTTTTTTTAATTTTTTTTGTTTTGTTTTTTTTTTACAAGTTGCATCTCTAAGGCTGGGACACTACCACCTCTTAAGGTAATTGTACAATTAGGAAAATCAGCAAACCACAGTTTATTAAAACCAGAAATCAGTCAGTCCTTTGCTAACACATCTCTTGGTCAGGGATCGCTATGGGGCAACAGGAGCCACCGTTCCAGTTTAATGGAGGGGAACAGGAGCTCCTTGCCTTCCTTTCTATAAAAACATTCATTCATATATAAATAGCTTCCATATAATGTATATTATACAATCAAGACAGTCTCTGGGTGAATTTGTGGAGTGGGAAGAGCTGGGAACATTCATATAAATAGACCTTACTTAGCTGGTTTGTCCCTCGAGCTGACACAGCACGCTCAGAGCCAAGGATCTGAAATCCCACTGGAGGTGGAAGGGGTGTGGGCAGCCCCACCACGGCCCTGGATGAGGGTGGAAGAAGCTTCTTCTCCTAACTTTTCACTTCTTCCCAGGCTGCTGCTGCTCCCATCCAGCTCCTGGGCTCAGGCACTGCACGTGTCGGAGGGAGAGGGGCAGTGGAAACCCCCCCGGGTCACACAGCAGGGGATGGCAAAGGGCACACGAGGCCATGCCTTGTTTAAAACACTCAAGGAGAAGCAAGAAGTCAGCAGGGGGAAGGGTGAGAATGGACAACGTGGAAAGAGCCACCCAAAATCCAGGGAAAAAGTAAAATACGAGCCCTTGGAAAGGGACATCTGCAGCCACGGTGGGCACGTCCCTTGGGGAGGAACCACCTCTCCTGCCAGCAGGTTTCTTACCCCAAAAATCCCCTGCTCAGGGTGTTCTGTCCCACTCCTTGTGCTCAGGGCATGGGACACCCCAAGGGAACACTCAGGGACCACGTTCCCGTGACAGCCAAGTGCCTTTAAGTGCTGTGGCCAAACTCAGTTTATCACATTGGCTCTGCCTGGCAGAGCCCAGAAACCTTCTCAGCCACTTCTCCATGTGCCAGTTCCCTCCTCAGTGGCTGCTGCAGGGGAGAAGGAAGGACTGAGTGGCAAAAAAAGCTGAATTCCCAGAGAAAGGGCAGTGCCAGAGGGTGCTCAGCCTGAGGGGTGTTTAAGGCAAGTGTTATCCAACTAAGTTGAGGCCAGCAGGGACACAAACCTGTGTGGCAGAGAGGAAGGAAGGGGCTGTTCAGATCTAGGAAGACTTAATCTCTACCCTACATCTGTGGGGCCCAGGACTCCCTAAATCCCCAGAGCAGGATCCCCTGTGGAAGGCAGAGTATCCCAGGAGGGGACCCTGCCCCCAGGGGGAAGGCTGGAGGCTGAGCAGGACCCAGGGCCAGCAAAGCTCAGAGAAAACCAAAATCCAGCAGCTCCAGCAGAGTCTCCAAACAATACTGACAACTTCATTAAAATTGCACCTGAACCTGAGAAGCTGCACCAGCCCTGGTGCAGTTCCAAGGCTGTTTGCAGCTCAACAGCCTGAGCTAAATCTAGTGACTTCTGAAAGACATTATTCAAACTGAAAACTGGAGAGAGCTTTTTCTTTATTGCCATTCTCTTCCCATCCTTGCCTGAGGAGCACCAGAGCACTCCCTGCCCTCGGCTACCAACGGGCCACACTATATAGATATATATATTTATACATTAAAAAAAAATAAATTGCAACCTCAAAGTGGACTAAAAGTGTTCAGAAGTGACTCTTTACAAACCTTGGTTGGGTTTGCCTTTTTTTTTTTTCTTCTCTTTGAATTTAAATGTTGGAAGGACAAACCAAGGCATGATCAGAACATTCCCACAAAGCTCAGAGAGCAGCAGTGGGAGCTCAGCCCCTGGTGCAGGGGAGGGAAACACATCCAGCCCCTGGGATTGTGGTTTTGGGTCACCTTCTCCACTCTGGAGATGGTCCTGGGGGTCTTTAAGCTCAGCCTAAAGCTGCAGACCTCCACCCTGGGGGTCATGGAGCCAAATCCAGGCCCTCAGGCCAGCATGGCAGAGGGAATGTCAGCACTTCTTCCCAGGTGGTTTGGCTCCATCACAACCAGCAACACCTGACACCTCCTAAAATTCCTTGTTCAGCCTCTCAAAATACAGCTTAGAGGCCTAGGAGGGATTGTCTAAAGGAGTTTAAATTAAATTAAATGATAGTAGGATACATGCCCTGGGAGATGGGTAATGTGGTCAGCTTTAAATAGCACTGCAAGGGGAGGACAAAAAAAACCCAATCCAGGAGTTACAAAAAAAAAAAAAAAAAAGGAAAAAAACCCCTCCCTAATTTAAAAATCATGAACACAAACAAGTGATAAAACTATGACACTGAAAAAAACTCAGCTCCTGTGACTGCTGATAAGCCTACCTTAGAACAGCATCCCGAGTCCAAACACCTTAAAACACACACTCCTAAGGGCTCTTGAATTGAATGGCAGCTAAAAAACCCCAGCAGGGTGGGGAACACTCAGCAGAGACACACAGAGGAGGGCCAAGATGCTACCACAGTCCTCTTAGAAGCTCTAAAATTCACAGTATAAGATACTTGAAGCAACTTCCAGTGTTCCTTAAACCTACTCGACTACCCAGGTGTGTGCAGGGGCTGCACCACAAAACCCTGCTGGGAGCACAGGGCAGGAGCCCCTGGGGAGGGAGCTGGGGGGGCTGCAGCTCCTGAGAGCCACGGGAGGAATCCAGAGGCAACGGGGGATGCTGCACAAAACTCGGGGGGGGGCTCTCTCTGAACTGGCTCTGGGGGCAGGAGGGACCCGTGGCTTGGGGAAGGAGCAGTGGGAACGTGCAGGGATGTGGCTCTGTTATCCTGGAGAGGGAAGGGGAGATAAAAGAGGGAGCCCTGGGAGGGCAAGGGAGGGGGGTTGTGTCTGAAGAGGCTTTGCATGAGAGGGAATGCAAAATTGAAAACCTGTAAAAAATATTCAGTACAGTTAGAAATATGGCAGATTTCTGTCACAATAGATATATATATATTAAAAAAAAAAAAATAAACACCAAAAAAACAAAATCAACAAAATGAAACTCTGTGTTCAAGAGGATCCAGTGGAACCTGGAAAAATCCCAATAAAATGTCAAAGCGCAGCTCCTAAGAAACGATATGAAAGTCTCTGAGTGTCAAGTCTGAAATCCGAGGTCTTTGTGCTCCAGGTAGTTCTGCTGGGCTTCTTTTTCCTGGTGTTGTGCCTGGGAGGAATGTTTCCTGGGGAGAGAGGAACAGGGTAAGTTACAGCTACCAGGAGAGAGGAACCTGCTTCCCTGAGATGGATGGAGAACTGGAAGCAGGTGAGTTACCACCAATGGCAGGTGGGACGCACCTGAAGGGGCTCCAGGAGAGCTGGAGAGGGATTTGGGAGAGGGGATGGAAGGGCAGGACAAGGGGAATGGCTTCCCAGTGCCAGAGGGCAGGGATAGATGAGAGAGTGGGAAGGAATTCCTGCCTGGGAGGGTGGGCAGGCCCTGGCACAGGTTGGGCAGAGAAGCTGTGGCTGCCCCATCCCTGGAAGTGTCCAAGGCCAGGTTGGTGGAAGGTGTCCCTGCCTGTCACAGGGCACTCAGACTACATGGTTTTTAAATTCCTTTCAAACCCAAACCATTCCAGGATTCTTTGATCACCAGCATGGGGCAGGATGGGCCTTACAGCACTGAGGCACAGGCAGAGCTCCAGGATTCCTCAAGCAGCTCTTTCCCAAATTGATCAAACCCATAGAAAAGGGATCTTTGCAGGCAAGCCTGGAGTCCAGCTCAGGGGTTCCCTGGCACTGACATGGGCAGAGTCTGTCCCCCCTACAGCTCCAGGTGCTGCACCAGAGGTTTTGGGGAAGGCAAAGTAGCCTCATGGCAGGAGCTGTGCAGCTTTTAATCCTTTTTGGCCCCTCTCCACAGCAGGACCAGTCTGTGTTTGTGCTTCCTTCATCAGCCCCCCCTGACCCATGAGGAACAGCCTGAGCAGGACCCACAGCCAACAACCACCATCTCGCTTGAACTCTGAGCATATCCAGCCAACCCCTGCGTGCCCAGAGCTCCACTCTGTGCCCTGGGGGAGGGCAGTGCCCACTCCCCCTCCCTGCTGGGTGCTGTCTGTACTCACACAGCCTGGTTACTCCTCTGCAATCTCAGTCTCCTGGTGCACGACCACTTTGGTCACCGACATGTCCGGGTGCTGCTCCTTCGCCGCCTTGATCGCCTGCGCCAGGACCTGGGGATGGCAGAGCAGGAGGGCATGGGCCAGAGGGTCAGGGCACGGGCCAGAGAGGGCTAGAGTTGTGTCAGGGAGGGTCAGAGTGTGTGCCAGAGTGTGTCAGGGAGGCTCAGGGCAGGGGCCAGAGTGTGTCAGAGCACAGATCAGAGCCCCTGGCAGAGCCTGGCACTCACTGTCCCCAGGGCCATGAGAGCCTCTTGCTAAGTCTGGGGAGTGAGAAAGAATTCTACAAAACTACAGAGGGAACCCCTTAAAGCACCTTAAAGATCATCCAGTCCCAACCCCCCTGCCACAGGCAGGGACATCTCCCAACAGACCAGGTTGCTCCAGGTAGTATCCCACCTGGTTTGAACAGTCAGGCTCAGACTCCCTGAGCAACCTGTGCCAGGGCCTCACCACCCTCAAAGGGAAAAATTTCTTAATATCTCACCTAAATTTCCCCTCTTTCAGTTTGTACCCATTACTCCTTGTCCTCTCACTTTGGTTACTCTCCAGCCTCCCAGGAGGCCCCTGCAGATACTGGAGGGTTGCTGAGGTCTCCACGCAACCTCCTCTTCTCCAGAACAGCCACTTCATTGAACCCCAGAATATCCTGAGTTGGCAGTGACCCACAGGACCATCTAAGTCCAACCCCTGGTCCTGCACAGACCCCCCAACAATCCCCCCCTGTGCCCCAGAGCATCATCCAAACCCTCCTGCAGCTCTGGCAGCCTCAGGGCCGTGCCCACTGCCCTGGGGAGCCTGGGCAGTGCCCACCACCCTCTGGGGGGAGAAGAACCTTTCCCTGAGATCCCTCCTGACTCTGCCCTGACACAACTGCAGCCCCACTGAGCTCTGCCCTCAGTCTCCTCTAGCTGGACACACCAAGTGCCCTCAGCTGCTCCTCACATGGAGTCTCCTGATCCTTCATCTCCACGTCCCTCCTTTGGACACTCTCCAATAGCTTCATATCTTTCTTACACTGTGATGTCCAAAACCGCCCCCAGGACTTCAGCCACACACTCTGGTGACTTCTGGTGCTGTTATATAATTTCTGAAGAGAAAAGCTGTTTTTTGAGTAACCCCCATCTCTCCACTGCCCCCTGGTAGAAGATGGATTGCAGCAATTAAGCAAACCCCGTTTATTCCTCCAGCCAGGGTGATGAGCACATTTCAGACATCTCAGACATCTTCTGTTGGAATTCATACACCACTTCTTGTCATAAGAATATTCTCCACCCCCACGATACTTGCAACTAAATTTAAACTCACAGGATAATTCTCTGATGACAAAATCATCACTTCCAACACCCTCAAGAGGCCAATGGGGCTGACTCATCACAAAGGTTTCATACAAAGCCAAGGAGATTTAATGCAGGTGCTGAGTGCTCTGAAATGACTTCTGGCACTAGACAGCAGCAATAGTGCTTCAGAGTTATGGGGAAATTAATGCACATCAGCCAGATGTCAAGGAAAACTTTTATTTTACATTTTTATGCTTTTTTTTTTTAAGTGCCATGGTCCAGAACAATTCTGGAATTGAAACTTTGCTGCCAACATCAGTTTCAGAACAGAACTCAGCTTTGCTGACCCAGCTGCATAATGTCAAAGAGGATTTTATGACTCATATAGAATAATGGAATGGATTGGGGTGGAAGGGACTTAAAACTCATCCCATTCCACCCCCTGCCACAGGCAGGGACACCTCCCACTAGCCCAGGCTGCTCCAAGCCCTGTCCCACCTGGCCTTAAGCACACAAGCTAAAAAAAATATCAGTTTGGAAGTTTTATTTTTACCCCAGTAAAATTCCCCTGGGTCAGTTTTTCAGTGCCTTTAGATTTTTGGGCAGCCTGACTCTCACATGTACCAGCTCTGGGAAGTTCTCTGGCATCACACCCATAACTCCTACCTGGTCATGGTCTACATCTGCATCTCCTGTGATGACAATCCTCTTCTCAATCCTTGTCTCTGAAATGCCACCTTTTACAGTCTAGAACAGAAGGAAAAGCTGCTGTCAGGGAGGAACTGGAGCTCACTGGGGCTGCCTGGCTAAAGACAGGATCCAAAAAGAGTGTCACCACCCAGCATCAGAGCCACAGGAAAACTGCTGCTGCTCCAAGGAAAAGTGTCAAATAGTCAGGGTTGTTACAGCTGAGCCAGGGAAGAGCTTTTCCTCACAGCACAGCTCTTCTGCTGCCCCACAGGACAGTGAGACCCCTCAGGCTGTGCTGCAATTAATGCATAATTCAGCCTTAACATGGGCAACCCGGGCCCCTCCTGCTTTCTTTCAGGCATTAATCAGATTTTTGGAAAGGAACTTCCAGGAGGGTTTTTTTTCCCTATAATTCAGCTCTGCCCATCTCTCCATCGGGTTGTTGGTCGAGTTGGTGTTACCTTGGTGATCTGGGTGGTGGTGGTGCTGCTGGTGGTTTCTGAAGTGATGGTCTGGGCAGTCAGCAGGATTCCAGGGTCTAAATCCCCATTGCCTCCATCTGTCTGTGGGATGAAAGAACGGGCCATGAGTCCCTGAGCAGTGTGGGCAGGAGCTCCACATCACCAGAGCAGGATGCAACCCAAGGATAGAAGCTCCAGTCCATCAAGAATCGTGGCACACAGCAAACCAACCTGTGCCCAGGTGCAGAAGGGCTGGGCAGGGCTCTGAAATCTGCAATTCCCTGGAATTTAAGGCTGGAAAAGCACAGACCCACAGAATCCCCCAAGGAGGACCTGTGACATCCCCCAGACCAGGAGGGCTGGGATGTTCCCAAATCTAGGCACAAATCTGGCTCATACCCCTCCATTCTTGGACCACAAAGGGAAACCAGTGGAGACACCAATGCCAATTCCAGCTGCCTGCATCCATGGAGATCCACAGAGCCAGGAGAACAACCTGGTTCAGAAGGTACTTGGCCACCTTTCCTGCCTCCTGACAGCACCTTCCACATCCCTCACTTCAGGCTCTGCAGGAGCAGTGAACATCCAGACATTTGCTGAACTAGGAATAACTTTTAGAGCTGGTGCTTGGATCTCCTCCTGCCATAACTGACCTCTCAAGGTCTCCCAAAAAACCAAGTCATCCTGGCCAGCTCATCCCGTCCGTGTCCCCCCTGGGCAGCATTCTCAGCTCAGCAGTGGGACAATTTCTGGAGTTACCACAAGGTGGGACCATTTTCCACGGACCGAAGGAATCTCGCGGCACATCCCCCCCACTGCTCCCAGCCCTGGAAAGGCTCTTTCCTTTCCATCTCCCAGTTAGAGCAAAACTCCTCTATTCACCCAGGGCAATGCTCACCACACTGTCCGAACAACTCCTGCAGTCACAGGACTCCTCAGGGATCCCAAATTAGACAAGCAGGGTCCATGGGACACCTGGATCCAAAATGACATCCCACTTCACTCCCAGAGCAGAGCCTGAGCTGCTGCCACAAACCACAGTGGTGGCAAAGCCAACCTGAGACAGCTCCAGAATATCAAACCATTGAATAAAGGCTGAGAAAGTTGAGAATGTTCACCTGGAGAAGAGAAGGCTCCAAGGAGACCTGAGAGCCCCTTCCAGTGCCTGATGGGGCTCCAGGAGAGCTGGAGAGGGACTTGGGACAAGGCATGGAGGGACAAAACAAGGGGAATGGCTTCCTAGTGCCAGAGGGCAGGTTAGATGGGATGTTGGGAAGGAATTGTTGGCTGGGAGGGTGGGCAGGCCCTGGCACAGGGTGCCCAGAGCAGCTGTGGCCGCCCCATCCCTGGGAGTGTCCA
This sequence comes from Formicarius rufipectus, assembly GCA_013399695.1. Lineage (NCBI taxonomy): Eukaryota > Metazoa > Chordata > Aves > Passeriformes > Formicariidae > Formicarius > Formicarius rufipectus. The sequence goes on from VXAU01005931.1 coordinate 270,422, forward strand.
AGGCCAGGTTGGAGCACCCTGGGCTGGTGGAAGGTGTCCTGCCCATGGCAGGGGGTGGGATGGGATGGTCTTTTAAGGTCCCTTCCCACCCAAACCATTCCATGATTCTATGCTAAAACCTGTTTTAGACTGAGGATTAGTTTTAACCTCAGCAATAATACGACCTTCATACACTGGTATCACCCTACTAACATTTCTAATTTCCAACATCCACATCCCCACTCTGGCTGCATCTTATACAAAACTTTTGGTGTTCAACATCCCTTTCAGGCTTGAAACTTAAAGGATTAGCAAATAACTTATGAACCAAGTTCTGAAGATGCATAAACAGCAAGGGGACGTGGGAAAACAAGACAAGACATCTCTTGCAGAAAGGCCCACTCAGGTTGACTCCATACAGTCCAATCTCCAGCCCAAAGCCACCAGTGGCTGAAGAGAAATTCTCTTTGCATGCACACCTTGAAAAAATAATTACCCTTCAGGGACAGCAAAACCACTGCTCCTCTAAAAATACCAGCTGCATCTGGAAATCGAGTGCCCAGTCTCAGTTCCTGGTTGAGCTGCAGCTTGGACGTGTGGAAAAAGGCAGGTGCTGCTGTCTCATCCTGAGGACTGGGGCACAAAACACTTCCTGAAGTTGAAGTGAGCCCCTGGAACAGGAATCAGAGCACACCTTACCTGGGCAGCTTCGTAGGTGATGGTCTTTGTCTCCGTGTGGACAATGGGGACTTCCTTGGTGGGGATTTCGCTTTTGACGGCGCTGGACACGTCGGAGATGGTGACAGTTTGTGTCTTCACCAGGGGGGGCTGTGAGACAGGGTCAGAAACACCTGTGAGCACCCAGTCCCTCCTGCACATCCTGCCCCCACCCTGCTGGCTGCTCTGACACTGATCTGATAAAAGCACTGTGGGAACCAAGGTCAGCCTGGGGACCTCTGGGGTTAAATCTCCGGGCAGAGATCGGGAGGGAGGATTAGACAGGCAGCAAAATCCTCTGGCCCTTGCCACCTCTGGTGAGCCCAAACAGGCATTAAGGGTTTCGCTGGGGTGTCACAACACCACAGAGACACTGTCTGCATGGATTCTTAACTTCCTAGTTACCAGCTGCCAGGAGAAGAGGACCCTCATCTGCTGATGCCAATGGTGGGGTTAATGCCAACCCTGGGCACTCGAAGACTTGATCACAGCTGAGCAGCTTTACCCTGACTCCAAGTGCAACTTCATTATTAAAAACCCTCATCAGATCTTAAACTTTTATTAAATCAATGTCAGATAAAACAGAAAGAGAATGAAGGGAGGGGTGTGAGGGTGGGAAAGAGAAATCAGTTGTTCCACCACCTGATGATTATCCAGATGACGACAGAGTTAGTTCAGACCCAGTGCTCTCCCAGGGGGCTCAGTTTCTGCTCACCACCCCCAAACCTGCCAGATGCCACCGTGGTTGTTAGCAGGGAACGGGCACCCGTCGAACCAAAAGCAACAGCAACACTGGAGCAGGCAAAAACCCCTGCCATGGTGGGCAGCACAAAGGGCACGTGGAAACACCTTGGGCAGCACCTCCAGTCCCCTCTGCCCAGCTGGGGCTCCTGCAGGAGCTGGCAAGATCCTTAAGGAGCTACAGTGACATCATTCTGGAGCCTTTCCTGGGTGGGGGTGCCACAGGGGGCTTCAATGCCAGGGAAGGGAAGGGCATTGCACTGCAGTGATTTTATTCAGTGAAAAGATATAAATTGAGAGGGGCTCGTGTTTAACTCAGAGATAAATTGAGAGGGGCTTGAGTTCCATTCAGAGATAAATTGAGAGGGGCTTGACTTTCACTCAGAGATAAACTGAGAGGGGCTCATGGGCACTGACTGTTGGAGATTAAAGCTCAAGTTCAGGCCAAGCCAAGTCCTCTCCAGGCTCGTGGCATCTGCTTGCTGCAGTGTTTGGGTTCCCATGGCAGGCAGCTGGGTGGGGCAGCACGAGCTGGGCTCACTACCTGGAAGCAGCGAATGAGCACGGGCAGCCCACTGGGAGCATCTGAGTGGTGACACTCCCCACGGGCCTTTCTAAAGGCAAAGGTGTCTTCCCCATCCTCCTCCTCCTCCTCTCCCCAGGGCTGCTGGGGAGGTGCAGCAGGGCTGGTGGGGAGCTCGGGCTTGGAGAGCTCCGAGTCCTTCTCCACATCCACACAAAGCCCCTTTCCACATGTCAGGTTCTCCGTGCTGGTGGGGAGACTGGGAGCTGCCTCCTCCTCCTCCTCACTGCTTAGGGAGGAAGCACAGAAGTGCTGGCAGGGAGAAGGCTCTGAGGTGGGTGGCACTGGGGTGGCACTACAAGCTACTGACTGCTTTGAGCCCTCCCATGCAGAGCCAGAGGTAACACTGCTCCTCTCTGGCACTGCAGCCACATCCTCTCGGGAGGGACAGTCACTCATTTTCTAAAAAGAAATGGATACACAAAAAAGGCCAGAGAGAGAAAAAAAAGAGAGAGAGAGAAGTGTTAGGGAGAGCAGAGGGCAGGAGGTAAAACATCACCTGGTTATCAGACATCACCCAGTAACACATGCAACAGTGGGGCTGGACACTGGAAAACATCTGTCTGTGTGAGGCACCCAGTGCATTCACTGACACAGCCTTCCTGGGGCATTAATAATGCACTTTCTGAACATTTAAGGAATTGATATGCAAACAACTCTCTGCACTAAAGGAAGAGCCACCAAGGGCTTCTTGCCCAGTTTGGAATCGGGAATAATTGCAGTGCAGCAAGTGCACATCCCAAATTCCCATGTGCAACAACACCCCCCATTATCCCAAAACCATCTCCCAGTTATGCTTTTAACTCACTGGAATACAAAAGTAGAAATACTGTGTGAAGTTGCACATGGAGGGAAAAGAAGAAGCCCAGAATTTCTGTGCCCAACAATCCACAGAACCTGTGGCTTTGCTCCTTCCCCATCCCAGGAACGTTCACCCCTCTGGGCTGTTGGAATTCCAGGATAACTGACACAGACCTGTCTTTGTGGTATTAGGAAAATTCTTATAAGAATATCTACAAGTTAGGAAAGGCAGAGAGAATCAGGTTCCTGCTCCCACTCAGCTCCTTAGCAAGGTCTCAGCCAGGTTTTCTGGCACCTCTGGGAACCAGGAGGGACAGAAAGGAAGAGTTAAAACAGGAACAAGACAATAACCCCGTGCAGGAAATTGAGTTTCTCTCCTTACTGACATGGAAATTTGCCTCCAATAAAGGGCAGGATAAGCAGTCACAGGCACCTACATTTTACCCATTATCAAAGCTGTCACATCATCCAGAATCAGGGAACAAGTGGCAAAGCCCCCAGGGATGCTGCTCCATCAATGCCACAATTATTTCTTTTCAATAATTAACCTCATGATCGACTTTTGGTAACTCTGTATAAAAACAGCCACATGTCTGTTCATCTAAAACCATCCTGCCATCTCTAATTCCAATTTCAGCATTGACAGGAACTGTGGCCTTGCTTTCTAATGAGAAGATTTCCTGGGCAAACCAAAAGCACTTTACTGAAGATCTGAGGTCTGAAGGCTGGGGGATATCTGGCAGTATGTATGTTTTATAACCACAGGTTCTCACCTTGACCGACCTCCTCTAATGGCACAGTTCAATGGCAGGGCAAGACCAAGAGCTGCTTTATGGAGGAACAAGTAGATGCTTTTTAAAGCATCATTTCAAGAAATGACTCTTCCCTAATTCCTCAAGGGTATTTTTTCAGTTCTCTGCTTCTTTATGTTGCAGATGGATTAGCTGCAAGATTTTTATCCATCAGGATTTCCAGCCTCTTGGGTTTCTCCTGAGTTCCAGGGATATCGCTCAGCAAAATGCACTTCACAGGAGTGAAGGGCCAGGGAGCAGCACTGAGATCAGGTCCCACTGTGCCCACAGGGAGGTGGCATTTCTGATCCAAACCCACTCCCACGTGTGCCTCTCCAAAGGAATATTTGAGGGGACACCTGAGGCCAGAGGTTGGACTGGATGATCCTGTGGGTCCCTCCCAACTCAGGATATTCTGGGATTCTATGATTCTATACCCAGATCCCACCCTTGTTTGCTTAACACAAGTCACTCCACTTGGATATTCCACCAAAGAGAACAGGAACAGGGTTATCAGCTTTGAACACTCATGTCTTAGTTTTGTTTTAAAACCTGAATTTATACACTGCCAACATAATGATCTTCCCTTAATTTGATATGCTAAACCTTACAAATTACTCATGGCATCTTGAGAAGACAGCCCATCTTTCTGGGGTTTAGTGGAATGCCTTGGGAGTGAGATTTCCTTACAAAACAGCGGGGGCACTACTCAGCCAAGAGGAAGAACAACAGATAAAACAAAGCAGATTAACCAGCTACACAAACATTGATCTATTTAAGAGACAAAAACCTGTACACAGTCAAAACAACCTCCCAGTTCCCTTTCCCAGACAAAGAAAACAATTTGCATTTTGGAAGTATCTTGCACAACAGAGGCAGAAAGGAAGGGGAAGCTGGAATGGAGCCTGTGCCAAGCATAAACTGGTCCCAGTAGAGCCAAGTGCAGCAGCAAGCATGCAAGATGGAGAGACAATGAAATCCTGATAAGATCAACAGCTCAGCAGCACTTTTAGCCTTGCCTTCCTATTCCACTGGTAAGGAGAGCGAGTGATGGAAAGGGATTTGTTTCTAGGTAAAATTATCTCCATAAACCCCCCCCCCACCATGGAATTTCAGCATCTGTTACAAATTCTGATCTTATCAAGATCTTATTTTAAATGGCAAATGCAAAAGCATCCCTACGTTTGGGGCTCAGAGTTGCAGAGTTCCAAGCTCTCCCTGAGAGCCAGGAAAGCCGAGAGGTGCCTGGGTACAAACTCCTCATTTCCAGGGGTCTGACACTCAACCAGCACAGCCTAAATCAAGCACAAAGCAGCCAAACACAGTGTCAATCCAACACAGGACAGGATGCAAAGAAACAAACCACCCCAGACACAAATAAAACTAAAGCACCGCCCTCTAAATACGCATCTTTGTGCACCTGAGGATTCAGCTTAAGCCTTGCAGTGGAAAGTGCCACACAATAATTCAGACTGGGGATAAATTAATAACAGGCTTAGTTACATGGTTGATCACAGTGGCCAAAAGGATTTCTTTTTCTTATTTTTGTGTCAATTTTGTCTGCCTGAATTTTTTTCAAGAACCTGATGTTTTGGATCAGGGTCTATTTTATGATCTAACTGCACTGTGCTGTCAGAGTGGGTGTTATTTTCATGCTGCTGCCTCTCTCTGCAGAATATCCCATTATTCCCTTCCCAAACCATACTCTTATCCTCCAGGAAACCTAAGGAGTGCTAAAACGATGTCATTTGCCAGCTGTTTTATAAAAATTGATAAACCCATGAAGTTACAGCATTCACTAACTCCCTACAACTTTCCACCACAGGAAATACCAGAAATCCCAGCTGCTCAGGACTTCCCAATCCCTCTCTCTTCCAGCCTGGCAGTGGAATTGTGAAGGCTGTTATTAGGTTATCCCCAAACAAGAACCACAGAAGCTCAGAGTGGCCACCTAGGGATGCACAAGGAGATGATGTTGCCTTGGCAGCAAACCACACTCACCAGAGAGGGCTCCCAGATCAAGTGATGCTCAATCTCACAGCGGGCAAAGCACTTGGGTAAAAAGTATTATAAAGCAGAAAACAAGAGAGCCTTATTTGACAGTACCTGCCATTGCCTTACAGAACTGCTTTGCCTTAAAGGTACAAATTAAAAAGGTTCAGAAGCTGTTCAGCACACCCTGGCATGGAAAAGGATGGACATCACCTATGGATTTTTAATGGCCATTGATCTGCTCACAACGCCCTGCCCAGCCCAGTCAGAGCACAGAAGGGTAGAAGAGATTTTGATCAAAATTGAAAGTAATGCTAGAAAATTCACAGCATGCTGGAGGCTCTAAAAGACTGAATTCAGTCCTGAGCAAGAACCCAGAATGTTGCACAAGACTCAGCACCCACCTCCCATCACTGCACCAGGGGAGGGAACAGCAGCAAGACCCAGACTTCAATGAGCAAAATAAGGTTGTTGGCAAAATGATTCATCTCCCACCCACCCTGGTCCCCTTCCCAACCCTTCTTAGTCCAAATCTCCTCTGCAGAGAACAAACCAGTGGCACTGCAAGAGTTGCCTCTGGAAAAGAGGGGATAACATCAGGGTTTCTGACTGACACCAATTTTGTGCTGCTGCTTTTCACTTCCCTCATTTCCCAAGGGAAGTTCCAGCTCTGCTCTGGTGCCAGGTTTGTGCCAGGCTTGTGCCAGGCTTGTGCCAGGCTTGTCCCAGGGAGCAGCAGCACGAGCAGCCACATCTGCCTTCCTGTGACCTCTTATGACAGCACAGAATGAGCCAAGTGCTTTGTCCAGAATAAATAATCTCACAAGAGAAAAGCTGGGAGTTAAAATTAAAAATGGTTCTTGCTACAATCTCTAAACACCACCTGAAGTGAAGAGGGGAAAGGTGTTAGTGAGACATGAAGCACTTGGTAGAGGGCTGAACCTTGTGACCTCCTCCAGACAAAGTCTGTTTTAAACCAACCTGGATTAAATCCTCAGATGAATTATTCTGGCCAGTTTAAAAGCCCAGAGCTGCAGCCCTGGAGCACCAAACCCACACCCAAAAGCATCCAGCAGACCCAACACCTGCAAAGCCACCAGCAGTGACCCGAAGTCTGATGGCTCCTGGTGTGAGAAAGGAACATTGAGGGTTAGTCCAAGGAACTCATTAACACAGGTTGTTAACACACAGCTTTGGTTGTTAATAAGCAGTGGAAAAGAAGGATGTGATTTGCAATAACATTTATTAATGATAAATGTACATATTTACAAAGAAGAGTTACTGAGAAAAAATACAAAACCGAAAAAGTGTTGCAAAAGAGAGCATTTTAGGTAAAAAAAGAAAGTGTTTTTAGTCCCCACAAACCGATCCAACACGACCATGTCCCACTGACAGAGGATCCCAATGGGCCCAAACCAGGGCCAGTCCTTCCCTCCAGCCTCACAAACCACAACAGATGCAAACAGGGACACAAGAGGAACCACCACTGACAGGTTCTCCAGTGCCACCCACTACTAATACAGACCAAAACATTGCTGAAGGAATCCATAATCCTTTCTTGGGGGCTGAATTTCCCCAGAAAACTTCCCCCCTCACCCTGCAGGTCAGAACAGGTGCTACCAACTCACAACCAGGAAAAATGAAAACCCAATAAAGCAGTGGAAGAATTTTCAGAGTGACAAATTACTGACACTGCTGGGAAGTGAAGGACACTCTGCCCATAACAATCAGGAATTGGACTCGATGTTCCTTACGGGTTCCTTCCAAACCGGGACATTCCATGATTTTGTGATAACCCACCCAGGAGCTCTGTGGTATGGACACAGCAAGGCCAGCCCAGCCTTGTTCCTCCAAACACAAACCACTCCCTTGGTGCCACGTTGAGGAAATCCACCTCTCATTGTTATTTCAGGGGGGAAATATGGAATATCTGCTCTTTGGGGTCATCACCGCACAGACTGCATGGGAGGGGAGCTGGGCTTGGCTGAACTCCCTGACCTGCCCATGGAGAGTCCTCAGCTCACCATATGGACCCCCTGAGCCAGGCATCACGTGGCAGGAGGTGCCCCCAACACCTTCATTCATCTGCTCACTTGGAACAGTGGGAAAGAAAAAAGGGTTGTTGTTTTCCAGCAGGGAACACCTCGAGTGTCAGCACACACAGAGCCCTCAGAGCTGAATCCGAGTTCCAGCCCACCAGCAGCATTTTGCTGCTTCAAAGTGCTGATGTCCAGCTGTTCCTACAGCAGGAAAGCACGAGAAACCCCTGTGGGTTTTAGGTGGGGTTCAGAAGAGATGGAATCAGGGTGAGAAGACTCAGAAAGCGAGTGTGGAGCCACCCACCAATGTCATGATGGAAAATGCTGGAGCCTTGGCAGCTCCCAGTGGGATCCCACAAGGGAGAGCTGAGTGACCACACCACCAACCACTGGGAAAGCCTAAAGAAAACACCAAAACTGCTGCCAGACTTACCCTGGTGTGCCAGAGCCACCAGAATGTCATGTTCTGCAGCAGGCTACACTGAAAAATCAGGACGTCTCATGCCAACATGGAGGAGGCTGCAGACAATTCCAGGATCCTGGAAGGATCCAGGATGGGACAACCTGGATCTCCACCACTCCCAGCCTGGCATTGCACCAGCCAGGCTGAACTGGGTGTGGGAATCCCTGTGCAGGGGTGCCAGTGTTGGGGTGGGCAGCCAATGTTCCCAGCACGTTTGTTCCTGAGGAGAACAGGGAGCAAAGCAGTGGCTCCTTTGCAAAACTCCTACCCCTAAACAACAGCAGAGCCAAGCAGGTCTCCCTGTGCTCAGGGATGACAGGAGACATCCCAAAATCCCTCCTCTCAGAGCCACATCCTGCACAGACACCAAGGGAAAAGGGCAGCACCAAGGTGGGAGGGGTATGGAATGTGCACAAACTGCAGAGAAAATGTGCAGGAACAAGACCTTCCATGGATTGCCACGGACTGTCACTCCTTCTGCTTCACAAGCAAACAGGGAATTTTGCAGAGGAATGACTGGGAAAGGGGCTGGAGCCCAGTGGGCACATCCCTGTGGCATGGGATGGATGAGGTTCCTGTTCCCAACAAGTTGTCAGCAGGGATCGTGTCCACCTGGATGCACAGGGATAACTGACCTCTAAACTGCCACAGAAATAGAAAGCATTTGTTCAGTTTCTTTATACTGTGCAGTGATAATTGGTATATAAATCCCAAAAATGTTCCTGAGTGCTCTCAGAGTGTAGAGTTTCCAAGGATTTTCACTGATGACAATGAGCCCCAGGCCAAGACTGAAAAAGAGCAAGAGGCTGTTTGAATTAAAGAGTTACAGAATTGAGCTGAAGGGGCAGAGCCCACCTCTCATCCCTCTGGGATGAGACCCTGAGCACTCTGCTCAAACACTGCCCTGGGCAAAGAGTTTCAGACTTCAGGTCCTTTGGAGTTGAGTGACAGAGCTACAGAAACCACCGGTGTGGCCTCCAAGTCCTTGTCGTGGGACCAAAAAGACACCTGGAGTAACACAGCATTCCAACAGTGACCTTGAGGAGTGGCTTTGGGAAGGGAGCACCTGAGTGTTTAGCTGCTCTTCCCCAGGAAATACGGACAGAAAGTGGACAGAGAGACACCCCCACAACTCCATCCCTTCCCTCCCCATGGCAGGCTGGGGAGATCAACCAGTCCTTGTTTTATTTCATGTTTGTTCCAGTTTTGGGAGGGAGATACAGGCAGGGAATCCCAGCTGGAAGCTGCCTTCTCCCATCCTGCATCTTCTGCACAGCACGTGGTCCCTCAGCATCCTTCCCCACCTCTCCTCTCCAGGGCCCACCTTTGTCTTCCTCAATTTCCCCCAAACTCACTGGAGTTCAAGTGCATTCCAAGGGATGCTCCAAGGCTGCAGAGACACAGCCTGCAGACACTCTCCTTCACCTGGACACCGACCCTGGGACTCCTGCACTTCCCAGCACTGAAGGAGGAAGACCCTGTGTTAAAGGCAGTGTATTCAAAAGGGAAGAATCTTTTCCAATGAAAAACCAACATCCTCACAAAACAAAGTCCTAAAGGCACAAACTGGTGAACTAATCGGAGCAGGGTACAAGAGAAGTTGGAAAGATTCCTATGGGATTAAAACAAAGGGTTTCACTATCAACCTAATCTTCTGAGACAGCATTTAGAGCCTCATCCTGTACACTGAGAGCAAGAGGTGGCTCGAGTGGCCCGTGATAACCCACGGACCCTCTGACCAGACAGCACATGCCACGTTTGCCTCGTTCCTATAAGCTCTTCTGCTTCCTAAATAACACTGTTCACACGGATACAGATCTACAAAGGGTTATAATTACAGGTATTTATATATATTCACACATTTGAGTCCCTGTAATAAAGGCCTGCTCCTTTCCCTCCCGTGCTCCTGGAGCAGCTGCCACCACTGGTGGCCCTGGGGGGTGTCCCCAGAGTCACCCTGTCCAGCCCAATCCTGCAGGAAAACACGGATTAGTGTCCAAAGGAGACACGGGGGGCTCAGCCCAGCCCTACCTCTACTATTTACAGCAAAGAAATCCCTCAGACACAAAGCCCCACCCTCCCTGCAGCTCACAAAGCTCAGCCCAGCTGGGCTGGAGCCTGCACAGAAGATATCCTGGAGCCAGGAAAAGTGGGATAAACGGGAGCATCATCCGCACATTTACACACTGCAGGCAGCAAACAGCGAGGGGCATGCAACGCTGGGGGGAAGGAACCAAAACCAATCGAGGGCTTAACATTTAGGAGGGTGTCCTGATGTGGCCAAGCCAACATGTCAACAGAGGGGATGGCAGAACAGCAGGGGCCTCCAGCCCTGTGACCTCATGAGTCCGTTAGTTCCACAGAAATTAAATAAAACACAGCCCAAGCGCACCAAGAGCATCAGATTCCAAGAAATGGGTAAGCTCTGTGTACAATAAGTATCTCCTTGCAAGGGCCTTTCTCCTATATTTTCTTGGACACAAGAATAGGGGTGGAGAGGGAAGCTGGGATGCTTTGCCAAAGCCTTCCCCCACTGGGGAAAGGAAACCTGCCTGTCCCCAAGTCATCACCAACAGCAGCAGTGAGAACCAGCACTTTGAGTTCAAATGCCCATCTGGCTTCCCTAGCAAAGGAGTGGTAATGGATTAGATCCTGAGGTTCTTCCTAGAGATTCAACCTCATGTTTCCCTGGGAGGTTGTGGACTCCCCATCCCTGAAGTGTCCAAGGAGGTTGGAGCAACCTGGGGTAGAGGAAGGTGTCCCTGCCCACGGCAGGGGGGTTGGAATGAGATGCTCTTTAAGGTCCCTTCCAACCCAAACCATTCCATGATTCTGGGATTCAGCAGGTTGCTGTAAAGCCTCTTTTGGATCAGGTTCAAACATTCTTCAGCTTCAGAACATCTTCCATGCAAAACAAGCAGCTCTAAAGCAATTCTCCAGCAATTCCTACGTGAAGTTTACAGGGGCTCAGCAAGCCAGCAGCTCCTCCCATAATTCCCTCTCCCCATCTGCCCTCTCCCAACAATCATGAACAGGGTTCAAAGAATTGGCTTTTGCACAGCAGGAAACTCCAGAATGGACCTGGCAATCCATGCCCTCTCCTGCCAGGTCCCACCCCAGACACACAGCAGGACTGACACGGGGTGTCCTTCCCCAGGACAGCAAACCACGGAGATCACACACCACGACCAGGAAGGTGCAGCAGAGGCCACGGCCAAGAAATGCAGGAGCTTTGGTCTTGAGGTTTCAACATGACCCTGTGGCCACTCAGACAAAGAGCAGCCACCAAACAGTCAGTGCTACGACCAGGAGAAAGGACATCATAAAGGGAAGACGTGGAGAAGGGAAAAGGCTAGAGTACAGCTGACACTTTTTGAGTGCTTTCTGCTCTTCAGGAATTGCAATAGAAACCTTTGGAAGAGTTTCTCCACTTGCTGGCCGGGGAAAGGCTGTCTCAGGAGGGATCTGCTGCTTTTTTAGTTTGTCTTCATCCTGTACTAACAGAGGACGTTCCCGTGTCTGCTTTCGTGGTAGAAGATCAAGAAAGACAGAGAGAGATGAACAAAAATGACAGATGGAAAGTGCCCAAAGTGACACTTGGAGGTGTGCAAAGCATTAGGACAGCTCTTCTCAGCATGATATAAACTGCCCTGAGGAGCAGAGCTGCTGGGGACTTGGGCCACACCAGCCTTTGAGCTACAGATCCAAGTCCTCCCTGCAGAGCTCACTGACATCTGGATCGGGATCGTGGGGGTTTTTGTGCCTGCCCTCCCAGAACAGCAGAAAGAAAACCTCCTGGGCTGTTTTGGAATTGGAATGGCTGAGAAAAAAAGCTGGAGGCATTAGAAACAGGAATGGTGCAGTACAAAAGGTGGTCTCTGACAGCTTCCTAATGTAGCCTTAAAACCAGCATTTGGCAAATCCCAAGGAACAGCCACAGATACAAAAGGCTCTTCCAAAGTTCTGACCAGAGTATCAAAACATTGACTGGTTTGAAAATTCCAATGGAACAAGTGAAAAATTGTTACTCTTAGAAATGCCACGTGTGGAACGGGCAGGGTGGCAGTAGGAGCAGTGCAAACTCCTGGAATTTTGCTCCTTGTTTCAGCACTTTTGTTTCTGGAGTCTAAACAATGTTAAAAACCCAGAGTGAGTAAATCAGCACACAGGACCATGCAAAGGCTCCAGCACTGCTGCTGAAGAAAGAAAGACTGTGGGAATGTTGCTGTGCAGTAACTCTCCATCCCTTTCATTTGCCAGCCCTGGGCAAATCCAAGTGTACTTAGGAGAGGAAAAACTTGGCTCTAAGCTCCCTGAGCTGAGCCAACCTCCTCTGGTCAGTGCGGTACTTTGGGACTGGTTCTTTGCACACCCCTAAGTGGTGAGAATTAGGGAGAAAGTAGCTGGGAGACTGGGCAGCAAAAGAAAATATAAGATGCAAGAGTAACATGATTGTTAAAACAACAACACAAAAAAAAAAAAAAAAAAAGGAAAGAAAGACAACATAAAAAGAACAGGGAACAGTTAAACTTTCAGAATTGCTGTTCTCTCTGAATACACCGTTACATCGTTCATGCAGCTTTTTCGACCCAGCCATGCACCAAAATAAGCCAAAACTGAAAGCTGCAAAAGCTGCAGCAGTGCCAAAGTCCTCTGGGGGTGAGTTATGAAGCTACTTTGTGTAGCCAAAAGAAAAAAATGTTATCCAGCAGCTGCTGTCGAGTTTTTGCTCAGTGCCATTGCAATAGCAGGTCTGGTTCAGAAGCACATATTAGAGCAGCAGCTTTACCTCAAGCCCACCAACCTGTCTCTCAGAAGATAGGACAGTGACTTTCTTGACCTGGACACACAAAGCGTGTTAAGGTTCAGTTGTCTGCTAATAAAACATACAGGAACAGCAGAAAAGCAGCCCCTGGCACAAAACCTTTGGGCCACTATGGCAGGGTGAGGGTACCACTCTGCACCGTGAATTATCATCCTTAATTACCATCACGATCTACCACCCTTGAATCACCTTCATGATTCACCACCCTTGAATTACCTTCATGATCTACCATCCTTGATTTACCTTCATGATTCACCACCCTTGAATTACCTCCGTGATTCACCATCCTTCAACACGTGCAGGGGAAGGAAAACACCCTCCCTGGTCAGTGCCTGGTGAAGATGCATTTCTGGAAGTTCACAGACCATGTCCACCACCACCTCAGAGAAAGATCACTTCAGAGAGGATCAGATGAAGAGTGAATTTCCAGAAATGCAAATCCAGGGACACCAGGTTTTGCAGTGTTGAAAACCCACTTGCAGTCTCAGGTGGGACAAGCCCACACCATCCAGCTGTTACGACCAGCAGCTCCCCAAGACTTCACAATGGGGTCACCTTGTCAGAAATTCTTCATAATAACCAGGAATATCCTTCTTCACCTGCAGTTGTGGAGACTGAGAGCCCCAGCTCTGTCCCACCCACACCCTAAAACCCACATGGCCCCGTGGGCACAGCTCTGCTGCCCAAATTCCTGTGGAATTTACCCTGAGGCTCAGCAGCCACAGAGCAAAGTCCATCCATGTGTTAAACAGGGTAGTTCTGAGCAGAGGCTGCCCAGAGAAGCTGTGGCTGTCCCATCCCTGGAAGTGTCCAGGGCCAGGCTGGACCAGCCTGGGCTAGTGGAAGATGTCCCTGCCAACGGCAGGGGGGGGAACTGGATGAGCTTTAAGGACCTTTCCAACCCAAACCAGTCTGGGATTCTGTCACAACCAACCCCGACTAAGTTGAATTTGGGGATGCCATTTTTCTAGCAGGGAAAAAAAAAACAAAACCCTGAAGCTGTTCTGGGTTTTCTCTGTTGAAAAGCCTGTAGGAAACTTGGTGTTAAACCCCTTGTAGGTGTTCCAATGCTCCACCCACTGCAAGATTATTTCCTCATTAACAAGTATCTCCCTTGCACTGGTTTGAAGATTAAACACAGGTTATCTGTAGGGCTGTGGGCAGGAAGGGGAGAAGCTGGGTTTAAATCAGTCTCCCACTGCCACCACTGCAGCCAGAGTGCAAATTTCCTGTTGTAAGACAAAATTGCATTTAGTACTGAGTGAGAGAGCAATCAGAGAGAGACTGATTACCACAGGTGCTAACTACAGTTCTACTCACAGGTTCCAAATCTGAGTTAAGCACCACCAACATGATGGAAAGAAAGTGTCTCTTAGCGAAGAAGAAACCAGTTGGTGACAGATCTCTGCTGTTCCAACTGGATTTCTTTGGAAAATTACCTTTTTAAAGAACTTAGCAGAGAAACTGAGTGTATGTGGCTACTGAGAAGGAGGAAGGTTCCCATCATGTATGAACAGCCCTGCTGTTCCCACCTCAGGAGTCTTCCTGAAGCCTCCACAGCAGATCAGCACCTGGAGTTCCTAATGCAAGTCTAAACCCAAGAATAAACTGGAGAATAAAGTGATTCTGGAAAAATTATCCCATCCCAGTGCTTCTTCACTGGGTTGCAATATTACCTCTGAAGCAATAATTCCCTCGAATTTAGGAGTTTGGGTGGGTTTTTCCCAACATTTTGGGGCGATCTAATCCCCACATCAACCACGGGAAATCCTCTCTAACGTCACAGCGACAGCAACACCAAAGCCAGGAGAGGAAACCCTCCATCCTCTCCTACCAAAGGAAAAAGGAACCACATTTGGATGACACCAAAGCTTCGCTTCTCCCACACGCCAAAACTCAACAAAACTCAGCATAACTAAGGGGGGCTAAGGGTGACTCCTGCCCTGCAAGGCCAGCCCTTGGGAGACCCCCGGGTACTCACTCCGTCCGCTCCCGTGGGGATCTGCCCGTTGACGTTGAGGGTCCGGAACGGGGAGTGGGTGGACAGGCGTTTGTCCCACTCGCTCGGCCGCGGCTCCGGCACGGACTCCATGAAGTTCTTCTTCAGCTCGCTGATGTTGGCGTGGTGCTTCTTTATCTCCTCCTGGGGCTTGTCTAGATCCTGGCAGCAGAAGGACACGGTGAGCAGAGAGGGATGTGGGGAGGGGCCGGGGCCACGCTCAGCAGGGCCAAGCCCAGGAGGGCTCAGTTCAGCTCAGCAGGGCCAAGCCCAGCAGGGCTCAGTTCGGCTCAGCAGGGCTCAGTTCAGCTCAGCAGGGCTCAGTTCAGCTCAGCAGGGCTCAGTTCAGCTCAGCAGGGCCCAGTTCAGCTCAGCTCAGCAGGGCCACACTCAGCTCAGCAGGGCCACACTCAGCTCAGCAGGGCCACACTCAGCTGGGCCGAGCTCAAGCAGAGCTGAGCCCAGCAGAGCAGAGTCATGCTCAGCAGGGCCACACTCAGCCCAGCAGGGCTCAGTTGGGCTCAGCAGGGCTGAGTTCAGCCCAGCAGGGTTGTGCTCAGCTCAGCAGGGCCGAGCTCGGCTCAACAAGGCCAAGCTCAGCCCAGCAGGACCCAGCTCGGCCCAGCAGGGCCAAGCTCAGCTCGGCTCAGCAGGGCCAAGCTCAGCTCAGCTCAGCAGGGCCAAGCTCAGCTCAGCTCGGCTCAGCAGGGCCAAGCTCAGGCGGGGCTGAGCTCAGCTCAGCTCAGCAGGGCCAAGCTCAGCTCAGCTCAGCAGGGCCCAGCTCAGCTCAGCTCAGCAGGGCCCAGCTCAGCTCAGCTCAGCAGGGCCAAGCTCAGCTCAGCTCGGCAGGGCCAAGCTCAGCTCAACTCGGCTCAGCAGGGCCAAGCTCAGGCGGGGCTGAGCTCAGCTCAGCTCAGCAGGGCCAAGCTCAGCCCCAGCCGTGCTGCCTTCCCAAGCGCTGCCGACACACACACAGGGAGTGCCCTCTCTGCTCCTGGGTTAATTGGGGTAACTAACTGCAGTAATTAACTGGTCTCCTCCCCCAGTTACTCCAAACCAGTGGCAGGTGACCTGGAATCTCATGGATTTCCCCAATATGGGATTTTTTTAAGTTTGCTGGACTGTGTTTATTTAGGTTATTTAATTTAAAGCTTTTAAATTGGGTGGGTTTGTTTTCTTTTCCCTCTTCGAGCCTGAATATTCCCAGGTATCAACCATTTAATGTTTTTAATGCTTTTCCAATTTTTTTTCCCTCTTCATATCTATTTCTCTTTCATCCTACCAGGAATTATCTTTGCTTCCAGAATATCCCCATTTGTCCCCTCTGCTTCTCATCTCATCCCTCCAGGAGATACCATAGGAGGTTTTAGACTTCAGAAATGAAGATGAGAATTATTTTTTTTTTAAATCAAACTGAGAATTTATTTTATGCTGGATCAATCAAGGAACTCCTGCTAAATTTTTTCATCTGGAAAAAGCCAGGTTTCTACTCTGTGATGCCAGTTTAGAGCATAAACACACGGACTTCAAGGCAACTCCACTTGTTCAAAATAGTTTTTTCTTTGCAAGCAAACCAGAGCTTGTAGAAAACAAAGCTTTTGCATAAAATAGGCATAAGCCAAACAACAACTTTTCTGGGCAGGGCCAAAAAGCAGCAAGAAAGGGGGAAATCAAGGTCAGTCAAAGCACCACTGGGAAATTTCAGTCTTTTTGTGCTTTCAGTTGTTACTCAGCCCATGGATTTTAGAAAACACATCCCTAAAGGAGGGACCCTTCCAAAAAATCTGCATCCCTGCAGCTCTCCCAGGACACAAGCTGAACCTCAAATGCGTCTTTAACAACAACCACTCTTTTTGGCACAGTTCTGGGGGGAAACAGGCAAATCCTGGCATCCACCCTAATGGAAGTGTAAGGTGAGTGCCTGCTGGGTAGGAAAAAGAGAAGAAATAAGTCTGCTGGGCACTCTGGGGTAAAGCCCTGCCAGGTTCCAGGAGCCCTACAGCTGCTCCTGGCTCAGAGAAGAGAGAAGGACCACCTTGGCTTTGCCAGCACTGTGAGGAGCAGGGCCTGGCAGGGCTGGAGAGGAGCTAAAGCCAGCAGGAGCTCCGTGGAGTTGGGAAGAGCCTCGAGGAACCAGCTGGCTCAGCATCACCTCCCTTTCCTCCTCCTTTGCCCTTTCTCTGCAAGAACCTGGTGCAGGAGGAGAGTTGAAAAGCTTCCAAGAAAATCAACAGGCAGCTCCAGGAGGGTTGAGGTCTGCTGTGGAAGCATCTGCTCTGCCAGGTACACGAGGTAAAAAACCCAAGGGAATAATAAAGGGGGGAGCTGCTGGGTGAGCCCTGTTCTCGGGGAGGGCTGGAGCACCTGCAACAGAACCAGGGAGGGAAAGGGCTGGGTGCTGCACCACCAGGAAAAAGGGATTTGGAAGCAATGATAAAGCTCTCTTTGGGGATGGGGAGATGGAGCTGTTGGAGTTGGGGGGAAGAGGGTGACAGGCAGAGTCTTCAGAGCTCCGGCTCGGCCCATCTTGTGCACTTCCTTCACTTGGTTCAAAGCTCTACGTTGTAGCAGGTTATTTAAAAAAATAATAATTAAAAATAAGACCCCCAAAAGCTGCAAAACTTTGAAAATTCCGATTAGGAGAAGGCAGTTGGTTGGTTCACTCCACTTTTGAGATGCCAAAAGGGAAACCCTACGAGCTGCTGGGGCTGCAAGTTTGAGTAGAAACACGTGACACAGGACCAGAGTATCAAGTCACAAAACATCTCCCATAACACAGTGTATTAAAAAATTAAAATATATGATTGGCATGGTCTGTTCTGAGACTGTGTTTGGGTGAAACCAAATGGAAAGGGCTTCCAAATCCAAAGGGAAGAGCTGTAATGTGGAAGGATGAGCCACTGAGCCCTGGTGGCAGATCCACAGGGACCTGGCACCGGGCAGGATGGGACCTGGGGTGTGGAGAGGTGCTGCAAGGCAAGGAAGGGCTTGGGGGAGGAGGAGGAGAGAAACATCCCTGGAACATCCAAAAGGATCCCTCCAGCCTGAAGCAACATGAGCATTGTGGTGGCCTGAATGAGGTGAAGACTTCACTGAATCCCACAATGGTTTAGTTTGGGAGGGGCCCTAAAACTCATCCAGTGCCACCCCCTGCCATGGGCAGGGACACCTTCCACCGGCCCAGGGTGCTCCAAGCCCTGTCCAACCTGGCCTTGGGCACTTCCAGGGATGGGGCAGCCACAGCTTCTCTGGGCAACCTGTGCCAATTTCACCTGCAGCTTATCCTGAATTTTCTATTTTCATAGACTGGCTTTTCCCCCCAGGAAAACGGTATGTTGTAAGCAATGCAGAACTGATCAGTGATCCGATCCATGCCCCTGTGAGCACACAGTGGGTCCCAGAGCAGACGTGGGCACTGCCAATCATGTATTTTGGGTAGGTATGAGAGAATGAAAGTCAGAAGAGGTAGAAGGAAGAATGGCTGCACATCATCAGGTTTACAGTCATCATGCAAAAGCATAATTAAAAAATAAATCAAATTGAAAGGTCTTTCATGCAAGAGCATGCAAAATAAAGGCAGCAGCAGAAGAGGAAGAAGTTCAGCGCAGATGCAGAAGGTTTAGGCAAATGCAACTCAAAAAAAGCTTCAAGTTCATACAAACCTCCAACATTAAATTGCTATGCCTGATATAAATGTTTTCACCATCTAGCCTCTTTGATCTCTTCTGTGAAAATGAAAGGAAAGGGGGAAACAAAACAAGAACAAAAAAAAAAGGCACAAAAAATTAAAACGTTGGTCTGGCGGGATCGAGAAATCGGCAAATTAAAAAAGTTAACTCAAGGTGGGGAGTGCAGTGCTGAGGCAGCGTGGGGTGGGAATTCCCACCAGGAATGGGGGGCTGGCTCATGGAGAATGGGAGATGGAATGAGTCCTTTAAAGAGACAGCTCCCAGGGGCCTCTGCTCTGGCCACAGCGAGGCAGTCACTGCTTTTCCAGGGAAACCTTGCACGGGTCACCACGTCCCATTCCCGAGGGATGCAAGCCCACCCCACAGGGGGAGGCTCTACTACCTGGTGTAACCTTTACAAGGTCCCAGTGGGCACAGTAACTATGCCTTAACCACCTTTCCCATATTGGATGAGTCCCTGTTCTTTAATCAACACCAAAGAAACCTTCTCCTTACTTTTATTTTGCATTTCCTGCAATGCAGACTACACAGTTTTATCTGGTGTCTCACTAAATTTGTTGCAGAGATGATAAATTTCACTAATCAAGCCAAGTGTGCTTCTTTTGAAAACCCAACATGCAGAATTTTAGCAATCAGGCTGTCTAAAAAGAGAAAAAACTTACTCAATTTCCAATAAGGCATTTGGTAGTTTAGGGAAAACCAACATCCCAACCCAAAGCACGGGAAGAAACTGGAGCACTGTCTTTTTAAACAGGTTACAGATGCATGAATGACATGGCAAATTTGGCTGGGGAAAGGGTAAAAGGGCTAACCTTCCTCATTCTTATCAGCTCTTCCTCTTTTTCTGCAGGCTGCTGCTGTTGGGCAGTGATAAAAAACAAACAAACAAAAAAAAGAGTCATTGGTTCATTTGACTACGTTGAACCTTAAAAAAAAACAACAAAAAAACCCCTGTGAGCAACCTAAACTGAATTATTAACACAAACCTGGGGCTGGGCACCATTCGTGGTGGGGACTGTGACCTCAATGTGTGTTTTCCTCACCTACATTTAAGAAATAAATGGGTAAAAACATTTCTTGTTAGTAGATCTTGCTTCAAGAAACCGTTCAGTTTCCAAAGAGGCTGCGTGAGGTTGGTCTGGGGGGCTGGGGGAACATGCAGACCCCAACATGCAGCCCCGGGTTAAGGACACGGCAGCTCCCGGCGCTCGGTTAGTCACAGCAGGGAAATAATTCCTCCAGCTCGGGAATTATTGGGATGTGAAACCAGTGCTCTCCAGTGCTCCTGAAGAAGGGCTTCCCACTTGCATTAGCTTGGCCAGGCAGTGCTTTCAAATGTCATTTGCAGCTGGATCTCCCAGTGAAATCCCACCAAAGCAACATGCTCAAATGAACACAGACTTTCTCAAAACCAGAAATCATTGGTTATATGCACAGGTATTATGTTGGCAGAGGTAGTAAGAGCAGGCTTAGCTACAAAGCCAAGCCTGACATCACTAATTCAGTTCTTTCCTGTCCATAAGTAGACAGCCAAGATTGTCTTAACACTCTCAGGGAAGTATTTTAGGGAAACTTGGGTGCCAAGTACTCTGAAGGCACAAGCATCAGTGGGTGTTAGAAGAAGTGATGCAGCTACATTGGAGCAACGGGTAAATCTGGCACGTTCAAATCCACAATTTCCTCCCACATCTATATTTAAAGGGGGAAAAAATCCAATGTTTAAGAATCTAAGAAAAAATCTGTAATAAGTGAGATGGAACGAGTACTATTTCCTCATCCTCAGTGTAACATGAGGGAGGAGGAGCAGCTGGGCAGGAACTCTGTGCTTCAATTCCCAGCCCACAGTGCCAGCCTGAGGATCCCTTCAGCATTTTCAGTTAAAAATTCCTGCTCACACAGACCATGGAATTTTTTGAAGTAACTGTCCTTTCTTCCCCTCCATCTCCCAACCTTAATTAATAGTGATTTCCCCTGGAGATGTCACCCACTGTGTGATATGCCAGAGGCAAAGGTGGCTTAGGAAATGCTGAGAACAGCTAAATTTGGGGGTAATGTGAAAACTGTCTCAAGGCAAACACCTCGGCAAGGCTTCAGTCAATAAGATCTGCAGAATATTAAGGACACTGTATCATCAACATTAATTTTGCCCCTTATTCAGACTCATTAGAACAACACACATATCAACCCCAGCAAAGGCCTCAGACATTTGTAGAAAGATCAAATAATGCTTAATTTAAGCAACAAACCCCCAAGGTCTCACCAGTGCCATTCTCAACTATGTTTTAGTCCAGTCTGCAGCACTGTGTTACCAGCTGTGTGTCACCAGCTCTCCCAGCCAGAGCCTATCACTGCGAAAACATCCCAGTGCTGGGCTGCAGCCAGATCCATATCAGTGATTTCACTGGAACAGCCAGATCCATATCAGTGATTTCACTGGAACAGCCAGATCCATATCAGTGATTTCACTGGAATTGCCTCCTGGGGTCATACCAGGAATCAGGGGGCACAGCCTGGCCACGGGTGGGCCCTGAACTGCAGCCCCACGGACACGAGCAGCTCTCGGCAGGGTTTTTAACCACCTGAAGCTGCACTCACTTGGACTGCAACCACCTTGGAGTGTCTCCTTCTTCCACAAGGAATGTCAGGGCTGGGATTTCCCTGGCATCCAAACCCCTGTGCCTGCTCCCACCTGGGAGAGGGATAAACCCCTCATCTCCCAGCAGGGGAAGGTGGACAGAGTTGCTCTCTGGGGTGACTTCTGGAGCGACTCCGCTGCTCTTCCAAAGGGACTCCAGTCTGACCTACCTTGGATGCATCAGCTGGCTCTGCCTTGGCTTTCTCTGGTGGGAATTCCTCCCGCCTCACATCAGTTTTTGCTGTTTCCTTCCCAGTTTTAGACGTGGCCACGTCCTTCATGTCAGGCTTAGCTGGGGCTGGCTCTGCAGGGTGGCTCTGGGCGATGGCTGGGGCCGAGGTGGGCCGGGGACTCCGCTCCGGGGTTATCACGGCCACTGCTGGGGATGGGGGACACACAGGGACAAGGTTCAGAGCAGGTAACGTTCCAAAGTTCTAGGCAAAGTCTTTCCAAATTATAGTGCTGTCACTTAAAAAGAAAGGGAAGAGGAGGAGGGAAAAAAAGAAAGGGGGGTGGGGTGGGGAAGAAATAAAGATGTTGAGCAAAGCAGCTTGTGCGTTTAGTACAGGAGAGTTGAGATTATTTTCCTTATGGTTTAAATAAAATCAAATAAAACCCCACACCAGATGGTTTACAAAAAGCAAGCTTGCACTCTGCAGAGAAGCCACACCAGAAAGGCAAATCTGAATTTGACATGGTGCCATGGATTTCTGGGTCCTCCACACACGACTGTCACGGACTCTGCTCCGGAAACCCGACACAGCGTGGGGAGCCCTGAGCTCGAGGGCACCTCCCCCCCAGCCAGAAACAGATGGTTTCTGGAAGGCAAGCACAGGCTTTCCCCCCACTCCCCAATCTTTTAGGCAGCTCAAAGGAAAAAGATAATCAACAAGAATCACTCTAGAAGACTTCACAGCAGCTTCCAGGTGGGTTTCAAAGCAGGCTTTCAAGTGTGTCCCATTGAGTATCTCCAGGGCAGCATGGGGGGAGATACCCAGCACCTCCAGGTCAGTGACAGTGCAGGAATGAACAGCATGCTGCCAAAAAGTCACCTTTCCAGAGGATGGCAGTCTTAAACACAAGCATTAGGTTCACACAAAATCAGCTGTCTACTCCTTTCCTCCAATTCCTGATTTCCCAGGCAGTTCCTGATCCCCGAAAAGCCCTACTCCAATGAAATATTCAAGCCAGTACTGTGTGAAAAGCCAGCCCCAATTAATTCCCTGTGTGTACCTATAGATAAAACCAGCTATTTGGTTCTCCTGATGTTGGGTTTTATGGATGTTCCACTAAAAAGATGCCTCAAAAATACCTCTGACATGGTCTCACATGCCCAAAGTCCCAGTTTGCAGCAGGGGGTGGAACCCAGCCCAGCCATGAGTATCCAGCCACCCCATCAGTGTTAAAAATGAAATTGTGGCTTCCAGCAACTCCTTAGGTAAGAATTCCTGTTTCACTGAAAAGGTACCTGCATCTCATCTGTGTGTGTAGAAAACATGGTAAGAATAAAGCATCCACATGGCCAAAACCACACAAGAGGCAGGGGCAAAAAAGACCCTGATTTTCCAGGGACTGGAATTCCACTCTCAGGACAAACTCCCGGGCACCACATCTTGGTGTAACCCACCCTAAACCCCACACCACTGTCCTCTCCTTGCTCCTTTCTGTGCCCCAGACACTGTGATACCCCTTCCAGAAGGACAATGGGGGCCATGTCCCCGTGGATTTGTGCCACAGGAGCGGTGACAGCCGCTGGGAAGGTTGGGCAGAGGTGGGATGGCAGGGACAATCGGGATGAGGAGGATGCTGGGAGTGCAAAGCCATCGCCACCGTGGTACCTGGCTCCTTCGGGACCGCCTCTAGGCCTCTCACCACCATCATTTTATCTTCCTCCTCCTCCTCTTCAATTGGGCTTATCTCAATACTGCCAAGATCACGTTTGGCTAAAAAAGTTATGGATGTGTTAAGGTGCCACCTCAAAGATGAAGCAGCAAAGGAGACACTACCACCAGTAAGTCCGCACGGCCACCTCTCCTGCTCCTCTGCCAGAGCATCAGGACACGCAGGAGAGATCAGAGGAGATGCCAAGCTTTTCCTCTGCCACTCAACAGTGAGTTTCTGGGCTGCCCAGAACTGTATTTTAGTTAGTTTGCCTGATTAACTACTTTAGGCTATTTTGACATATGATTTAAACACAGTAAAAAGCACTGCCCCAAAATACAGAATATAAAATGTAGGTTGGAACTGGATGATCTTTAAGGTCCCTTGCTGGATTCCAGGATTCTGTGACTGGTCACCATCACCCCACTGACAGTCCCTGCAGGGAACAGGAGAGTGAGGGGGCAGAAGTGCAGGAGGTGGATAAGAAGGGGCAGCTGCAGCAGGAGAGCCCTGGCTGTGCTCGGGTGCAACACTGGCTGATATTCACTCTGCTGCCACCCATCCCATGGAATATCCTCCAGTGTTTTCCAAACTAACCAAGAAAACGTGTGAAGTTCTCAGTTACCTCCCTCCACGGTTTCAGTCTCCTCCTTCTGCAACACCTGATCAACCCTATTTTAATTATGATTAACGTGGATCTGACTGCAGCAGTGGCGTTGCTCTGACACCCTTCCCCAGCCAGGGAAGCAGCAGCTCCCTAGTGAAGAAATGAAGTGGAATGGAGGTGACCTCCAGCAGTCCTGGATCCCATAACCTGATTTTCAGGCACTGCACATTCCACCAGCTCAGGGGGACAAACCTTCCAAGAAGAGAGAGCAAGGGAGGAGCGTTAAGAGGCCACCGCACACCCCTCTCCACACACAGCCAAGCCACAGCACCCACTCACCTCACCCAGGGCACCCCTGGGAAGCAGCACACAGCAAAGCCAGGGGGCATTTTAGTGGCAACAAACAGCACCCCAACCAGAGCCACCCATGTCCTACAGAGCTGCAGCCCTGCAGGGCCAGCACAGGAGCCACCCAAGGTGGCTGTACCTGACCGCAGCTGCACCGGCTCCGGGAGCTTTGGCTTGGCAACAGGAACCTTAACCACCTCTACCTTCTCCTCCTCCTCCTCTTCCTCCTCTGCAATGGGTTTCATTTCAAAAGTTTCAAGAGTGTGTTTGGCTAGAAAGAGGTTTGCAGGTGTTAGTGGGGGTTGGGGACCCGCAGGGACACACAGCGGGCACCGCAGCGAAGAGCAAGAGGATTCCTCTCACAGCTGAGAAAAGCAGGGAGGTTTGCAAACCAGGCAGCTCAGCAGTCACTTTCCACCGTGGAATTGTGTGCCAATCTTCTCAGTGCTGCCATACCCAGCAGTGTGTTGGGTAAGAGGGGGAAAGAACAGCAGAAGTAAGCTGTGCAGGCTCCTTGCCCAGATAGGGGGACACGCATGGAACAAGGACGGCTCTGCCTTCAGAGTCTGGAGGGATCCAGGTGCTGGCTGGCAAAACACATCCAGGTCAAAACCTACACAAAAACTAGCAGCTTTAATCAAAAGTACTTGGGTGATTCACTTCAAATCTACCCTGGTGCCTGAAACTCCCCACAGCATCGGGCTCTCCCCGCCAGGCAATGCTGACCAGGGAGGATCAAGGCATGAGCACGGTGGGGATGAGTCTGCCACACTTCCTGAAAGCTTCATCTAGATCCTAAAAAAAAAAAAAAAA
>VXAU01005931.1:295348-338264 GCA_013399695.1 Formicarius rufipectus
AAAAGTGGTGCAGACAAAAGCACTGCAAAAAATTATTCCAGGTGGAAGGAGAGAAGCAGAGCAGTACCCAAAGGATTTGCATACCAATTATTTCCAGCCCTAACACACCACAGGTGGTCGCCATCCAAGTGATGAAGACTGCAAATATTTGACAACACTGTGCTGTGAAACACTTATTAGTATTCAAATGTGCTGTTGCACCTACACCCTCTTAAGGACATTAATATTTATTAATAGTACCTCTTACAGAAATACAAGCTGCACAGACTAAAACAGGTGGTATTTCTCAAAGCCTGAAAAAAGATCCCAGGATAGACTTCAAAAATGGCAAGCAGGTCCCAGGATGAAGAATTTCAGAAGAAATTTCAAGATCAAACCTTGAAGTTTGCTAATCCACATACACAAACCCACCCAAATTTCATGAGAGTTCTCAAGTGCCAGCACATCCCAAACTTTCCTGCACCTGCCCACAAGAATGACAGTCTAACAAGGGGAAAGGTGGAAATTTAGGGACTCTCCTAGAGCTGGGCTGTGTCTCCTCTCCCTGCAAAACTCTTCTTGCAAAGAAAGAAAGCCGCCAGATTTGCTGAAACTCGGAATTGTCAGGAACAAGCACATAGAGGACAGGAAAGGCACTGCAGAGAGTTGTAGCCACCACCACAGCTATACCTGGCTTCTCTAGGATCTGATCCGCAGGTTTTGGTTCAGGAACCTCAACCACCACCACTTCCTTCTGCTTCTCCTCCTCTACGGTCCTGAACTCACCCTTTTGAGTCGCACGTTTAGCTGAGGAAACGGGGCACACGTTAAGGACCGACCGCACGGCACCGGCACACACGGCATCGTCCCGGCCTGCTCCAGGCTCTGCCAGCCAGGGTTGGGACTGCAGCTGGAATTCCTCTGCCCATCTGGGGTCATAATGGCACAGCCAAGGGGTAACCAACAGCCCTGGTCCACTCGCCCCAGTGTGTTGTGCCTGAGGAACCACACACCCCCCGGGATGTCACGAGTTGGAATTTGAAGGACCAAGCAGCCCTTCCCTCCAGTTCCAAGGTGCAAAACCCAGGCTTGGGATGTCACTGAGCCCAGTGGTAGGGACAGTCCAGGGGCAGGGACAGCCCAGCGGCAGGGACAGCCTGGCTGTCACTGGGCACAGGGTGCTGGCACAGCCCTGGTTCCCCCTGGGTTGCAGCACAACCTCAGAACTCAAGTGTGGTCCCTGCTCTATTGGACACTCTTGGTGCACAGGGATGCTCCTGTGTCCCTGGATCCTCTCAGTGCACAGGGATGCTCCTGTGTCCCTGGATCCTCTCAGTGTAATGGGATCCACCTCTTTCCCTGGATCTTCTCAATGCAAAGGGATGCTCCTCTTTCTCTGGGCCTTCACTGTGCAAAGAGATGTTCCCCCTCCCTGGCTGCTCTGCTCCCCTTTCCCAAGATCTTAGCTCCCTGTGATCTAGATCAGCTGGAGCAAACTTAGGCACTCTCCTTTCCATGTCTCACCTCCCCTAGCCTGCTGCTTATCCACCTCCTTTAAAAATGTGGGATGATCCCACCTCACTGACATGTCCCAAACTCCAACCTGAGTATCACTTTAAGACATTGAAAATGTTTCAGTTGTGGCAAAAAAATCTCCCCCTCGTGGAAAACCATGGAATTCAAGAAGTTATGTTAAAACCTCCAAATCCTAAAATAGCTCAATTCCTGATTTTCTAAAGGGAAAACACTTTGAGATTGAATAAGGAAATATTTCTACAGCCAGAACTTTACCACAAGCCTTCACCACCCACCATTTCTGTCAGTGAGTTCTGCTGGACCTGCTCTTAGTCTGTATTTTTGAACTGGGTCTGGCTGGTTTGAGGCTCATTTTCCCAGAGCAGCCCTCAGAGTGCTGTGATTTGGAGATAAGGAGAGTAACCAGGAGAGGTAATGGGCACAACAACGTTCCAGAGCGGGATGATTACAGGGCATTTCTCTTGTGATTGTGGTGGAGGGACAAGGATTGGATTCTGTGCCCAGTGCTGATGTTATTTTGATTTTTGAGGGGGAAATGTTTGTTTCAGTTGGTCGGTTTAGTCGACTCCGGCGAAGGTCACGCCATGAACACTCAAGAAGTCACTTTCTGCCCAGCCTAGAATCCAGGTGTTATTTCAGCATCCTGCTGAGTGCAGAAGGGACAGAGGGGCGTGCACTCACCTCCATCCAGGCTCCTGGAGGCCCTTTTGCTGGCCGTGCGCTCGAACTGGGGCGCGGGTCGGTCGATCAGGGCGCTCGCCTGCCGCGTCTGCGCCTGCGTCCGCCCGCTGTAGCGGAACTTGGAGCCCAGCGCCAGGAACCTGCTCTTGGGGATGGCCTCGGTGGAGGTCAGCCTGCAAAACACCAGCAAGGGGGGAAAAACCACGTCCCCAGGGTGGAGCAAATGCAGCAAATCCCAGGAAGTTGAGGTGGAGCAAATCCCAGGAGGTTGAGGAGGGTAAGAAATGAATCGGAGGCGCTGACTTCGAACTACTCCGTGATAGGTGTGGATGGTTTTCCCCCACCTTGCCTTTGGCTGAATGGGAGGGAATGGAGGGCTCTCACTGCTCTTGCACCATCCTCCTGGGTGTCCTGGTTTTAGCAGCCAGGAACAGTTTGTCACTGGGTGGGTGTGGATTCTAAACCCTCTGTGGCATTTTTCTCACCAACTGCTCCCCATGGCCCATCGGCAGCAGCTGCCCAGGGCACACCCCACCCCGCAGGGGACACGCTGGGTGTTCAGGAACTTCTGCGGGATAAGGAAGTTTTCCTGCCTCCACACCCACCTGAGGGGTCATGTCTGCTCAGGGGCCATCAGGGATGCCAAAAATATGCCATTGTTCACCTCACAGAGTAAATCACCCACTGTGAAAGTCTCTGCCCTGGGGGAGGGACTGGGCGTTCCCATCTGAGCCCAAGCACAGATAAGCTTGGGGTTTGGGACTGGGGGCTCTCTTCAGATCCAGAGGAGGAGCAGAGCCTCGACCAGACTGAGACTGCCACTGGACTGCAACCATCACTTTCACCAGCAGGTTTCTTGTTTTCTTTTTACTCTGAACTCAGGGGGGGCACGTGGTGCTCAGCACAGGGGTTGGTGAGCTCCATTCTGCTCGTGCCCCCCTGGGCTGGGCTGGACATCTGGGGTTTTTGTAGCACAAGCAAATTTTCCTTCTGTCTCAGTGTATTTTGTGATCTTTTATTAAATTGTTATGGATATATTGGGAAGAGGGAGTGTGGGGGAGAGGGAAAGAAGAAATAAAATAGAAATTTAAGAAGTCTCTTGCATCCACTTGGTTAACAAAACATAGGCACTAAATCTCACACCTACATCAGCCAAAGTTCTCTGTTTTATGGTTCTTACGAAGCAGAACTTGCTTAAAAATTTAATGCAAAATAAATAAACACTTGCTGTCCCTGCAACCATTTCACTCCAGTTGTTCCAAACCCTAAGGAACACTGAAGGAACCAAGGAACACTGCTCAGTTCCAGCAGCCAAACTCCAGCATTAGTTACTCCAAGTGAGCCCAGAGAACCCACCTGAAGAAGGTGTGATGTTCAACACAAACTTTCCACAGCTTCTTCGCTGCCCGGTAACTTGGTAGCTTGAACCCAATTGTACTTTCATACTGTTCTTGCTGTGGAAAATACAAGATATTCAGGTATAGCATCAAATAACTGTGGCAGGAGCTCAGACCCAAACCCACCACCCTGTTGTGCTGAGGCACAAATTGCTGAACTCACTCCATAATGTGCAGGAGGAGCTCAGGTCGGAGTGAAGTCAGACCTTGGCGACAAATCCAGGCACCTCTTGGGGTGCACTGGGATTTGCAGGGAAGATGCTGTGGGTTTTACAGCCCCTCAGCCTCATTCACACCCCCAGCTTTGAGGTGGGCTCAAAACAGTGACCTCCCTGCAAGGCTGGGTCACCGTAGTGGGAGGAGGAGGAGGAAGGAGGCACATCCCCATTGCAGCCTCTCTCCCTGATGTGGCCAGGCAGCTCCAGGGATCTCCCCATTCCTGAAGCAGCACCCGGTGCATCCACCCCCTGCCCTCAGCAAAAGGGCCAATTCTAATTTTTAATTATTTTCTTTTAATGAAAGCAAGACAAAGACCCTCTGCCTCACCCCCACTTCCAAAATAAGGAGTTAGTGTTCTCCCAGTGCCAGCTTCCCAGCCGCTGCCCTGGGTGTTGGGAATACCCGGCGGTGCCAGGAGGTGGTGCTGGATGACACCTCGTTAGACTGTCACCAGCCGAGCTGCAGCTCCAGCCCAACCCCAACCGGGATGGGACACCCTGAGAGGAAACGCTCCGCCAGGGAAAAGCCCGTTCCCTCCCAGTGACAATGCCGAGGCAGTGCAAGGTGGCAGAGGGACAATGAAAGGTGCCCCAGGGCAGGCAGGACACACCTCCCCCGGCCGAATCTTGATGAAGAAGCTGCTGCGTTTGTAGGAAATCTTCAGCACTTTGGGCCACGGGAAGCGGTTGATTCTCAGCTTATCTTTGTAAACAAGAAGGCCACTGGAACAGACTCCCAGAGTGATGTCCACTCCTTCCAAGTCCTGCGAAAGCAGGTGAGGGTTTAAGCAGTGTTAGGGTTATGAGTGTCAGGTCAACATCTGCCTTCCAAACCACCCCTTTGGTGTGTCCCCACCACCCAGATTCCAGCTCCCAGCTCCAGGGCCAGGCTGGTTTTTCCTTCTGACAACCTCCCCCTTCCTGCTGGTCCCTCCTGCACTGCTCGTTGCCCAAAGGGCTCATCCTGCACCTCCCCAAGCTCACAGGCTCACATGGCAGGGTGTGTATATTCTATCCTAAGTTCCTCAGAGCAAGGACATCAGGAGCTTTGGAAAGCCAGCTGGGATGTATAAATAATAAGCAGACAGGAAGAATCACTTGCAGGAATGCTCGAGGCATTCCTGTTGTGTGCCTGTATTTCCACACTTCCTCTACCTTCCAAAAGAAGCTTCCTGAAACAGGTAAACTTGCTTCTGCAAGGGAAGGATAATCAAATTTAAAAAAGCCACAGGCAGGTGCTGGTTCTCACCTTGGCTTGGTGAAGGTCAACTCCATACATGGACAGCTTTTTTGCATTCTCAAGAAATTCCAGGTCTGCTTGGGCTGGAGTCATGGATCTGTGGGAAGAGAGAAAGGGCTTGGTATTCCCCAAATTGTTGCTTTTAAGAGAGGGCAAATCAGACTGCATGAAACCCAAAAGATTTTCTTTGGCTTTCAATACAAATTTAAGCCCAGATGAGGAAATCCTAAATTCCCCGGAATGCCCGAATTTGGAGACATTCCCACAACACTTTGTTCCCATGGAGCTGCACAGGCACTGGAGAAGGAAGGCAGGAACAGCACGGGGGGTGGGCAAAACTTGACCCAGCAGAAGAAACCCCAGCCGAGCCACAGGCAAAGGGTGACAGGTCCTGTCCCCCCAGACCTGCCCAAACCCAGCTTTTGTTCTCCAAACCAAACACATGGACAGCTGAGACCACTCAGCAGTGATTCCAACCCGGGGAGCAGATGAATGAGGGGTTTTCTGGGAACAGATGGTGCCCTGTCTGCAGGAGGGGCACAACTTAACAGAGACATCCTGATAATGGAGACCATTATCAGCGGTATGGAAGTGCCCCCGTTAATAAGTTTCGGGCGTGTGAGGTACATTAAGAGCTCTGTTGGGAGAGAATTCAGCTGCATACATTTCATTTTCTTCCCTTCTTTGATGTCTCCCTCTCTGTGTGTGATGCAAATAGAGGTGGTGGTGGGAGACAGGGCAGACAAAGGAGGATCCTGTAGGGAAGATCCCGGAGCCGTCCCCATCTCCACACGTGCCTTGGGCCTTGCAAACACAGCAGCAAGAGCTGCAGTGTGGTTTTAGCAGAGATTTCCCTGGAAATGTTCAAAAAACACGTGGATGTGGCACCCGGGGACATGGTTTGGATGTGAGCTTGGGTTAATGCTTGGACTCAATGGTCTAAGAGGACTTTTCCAACCTAAACCATGCCATGGCTCTGATTCCCACTGAAAACCCTCTGGCAGTTTAATGCTCACAGAACACAGACCAGAAATGAAAGGGGGATGTGCTGCTTCCTCCTGCACACGCAGGCAGATGAAATATAACTACATCTCATACCTTGAAGTCCCCTTCTAATGAAGCCATGAATAATTCATCACCCTGATCCTTCCAGCACAGCAACGGCCTTTGACTCCAGTGAGGAAGGTTGTCCCTGGCCTGGTACTTATTTTCCCTCATTTCCTCTCCTCTCAGGGCAAATGGAGGGGAATCAATTTAAAGTATTGATCTGGAGGGTTGATTGAGGTGTTAATTGTAGCTCTGGCCACAGCCAGGGGCCCATGGCCACCCTTCCCACTGCACTCCAGTTATTAATTCCCCTCTGCTCCTGAGAAGGTCTTGTCTTTGCTCTGTTCCTGTCAGTGCCTCAACCAGCAGCTTTTCCCAGGGCAAGGGGCTGCTGGTTGAAATTACCACTAATTTTTATGGGTTTGGGTCTTTTTTCCCCTCTAAAATCCCACTGTACCCCCCAGGTGCAGGCTGGCTAATCTCCCCACAGCTCCTGCAATCCAACCCATGAGAGAATCCAGGAAAAGGAGTTCAAAATAAAGAGGAGGAGGTTTAGTTACTGTCACCCTTCAATCTGGGACCAGGGGGACTCCCAGGAGTCATTCAGCCCTTCCTGAGCAAGACACATCTGCACTAGGAAAGACTTCACTGCAGGTTTGTAACTCCTGGATCACCTGCAATCCTTAGGAAGTAAATGTTACTCATCAAATGTGGCAGCAGAAACCCCTACACATGCTGTGGTGCACAGTGCACACAGAGACAGGACTCGACTACAGCCCAAAATGACATAAATCCCAAAGCAAATATATTAAAAAAATACAAATTGCAAGGGTAAAACTAGTAAATTTTGTATTTTCACATCAAGTGAACTCCACATTCACAGCTATTCTGTTGCAAAAAGCACAAGTTGAAAACAACTGCAAGACTCTGCACCTGCTGTCTCAAAACTCCGTTACTTCTTCGTGCAGGAAAATAGAATTTCAGCATCTAGGACTGAAGTGTTAGATCTTTTTTTAACAGCTGATGTTCACAGAATCATCACAGAGCCACAGAATGGTTTGGGTTGGAGGGGACCTTTAAAATCACCTCATTCCACCCTTCTGCCACGGGCAGGGACACCTCCCACCAGCCCAGGTTGCTCCAAGCCCAGTCCAGCCTGGCCTTGGACACTTCCAGGGATGGGGCAGCCACAGGTTTTCTGTAGCTCAGCACCTGCAACATCCTCAGGAGCTGCCAAATTCACACCTTGCTGCTCAGGTTTCTGTTGCCAGCATAAAATTGGTGCAGCAGGAAACAAAAAACACACTCCAGAGGTGGGGAAAACACCAGAAACCCCCATTATTTCCCTTATTTCAGGCTGCTGTGCACAAAACAAGCCCTCCAGCTGCCACACCTTACCTGTATGTTTTATGAAGCTCCACAACCTTCTCCTCAAGCTCTTTAGTTTGGTTTGGGGCCAGTTTGAACTCAGTGATGTACTCTGGGCCGTGGAGATCAGGATCATAGTCCCCCAGCTCTGACTGCACCGTGTAGGAGCCCAGCAGGGCCAGGGTGGCAAAGGAGCAGGGCAGGCGCCCCGTGAGGATGTCCTGTCTGAGCTGGAGACACAGGTAATACCTGGGGGCAAAAGGGGAAACATTATTCACAGAGTAATTCATTAAATTGAGAGTCAGAGTGTCTTTTATTTTATGCCACTGATGGAAGAGCACGATGCTCATTCCCAATTTCCACGTGTACTTTTAATTATTCCCGAGGTGACCAGTGGGGGGGGACTGGGGGATTGAAGGTCACCTCCACCCTGCAAAGGGAGCAGAGGACACTTATGGGCAGAAAACCTTGGGTTTAGACTAAAATGGACTTTTCTATACAAACACATCCGTGCCAGGGCTATAAATGACATTGCTTTATACATGTGGACTCCAGTGGAGAGTGAAAGCATCCTCTGAAATCAAACCAAACCCAGACCAGACTGTGAAGACATTTGATCTCCTCACAGTTAAATACTAAACATTTCTCTTTCTTATTCACTGCTCAGCTGAGTGAGCTCCTGGCTGGCAGGAGATTCCCAGAGAACTCACCTGGTTATATCCTCTGTCAGCTGTGCGGGATCTGGAGGATAAAACTTGACATTGAAGGTGAAATCCCAGGGGCCTCCTGCAAGGACAAAGGAAAGGCTGAGAAAACACAACACACCAGAACAGCTTTGTGGAAGTCAGTTGTTATTAAAAAGAAACCCCAGGAATATCCAATCTGATCTTCAAAATTCAGCCAGCAGATGTACCCCTGATGTTACACTGCTCCCTCTCACAGCTGGATGCAGCTTAACATCTGTTTAAGAGATGGTTTTATACATAGGAGGCAGGATGCCAGCTGGAGAAAGCAAAGTAGGACAGGGAAATACACATAAACAAACCACTTCTTGTGACAAACCCCAATTCGTTGCCAAGAAGCAAAATGACTCACATGTTTTCTCCTTGATTGACAAGGGATTCATGAAGAGAGGGCAGGGGTGGGCTGGAAGTTAATGAACTGGGATTGGTTTATCACTCAAGCTAATTTTCAAATTCCAAGAGGGGACGTGTTAATTACCCCTCAGCCTAATGCACTGGGCTCGGGTCTCAGACACAGGTTAAGCTCAGCCCAGCACAGGCATCAGTCTCTGGATGGAACCAGCAAGCACCAGGGTAGGAAGAGCTTTACAAGTCCAGACCTAAATGTTTAATGCAGCTTCTTGCAAACCCACACCTAGAACTGGCATCATACATGGCATGGCCAGCCCAGGTGCCACAGCTGAAGGGGTTACTCCCCCCTTGAAAATAATCCCATTTCCCAGCAGAAAACAGTCCTGGCTGAGTGATTGTCATAGTTACATCTCCCCCCTGCTGTGGCCCTTTAACACCAGCTCCAAATAAGATTTATTTCTGAAAGAGAAGATCTGCCCTGTGCTCCACTGTGAGGTTTATCCCAATCTCACACAGGGAAAAGGGGATGGAGCATCCCTGGATTTACTTCTTATGCAATGCCCTATCTGGGATTAAACCCAAGGCACGTTGTTCTCCTCACACACCATTCACAAATGATTCCAAGGGGTCATTTTAGGGAGCAGGGGTTACCTAAAGCAACACACACCAGTGGACACACATTCTCAGCCACATTCAATATATTTTCAAGCAAAACTTGATGATCTGCCATTCAAGCCACAGTAGGGGAGCAGATCCCACAGCAGGTTGCTGCTCATTGCATTCACTGGATGGGTTTTATGGCTGGAGCAGCTCCTGCTCTTCACACACATCCTGATTCCAAGGGAAGTTGGGAAGACCAGGAGCTTTCCCTGCTCCACAGCCCCCTAACCTGGACTTAATGACACGCTTTGTCCTGTGCCTCCCACCAAAACCATGTGTAAAACAGTGTTCTACTTTCAGAAAACAATATTTTCCTTTCAAAACCCAGTGTTTTACTTCCCAAACCAGTGTTTTACTTTCCAAACAGTCAGACTTGCTCCCAGAAAAAAACAAAAGCTTCTGAAATGTATTTAATTTTAACACTGCCCTCATCCTGAACGAATTCAGTGCCAGTAGACCCTAAAACCCAGCTCTGGAGAGCATCCAGTGCTTGCCCTGCTACTACTCAAGCCATTCATCATTCCAGCACCCCTGTTTGGCCCCCCAAACAGCCTCAGAGCCCACCAAACTTCGCTCCAGCCCACAGTTCTGCTCAGGCTCTCCCAAAGTCCTTTGAGATTTCAGCGGTTCCCACTGACACCCCTTTTCCCACCCTCCAGCCCTGCAGAGCCAGCATGGCTTTGTTTCAGGCAAACACCCCCCAAGCCACGTTTTGCCAAGGAAATGACATTTTTCTCCTAAATCCAGAGCATCCCTAAGTCCTTAAGAAGGAGAGAAAGGATGCACAGACTGCTTGAACTTGTGCTGATCCCTGCCAGCCACCCTCACTTGACCTCTCCCCTCATCCCTGAGCCCCCTGGATGGCTCTCCAAAGCCATGTTATTTAGGGAAGAAGGGAAAAACCACCCCCCCATCCCTTCTCCAGATGATAAATTCAATCTACTTACCATGAACCTGCTTTTTTATTTCTTTGGCAGGATCCAGCCACGTCTGTAAGAGGATAAAAACATTCACAGTTTAACAGACATTCCAGAAACGCCACAGAAAGCTGCAAATTGCTAAAAATACAGGGAAAAAAAAAAAAAGGACAATATTTGACACTCAGGCAGCCATGGAAACTGGAGAGACAGTGCATTTGTCACTACTTTTACTCCAGGCTGTGGTCGTGGGGGGTGTTTCCCATCCTTCACCTACCAGGTACTTGGAGGGGAGGAGGAGGAACAGGAGAGGGGGGGAAAAAAGCAGGACACAGCCACAGCCAGGAGGGGCACTTGTCCAACACCTTTTTTTCTCTCCAGCACCTTTAAATATAGGCAAGGATGTTTACATTCATTTGAAGCACCCTGTCTCCTTACTTACCCTCCTCAGATCAAGGATCACCAAGACTTTCTATTATTAGCTCTGGTTTTTAACGACCTAATCTCTGAAATATGACTGAAAACACCCAATTACCAGGGAAGGCTGGAATCTGTCACAGGAGTGTGACATAAACTTCATTTCTTTTAACTATGACTCAAGTTTCTCCAAATTATCTCCGTTACAAATTTAGAAATACATCCTTTTTTCCCCTCCCCTCTGTAATTTGGGGGTTTGTGGGCTGATGGTGCAACACAAGCCACAAAAAAACAACTCCTGCTTTTTGCCATGCTCTGAGCTCAGGGTCTGCCCCACTGCAGGGGGATTGCACAGGGATAATAACCCTCCTGGAGAGGCTACATTTAACCACCTTCCTCATTTTCACCAGCCCTGAGCAGGATTTGGAGGTCCAGGTCTTCCGAGGTGAAGGAATTAACTCACTGAATCCCCCGAGTTAATCTCTCCTGACCACAAGGACACGTAACTCCCTGGCAGGGAGACAGCCACACTCCCGTTTAATCTCCTCTTTTTATAAGCCTGGCCCTCTAACCTATAAAAGTGGGGGAAAAAAGCCCATTTTGGGAAGGCAGGTGGGCCACTTGTTGCCTTTTTAGGGTCACAGCTTTAAGCTGAGCATCTCCACGGCCAGGCTGGTGGCAGGACTGCTCGTTCCAGGGTGGGGCAGCCCAGGGTGCAGTCATGCATCCCACCCTGCCTGAGCCACCACTTAATGAGGGGAACAGCAATTAACAGCACTTTCATCCCCACTGGGTCGTGAATCAGTGGGAAACAATCCTCCCTTTCAGAGCAGTGGCTGCTCCAGTCACTGTCACCCTCTGGGTAAACATCCCTCCTCAGAAGGTTTATTGCCTAAATATCAAGGTGGAAAATGCCACAAGCAACCCTTCTGCAGCCAGGAACACACACAGGCAGCTCTGCCTGCCCCACGCAGCTGCAGCAGCACATCCTTGGAGTCCTGGGAACATCATTCCCACCTGGGAATCAGGAATTCCCTGTGGGGTCCAGTTGGAGGTACAGCAGGAGACACACAGAGCTTCAAATTTCAAAGTTCAGTGAAACATAACCAGAAAGATTCCCAAAAAACCTCCAAAAATAGTGTTTCCCCCCCTATCCAGAGCAAACCAGACCAGCTGAAAGCCTGGACAGGAGCAGAGCAAGTCCAGGGCTCTGGGAGATGGTGGAATAATAAAGGTTGGGAAAGCCCTTTAAGGTGAAGTCCAACCACTAAGCACTGCCAGGTTCACCACCAAATCATGTGCCTAAGCACATCTATGTGCTTTTTGAACACTTCCAGGGACTCTTTTTGTTCTTAATTGGATCTAAAATTACACCTTCCCTTCCCTGTGCAAGAACAGACTCCGAGGGTAAAAAACATCCAAGTTACATACATGGAAACAACTTCACATCCAAGAAAATAGCAAGACATCAGAGACAGTAAAACAAAGCCAAGTGGTAGCTCTGCCTGCCTCAAATAATGGGGTTTTTTTGCCTGTGTATTAAATATTATTAAGTATTTAATGGCAAATGTCTGTCATCCACATAACCTGCCATAGGTGAAGGTAAAGCAGTGGAATATTCAGAATATAGACCAACATAACTGGTCAAAGGACACAGAACTGGGCCCATCATTTCAATTTAGATTTTGGCTTCACAAAACAGACCTTGAGTAATTGTTGAGTTAAAGGGTAACCAAAGGTTTAAAAGATAAGACACTTCCTGAGTCAAACCAAACAAAGACCTTAAACTGAAACCATGAGGAGTTCTGGTATGGAGCCATGCCTGCTCCTCTGCAGGGGCAAAGCCTCAACTCCAAACTTCTCTGGGTGGCTCCAACCAAACCTTCCAAAGCTGCCACCCGTGCCAGGGCAGCCTGACTGGAGCTTTGTAACTGGATGGCATCATTTGACAGCAAACAAGTACAACAAACTCGCTGCAAGTGAAGCCCCAGGTTCAGCAGGATTCCACCATTCTATGGTCCAGGCAGCTTTGGGAGTAAAATCCACACCCCTGTAGTCATTTGTTCATCGTTTCTGCCTCTCTGAGGACCCCTAATCCCTTTTGGGGAGGACACTAAAAGGAGTTTTAAGAGGAGCCTGTGCCCCACCTTGTGCATCCATCTTTGGAAGAGCTGAATCCCCCTGGGACCAGCCCACCCTGGAACAGCAGCTGCTTACCCTGGAGGTTGGGGTGTCCCATATGGCCAAACCAAAGTAGTCTTCTTCCAGCAGATTGAGGTGGTCACAGACTTTTTTAAGAAGTTCCTGTCCCTTGGCATGTTTCTGCAAATAGACAAAGAGATCTTGTAAGACGGACTGGGTTTTGCCTGTCCTGGTTCACAGGAGAGGAGAGGAAGGGAATGGGATTAAATCCCACAAGAAGGGGGGAAAAAAAAGGCCCTGAGTAGCTCCAAATCACAATTCCTGGCTGTTTCAGAGCAAAGACTGCCTATAGGAAAGAACATCAGGCACAAGAATTCCTTGGAGAGGCAACAGGAACTGCAGTGGGTCTCTCTCTTCCCCCCAGCTCTGTGCCTGAAGCCCCCCCAAAGTTGAACTTCCCAAGAGAGCTCAATGAACACCAAAGATCTGTGCAGGTTTTCTCTCCCAAGGTACCAAGATCTTCTGCACCCAGGCTGTCAGATAACCAGGTGTGGATCAAAAGATCAAACTGCTGCTACAACCCACTGCTACACTCCTTCATTTTGGAGACAACCTGACTTTCCTTAGGCTCAGGAAAAAAAACCAGCAGCTCAGAACCACAGCCCATCATCTCCATGGCCTGAGGAAACCCAGCTTCTCTTCACCTCCTGCACCCAGAGCTGCTCAACACACAACTTCTTGCCTCCAGAAACGCACTCTGAGCATTCCTATTCCCTCTTTCCACCCCCCGCCCTCCAAATCCTGCAGAAATGAACTGGCCCTGGGAACAGATACCAGTTTAGTCCAAAAGCATGAAGGAAAACATCCCTGAGGCACAAAACTATGGCAACCAGGAGCAGCTCATTCCATTGGAGGCTTTGTTGGAAGAAAGTGCCGCTGCAGTGACGCAGAATGAGCTTCACTAATGCCTTGCTGGTGCCCAGAGCTCTCCTGTCACTCATCTCTGCATGGCAACTGCTCCAAGACCCCTGCCTGCTTTTATTCCTTGGCTTTCTTCCAGCCTTTCAGCTGTCAGATCCTTTGTGCACTCGTTGTGACTCTATAGGTAACACAATGTATGTGTTAGCCTGGGGATCCCTCAAGGAATTGGCACTGATCTAGGAAAGAAAACCCTTCCAGGGCTGTCGGTTGCAGAGGATGCCTGAAAGCCCCAATTCCCCCTGGATAAAGGCATTTGTGCTGCTCTTTGCCTACACCTTTGCAATTCCTTCCCAATTAAATCCTAATAAACTCTCAAAATGCCAGAGGAGGATCATAGTGGTG
Organism: Formicarius rufipectus; assembly: GCA_013399695.1. Classification (NCBI taxonomy): domain Eukaryota; kingdom Metazoa; phylum Chordata; class Aves; order Passeriformes; family Formicariidae; genus Formicarius; species Formicarius rufipectus. The sequence continues at coordinate 309,368 of VXAU01005931.1, forward strand.
TTAAAGCCCAGGGTGCCTGCCAAGCTAAGAGGGTCTCACTGGCACAGTGCCCACCACGACCCTCTGCACCCACAGAGACGCAGACTTGTCACGTCCTGCCCACATCAGGACCCCCCACACCCCCCAGCAGTGCCCGTGCTGGTATCCAAAGGCACCACAAACTCCCACACCAAGCCCTGGCAAGCTGTCACCAGGATTTTGGGGAACAGTTCCCCTTTGGGGGCTGCAAAACACATCCCTGGCCCAGGGGAAGGAGTCTGGGGCAGGATGCTCCAAGCCGATCCCGGGCAATGCCGGCAGCACCAGCGTTACACAAACACCCAGCCCTGACCTACTTGCCCAGGATCACCCAAGGAGACTGTTCCCACAAGGAACCCTGTGCCCAGATACCCTCTCCTGGCACATTTACCAGCAGGATTGAGGGAAAACAAGCTGATGGAACTCTGCTCCACTGGTAAGTACCAAATTATTAATATTCCAGACAAGTACCTCGATACTAAAAGAGGGATTTCTGCTCGCTTTTTATTGCCCTGACAGCACCACAGCCCTGGGAGAGAACGCAGAGGATAAAGCAGAAGAAAAGCTCTCAGATGAAGGGGTTTGCAGTGCTCTAAGTCAACATAATAATTTTAAATTGTTTACTGCAAATATATTCAACTGCAGGCTAAACACAGGGTGTTTTTCTTCACCCCCAAGCCCCAAGAGCTGAGTTAACCAGCAGCCTGAGAGGTGAAGGTACCTTGGGGGAGTAGATCACAAATCACTTTGACAACCCATTTTAGTCAAAGGAAAGGGGGCAAAAGATATTTAGACATTCCCAACCTACCCCAAAAGCCTGAACTCTGGGATACAAATGAGAAAGGTCATGAACAGCAAGTAAGATAAAGTTTGGGTTGTCTTAGGTTTTTTTAAATCCTCCATACCTTTACAAAGCAAAACACCCTGGAATTGTAGAACAATAAAAAAATACAGATTCCTGGCACCCAGAGATTTTTACAACACACTAAATGAGTTGTTATAGCTTACAGTAGGCTTGTTCTGCAGTAAAGCCTGTCATGTAATTCCCTGGCAGCACATTAGGCCACTATTAAATCGTGTTGGTGGTGATTTTTCAAGAGGAGCAGAAAGGAGAGGGGAAAGAGGAGAAGCAGAACCAAACCCCACAAGCACTTACATCCACAGCACACTCAAAAATGGTGTCATCCAGCAAGACAACTTTGCAGTACATGTTTCTGTGTCTCTTCACTCCTTTCTGGGCAGCTTTCAGATCCTTGTCTGCTTTGGTCTCCGGCGTCTCCGCTTTAGGCTCCGGCTTGGCACTCTCTTCCTTGGCTTCTCCTTCTTCCTTGTCCTCGGGGTCTCTGCCCTCTGGTTCCTGCTCGTCCCTCCTGTCCTCCTGTGCAGGCTGAACCCCCCCCAGCAGCCCAGTTTAGAGGTGTCAAACAAACAAACCAGCAAAGAGAGCATCCCATGGAACAAGCACTGCAGGGCTGGCACCTCACCCAGAATTAGTTACCTGACTTCAGTGTGCAGCCCAGGACCTGGAGCAGGGCTGAGCAAGGCAATGACATGAATTTTTAAAGGCCTTCCGAGCCATTTTCAAGTTCTCATTTAATAAAGGATGTAATAAGAAAGAAATAAGAGTTGATTAGAGAAATCAAGGCAGATTATATCCTGCAGATCCTCGTGGTGTTAATGGCAGCACCTTTTGGACTGGGAAGGTTTTTCCCTTCCAGGCAACACACACCCAGCGCTCCCAGTGCCATGGGAGTGCATCCACCCTTGGCATGGCAAGAGGGAATAGTTTTAAACCAAAAGATGAGAGATTTAGATAGGATATTAGGAATAAATCCTTCCCTGAGAGGGTGGGCAGGCCCTGGGCACAGGTTGCCCAGAGAAGCTGTGGTTGCCCCATCCCTGGGAGTGTCCAAGGCCAGGTTGGTCAGGGCTTGGAGCAACCTGGGCTGGTGGAAGGCGTCCTTGCCCATTCCAACCCAAACCACTCCACGATCCTATGGCAGCAGTGGTACTAAAAAGGGATGAGATTTCATGGCCACCTGAGCTGCCCAAGCACCTCCCTGCCACCAAAAAGGGAAGGCAGCCCTCACAGCACTGTCCCTGTGCCTTCAGAAGCACTCTGTGAACCAGTTTAACCCACTGAAACAGCAGGAAGACATGCAGTTTGGGGCGCAGGAGGAGGAAGGAAGCTGTTCTTTTTTTTCCCCCCTATGCCATTTCTGTGGGTTAAACGAGTTCACAGGAGGCTCTAAGGAGCACTGGAAGGGCTGGATGCAGCAGGAGCACAGCTGCAGCAGAGCAGGAGCAAAACCTTGTCTGCTGGAGCCATCACATCTCATGAAATCACAGCCAGGCACAAGGGCACGGAGGTATTTAAAAACGAAATAATGTCCACGAGCTGCTGACTTCTGCTCCAGCAGAACTGGGACAATCAGGAGCAGGGAATCACTGAAAGCTCCTAATGCCTGTTGGTCAGCATTTATCAGGCTGCAGCACCTCACAACTGCTGCCCCAGCAGAAATATCTGCAGAGTGTCACAGTCCGGGAAGCCACTGACGGGCAGCTAAAATAAGAACTGGAGGGGGGGGAAAGGCACAAAGGGCCCCTGAAGGAAGGTGGGGTGACCACTCCTGTGTGCTCAGGGGCCCTAAATCAAAGGGAAATACAGGAAGAAATCGTGTATTTAGAATCCCAGAGTGGTTTGGGTTGGGAGGAATCTTAAAGATCATCCGGTTCCTCCCCCTGCCACAGGCAGGGACACCTTTCACCAGCCCAGGTTGCTCCAAGTGCCATCCAGTCTGGCATTGGACACTTCCAGGGATGGTTTCCTCTTGAAAACACAACTTCAAAGCTGAAATGCATGAAAATTTCCAGCTCATTCTCATCCTGCTAATCCCAACCCTCAGAGGCATAAAACATGAGCAGAGACCATCCCTTGGTTTTCACAGCTCAGAAATTTGGGAAAAGAAACTAAAAGGTGTTACCTACAACCTCCTCTACAACTCTGTAACTTCAGGGAGGTGGATTTGCCATTATTGCTCACTGGCAATGGTCAAACTTGTAAAGTGTTACTCCCAAATACAGTTTGTGGCTATCTCACACTGCTCTGGAGCCACTCAAACTTAGGGCAGTGGGGAAGAAATGCAGATTTCACCCTGCATGTTCTGAGACTGCAGCAACACCTCCAGGTTGGTTGGGTTGGAAGAAGGGACACCTTTCTCCACCTCCAGGCTGAGTAACAACAGAGCTGCCACTACCCGAGGAGTAAGAGTGGACACCCAACACCCCCACATCAGCTGCAGCTCTCCTCATGTTCCCTGTGGGTGTCTCTGCCTCAGTTTCTACTTCAAATCTTAAAACTTTAAACTCTGCATGACAAATGACTCTGGCTGGGAAGAGCAGACAGCAGACAGACAGCTACCAGGGGCTGGGCTCAGCCCACGAGCCTGCAGAAATCCCTGTCTACATGATGCATAAGCAGAAAATATTTGTGTTTGGCAGGCTCAGCACCAGCCCAGACTGAGCAGATGACCAAGCACTGAAATGCTGTGCTTGCTCTCCTTGAGGTTGAAGAAACTCTCCTCCAAATCCCACGTCCTCTTGCAACCTCCACCTCCAGCCACTGACCCCTCTTTGCCCTGCTCACACCAAGGCCATCCCAAGGATTTGGACCCTATCAAAGTGAACCCTCATTGTGAGGTGACACCCCAACCCCAGCAGGGCACAGGCTCATCACGGTGCACTTGGAGTTACGCTGTGAACTGTGAGCACAATTCCCAGGGCGGAACTTTGCAGAGATAAGAGTGGGAAGCACACGATGGAACACAGGGAGCCAAGAAGCACCTTTTGGGCACCTCATGAGCTCTTCTGGTCAGGCTCACCAGCCTGGGATACGAAGTTTTTGTAGCTGTGGCTACGAAGAGACACTTAGGACAGCAGGGAGCATGTGTCATGGAACAGGGTGTCTTACCTGGGTTTCTGCGCTGCTCAAGGAATGGAGATCCAGCGACGGGTCAGTTTTGAGCTCAGGCTCAGGAGCTGCAATGGGGGCTTTCACCAGGATGTCTTCATCAGGGCTGGCTCCTAATCCTTTCTGGTCCCCTCCTGCTTCTTTAGAAGCATCAGTGTCCTTGTCCTCTTCGGACACCTGAGACTTGGGCCTCCTGAGGAAGGAGGAGAAGAGGCGGGACAGGCCCCGGCCCTCGGAGGTGCGACGTTCCTTCTTGTTGTGCTCCTCGTGCGTGGGGGTGTCCCCGTTGGAGGCCTTTGGCTTCTGCCCCTCTGGCTGAGCCCCTTCCTCCAGGGGAGCCTCTTGCTTTTGGGTTTCAGCAGCTGCTTCCTCCTCCTTGGCTCGCTGCTGCTCCGCGTTGTCGGTGTCCGCCGCCGAGCTCTTCTCTGTTGTCATGGTGGTGCTGTAAGAGAGGGGCAAAAGGGCTCACTCAAGAGGTGGTTTGCCAAGATTCCAGGCTGACTGAGATGCTCAAGCCAAGCCACAGACACACCACGTTCACCAGTCACACCTCCCTGTCACAGAATCACAGAATGTTCTGGGTGGAAGGGACCCGCAAGGATCAAGTCCAACTCTTCGGTGAGTGGCCTTCAGTTGAAGCCCTGCCAACTCCAGCCTACACAGGCAGGAAGAGCATAATCATTCTTCTTTGAACAAGGTTTGCTTTGATAGAAACATCTCTTGGTATTTGCCCCCAAACCTTTGCACAACACTGAGAGAGCTGGGGATGTTCACCTGGAGAAGAGACAGGTCCAGGGAGAACCTGGAGCCCCTTCCAGTGCTTAAAGAGGCTCCAGGAGAGCTGGAGAGGGACTTGGGAAAAGGGATGGAGGGACAGGACAAGGGGGAATGGCTTCCCACTGCCAGAGGGCAGGGAAAGATGGGATATTAGGAAGGAATCCTTCCCTGTGAGGGTAGGCAGGCCCTGGCACAGGTTGCCCAGAGAAGCTGTGGCTGCCCCATCCCTGGAATGTCCAAGGGCAGGTTGGACAGGGCTTGGAGTGACCTGGGGCAGTGCAAGGTGTCCCTACCCATGGCAGGGGGTGGGACTGGATGGGCTTTAAGGTCCCTTCCAACCTAAGCCGTCTGGGATTCTGTGCTCTAAACACACCAAACCACACTGGTGGAGACAGGACTCACTGGTGTTGACCAACAACTGATCTGCCCAAAACAGGTCGAGCAGAGCCAAGCAGGCTTTGGGATTCATGGAACCTTTGGATTGCACAAGGAAAAACATAAACCAGAAAGGTTTCCAAACAAGAGCAGATTTCCCCCCTCCAGTCTGTGCTATTAAACTGATGCAATGTTTATTTCAACTTTAGTCTGGGCTGTTGACACAAAAAGATGGAAATCACATGAGAAGAATATCTATTTAAGGTATAAAGAGGACCCAAAATAATCATGCTTTAGAGGGGATAGAACTAATCTTTGGGCGTTGCATCACATGTATCTGCAGCAATAAATTGCCACTGCTTACACAGAGCAAATAATCCAATATGGCTCAATCCCCCAGCCCGAGCCTCAGCACAAACATTTGCTCAAAATACAGACCTAAAATTAGGAAACATTTCAAGATGTCACCCTCCTACGTATCAGTGAGTTCATCAATTTTCATTTAACTCCTGCTCATTGCCAAAAGAACCAGAGTGCTGGGAAGAGAAAAGCCCTCCCAGCTCTCCAAAGGACTCTTTCCTTGCACTTAATGCAAACCCTTAATATTACTCCTAATGCTGTGGTTAAACCAGAGCAGCATCAGAGCCCTTCCCTGGATTTGCTTCTCTGGCAACACAAATTTCCTGAGGTTACAAGGCTTGATTTGGGTTGTTTGTGGAGGTCTTTTTTTTGCTAGAAAGGCTTTTGGAAAAGCAAGGGTAGGACCCAATAGGTCAGTGTTGCCATTGGAGGGGTGTCAGATTTAGGACAGGCTCTCTGGATCCTTTGAATCTGTGTCAGGAGAGGTTTAAGTTGGATCTCAGGAGAAGGGATTTCCCCCAGAGGGTGGTGGGCACTGCCCAGGCTCCCCAGGGCAGTGGGCACGGCCCCGAGGCTGCCAGAGCTGCAGGAGGGTTTGGATGATGCTCTGGGGCACAGGGTGGGGTTGTTGGGGTGTCTGTGCAGGGCCCGGGGTTGGATTGATGATCCCTGTGGGTCCCTTCCAGCTCAGCATATTCTTTTATGCCATGAAACCTCCTCCCTTGGACTCAGCCCCACCAGCCAGCTTTGGGGACGAGTTGCAAGGCTGAGCTCAGCCTGGCCTCCTGCACGAGCAGAAGACACCATTTCACTGTGCCCACAACCTGCTGAGGGAGCTGCCCAGGGGGTTTCCAAACCCAACAGAACAGTGGAGGCCACTGGAACAGCAGCTTCCAACCTGCACTGAGGGAACAGGCACCCAAACTGAGCCTGCACCAGCACCCAAAGGCAGCCAATAGACCAGGGACGCTGCAAAGAGAGTGCCAAAACCCAGATGTGCCCAGATGTGCCCGGGTTGCAGCAGGTGTGTGACTTGTCCCTGCAGCTCTCCTGCTTCCCCTTCTCCCACAACCCCTTGCCAGGGGTGCTGCTGGCCCTGTTAGCAGCACGTGGCTCCACCAGTGCCCCCAGCCCCACACAGCCTATTCCTCCTCTCAACAGTGATGAGGGGGAGCCTATGCTTATTCTACTTATGCTCATTTTGTTTATGCTTATTTACCTAGGATGTTTTTATACTTATCATAGAATTTGCTTCATAGTATGAAATTCACTGCAGCAAAACTCACACAGTGTCCTTGAAAGGACCAAACCAAGAGGTCTAAAGCTTCTTGGACCAATTAAAACAGCCAGGGCACCCAATGATAAATCAGAAAACATGTCAAAAGAACAAGATAAGTCCAATTAGACCAGTTACAGTTGCCAACGAGACTGGTTTGAACCAGTTTTGAGCAAAAGGTAAAAAGTTCACAGAAGAAAGACACTTTACTTCATCCCTAAAGACCCCCAGAGACCCCTGCCCTGAATTCCCAGGAGGAACAGCGCACGGGCAAGAAGCGGCAGCACGGGGTGGGGAAAATGGAAATCAGTTCCTGAGGCTCATTATAATAACCCCGCCTTCTCTAAGAAAATAATGTTTATTCATAAAGGAAAAATGAATATGTATAACTTCGTTGCATATAAACCCTTTGTTAACTCAACCAGGTGTGCATGTTTTGGAGGAGCGATCCCCCCTGCGCCCAGGCCTGGAATGAACGTCCCTCTCTAGAACCTCACTGGTTTATAGGCTTTTATTCTGCAAAACAACAGCACTCCAAGAACTCCTGGAGATGCTACAGGGCAGTGCAGGGGGCAAGGACCACCAAAAGCCCACTACTCTGAGCCCACGATGCAGGACAGGCTCACCCCGGCCAACACCCAGGGCACAGGTCGGGAGGGATGCCCATCCCACCAGCATCACACGCCCACTGCGAGCTCCCTCTGGCAGCAGCTGCCCGCTTTGGAATCGCTTCCCGCTGTGTTTGTTTGGAATAAACACGTTTGTAGGAATCCTTATCAAAACACACAACATCTGACGTGCTGGGGCTCTTCAAACCGGAGAGGCAGAGCGGAGGCTTTGGAGATGAGGACGGTGGGGAGGGCACAGCGGAGGAGCAGCTCTTATCAGCCCCAGGAAACCAGAGGGACAGTCCCCAAAGGAACGCTTCCTCTGGGTGTGCTTTTCTCTCTTTAAACACTAACAATTCTGGAACAAGGACTGTTTACTTGTTTGCATTTCAAAGCCGCAGTCACGGACCTTTCCCGATGTAGGAAGGTGCGTCTTGTTGGCGAGGAGAAAACATCTCCTTGTCTTAGCTACGTCTTTGTGTGTCCTGCATCCCTGGGGAGCCAGACTGCAGCTCCGGCAGCTCCCCTCGGCAGGGCTGGGGATGAGGAGAAGGGCACGGAGGAGCCCTGCCCTTCCCAACAAACATTTCCCAGTAAGTCACTGGGTGCAGCAAACATCCTGCTGCAAGACCGTCCACCCAGGCTGGACCCTCCCCTGGAAGTTTCCTGCTCAGAGAGGTTTGTCCCTACGCTCTCCACCAAAAGCAAAGAGATCTGCGAGTGGATGACGCCACTGAGAGGCTGCCCGGGGCAAAGGGGTGGAATGAGAAGGTCTTTAAGGTCCCTTCCAGCCCGAAGCAGTCTGTGATTCTGTGATTACCCAAGAGAAAAAGCAGCGCTGCTGAGTTTGCCAAGTGGTGTTTTGTTTCCAGCCCAGCCCTCAGCAGAGGTGACACGAAGAGTGAGGTTCCCACTCCACTGGTCTCCAACCCATGTTCTGGAGAAGGCATTGCCCACCACCAAACCACAAGGTCTCTGTTTAAATCAGAGCTTTTCTCCCTTCACTATTCCAACAAGGCTGAGCCTGCAGGTGCCTCTGGAGCTCTCTGGATGCTGGAGGATGCTCTGTTCATCTCCCGCTCTGAGCTGCCACACTTGTCACCACTGAATTTGGGGTTTTTGTGGGAGAAGCTGAAGGTTTGATACCAGACACCCTGGAAAAAGCAGGCTCCTCACTAGTCTGGTGTGGAGAAGGTGTTCAATGCTACAGAAACGTGCAAACCACAGCAAAACTAAGAGATCCCAGAGAGATTTCAGAGTAAAAATCTCACTAGAAAAGAGTACAATTATGTATTTATATTGAAATATTTTTAAGTTTAAGAACATCCTCCAGGCAAGAAGGCTTTGCCAACAGGAAGCAAACTGAAGCAAAGGGAGTTAAATACTCCCTGGGCAGCAAACAGGCTTTGCCCCACTTGGGGACACTTGCAGCACAGGTGGACCTCCCACCACCACCATCCCCTCCACCTGCACTAGGGCAGCCCCCAGAGGAGGATCTGGACCTCCCTGGGAATGCTGGAAGAGGGAAGGCCATACATCTCCTCTCAAAAGGCATCAGCACACAGAAACAGGAATGTCCAGACGTGTGTTTGTCACCCTCTCCTACCTGTTGGCTGCTCCAGTCCCTCTTACCGAGGCACACAAATAAGTGTGGTGATAGTGAAGTGAACCTACCCTGAGAGAAGGCAGAGTTCATTAAAAATTAGGAAGAAATCCTTCTCTGGGAGGGTGGGGAGGCCCTGGCACAGCCAAGCTGTGGCTGCCCCATCCCTGGAAGTGCCCAAGGCCAGGTTGGAGCAGCCTGGCCTAGAGGAAGGTGTCCCTGCCCATGGCATAGGGTGGAAGCAGAAGGTCTTTAAGATCCCTTCCAACCCAAACCAGTCTGTGATTCCCTGATAAATCTAACTTATTCCTGCTTCCAAGCCTGGAAAAATTATTTATGGCTCACACCATAATGTACTTAATTCCCAGTGGTTTAGCCTTTCAGAGAGAGAAGAAAAAGGACTGTCCCCAGGGAAGATTCAGTTCCTGGAAACCCAAACTGTCTCACAGAGATGCCCAACACCAGATAAGGGTGATCACACTGCTGGGACAAATTGTCTTGACCTTCCTACCCAAAAACGTGTGGCTTCTCCGAATGCTGCTGCTCCAGCAAGAGCTGGAGACAAATGATAAGAAAGAAATTTCAGCTAAAAATAGGCAAAAATCAAATAGTTTCAGCAACAGCATGATGGTTTGGTTTGGTTTTTTTTTAATGTGTTCCTTCCCATTTCACAATGTGTGTGAAAAGCACACAATTCACCAGAGAAACTACACAGAAAGCTGCTCAAAACACACAGCACAGCCTGAAAATTCAGTTTATCCAGAGCTGGTGCACGTGCAAGAAACCTGAGGGTGGGAGAGGAGGAAACTGCAGCCACCACCAGTGAGACTCACCCCACATGTGTGAGTTACATGTGCTACACCTGATTTTTACTACAGTTAGAAATGTTCCAAGGCCAGGTTGGAGAGGGCTTGGAGCAACTTGGGCTGGTGGAAGGTGTCCCAGCCCATGGCTTGGAGGGAATAAGATGAGCTTTAAGGTTCTTTTCAACCCAAACCATTCTGGGAGTTTGTGACCACAGCAGAGAGTTGTTTGCTTGGGGCTTTCAAACAAAAGAAGAAATTTAAATACAATAAAGTGAGTCCCTCAAATAAGAAATTCAAACCACCTTAAAATACACTAAAGCACCAGCATTGTTCAGAATTTAATAAATTGTATTAGAGGAATAATTAGTGCTAACATTTATAACCTCTTCTAGAATTAACATGCATCAACTTTCTGTGCTGGTACTTTGGGTGCTGAACAAAAGGGATGCTTCACTCAGCCTGACCTAGAGGGTAACAGGAGCCTCCAGTAGCCTCACTGAGCAGGGGAAAAATAAACCAGGCAGCACAACACAGATGGCACATTACAACTGCCTGGATTTAATTCTCACCAGAGCAGCCCTGGTAATCTACTGCACGTCGGCAGCCCCGTGCCCCTCTCCCATCCCCTGCTCTCATACAGCTCTCCCATTTAAATGAGGGCAAAAATAGTAGCTCACCATCTGCTGAAAGCAAATCATTTATGTCAAATTGGAGACTGGGCTTATAAAATGACCTGACTAAATGGAGCAGTAAGTGCATTACAACCAAAGGGAGCCGAGAGCTCCTCCCCTGTATCCTCAGAAATCCTCCTGGATGCTACAGAACAGGGGAATTCATGGGTTTTGCTCACTGGTGAAGTGCTGAAAATTTAAAGGAAAACATGCACTTGTCACTGGAGCCTCGTCTACAGCGATGGGTTTGGAAAGGCTGCCTATGTGGGACCTGTAGGAAAACTCACTGGAACTTGGAGCAGCTGGACCCAGAACAGAGCCAGGGGGAAGGCACATGCACCAGGTTGCCAGCAAAACAAAGCTCACAGCCCATCCCATCATGTACCAAGGCAGGAGTTTGCTAAAAACTCTACAAAACCCATCAATTGAATACAAGAGTTGCTTCCCATCCACAGCGAGCAGCAAAGCTTGGGGCTCCCTTCCCTCCTCAGCAGGAGTCAGAGCAAAAGCAAAGTTTGGTCTCAGCCACACCTGATGGAGTCCCCTCTGCAGTGGCAGGTCTCCAAAGCCCCTGCCCACACCAAACCCCCCCGGAGCACACGAGGGGCTCAGCCTGGCAGGGGCCAGCTGCTCCAAACCCCTCCTGAGACAGAGCAGCAGTATCTGCAGGGAGGGAGGGAAGGATCCATCCAGAGCAGTCCCCACCCCACGGGCAGCTCAGCACCTGCAGGGTACAGATAATATCCCAGGGGCTGCTCCCTCCCCCAGCCTCCCACGGGGACAGGCACCCAGCAGGGGCCAAAAATCTGTGCAAAGAGAAACAGGGGGAAGAGTGTTTACAGGAGCACCAGGAGCAGGCAGTGCTGCATCCCAGGGAAGCAACTCCAAGGCTGGGCTCCATCCCAGCAGGTTGCTGCATTCCAAGGAAGCAAATCCAAGGCTGGGCTCCATCCCAGCAGGATGCTGCATCCCAGGGAAGCGACTCCAAGGATGGGCTCCATCCCAGCAGGTTGCTGCATCCCAGGGAAGCAAATCCAAGGCTGGGCTCCATCCCAGCAGGATGGTGCATCCCAGGGAAGCAAACCCAAGGAAGGGCTACATCCCAGCCACACCAAACTCCATGCTGAAGGAACACCCGCAGTGGGGATGACAGCAGAGATGACAATGTCACCACAGCTCTCCCACAGCAGCACAGCCCTTGTTAAAGCAACAGTTCGACACAAAATAAGCAATAGATCTCCATCAGCTGAACAGGAGGATTTTTCGCCATGAATTATTCATCAGGAGCTTTTTTCATCCCCTGCCTGAACACAGATGTGTTTACTTACACTGCGCCTCATTTACACTCAAGGTTTAACATAACAGGGCTCATTTTCTCTCCTCACAGTTTTCCAAGCACAGGGGTAAAGCACTTTTCTCCTTTTGTCGTTCTCCCTTTGGTTGTTTCCAAAGCAAAGCTATAATTAGAAGTCAAGAGGGACCTGCACACTCCTTTGATAAAGAGCTGCCTGCCAGAGAAGTGCCCGCCCTGAACACAAACACACACACACACAGAGGCACCTGCCTGGACGGATCTCCACTGCACCGAGAGCCACAGGGGTGTTTGGTGCTCAAAGCTCTCCCCAGGCTGCCCCACCAAGTGCTCCAGCTCACAGCCCAGGGCTATCCCACCCCTGTGTGCTGGGGACGTGGGGTTGGAGCAGCTCATTTGCTCCTGCCCGGCTGCAAAGCCACCTGCACTCACCCCAGTGCCATCGGCCGCGCCCCAAGTTCATTAACAATCCCCCTAATTGCACAGTTATGTGGGTGTTACGAGGCGCACAAGAAATGCACACTATTTGAAGAATCTAAGGGAAGTGCTTACAAGAAGGGTTGGCGTGGCTGGAGTCACGCGAGGAGAAAACTGGCTGAGAACACCCTCAACCCCGGCCCTGAGCTGGGCTTGCTGCTTCAAAACTGCCACCATCACAGAATCACAGGGAAGTTCAGGTTGAGAGGGACCTCAAAGCCCATCCAGTCCCACCCCCTGCCATGGGCAGGGACACCTTCCACCAGCTCAGGTTGGTCCAAGCCCCATCCAACCTGGCCTTGGATGTTCCAGGAAAGGGGCAGCCACAGCTTCTCTGTGCCAGGGTCTCTCCACCCTCACAGAGGAGAATTCCTCCCCAATATCCCATCTATCCCTGCCCTCTGGCAGTGGAAAGCCATTCCCCTTGTCCTGTCCCTCCATGCCTTGTCCCAAGTTTCTCTCCAGCTCTCCTGGAGTCCCTTCAGGCTCTAGAAGGGGCTCTCAGGTCTCCCTGGAGCCTTCTCTTCTCCAGGTGAACCCCCCCAGCCTGTCAAGGACACCTGAACAACTTCACACTCCACTACCCCGAGCTGGTTTCAAGACCCTTTCTGCTGAAATCAGACATTGTTCCTCCTGACACCCACACTCCAAAAACTTTCAGTGCAAAGGAAACTCATCCTCCCCAGCAAGAGCCTGCAGGGAGGGAAAGCCCCAGGCCACTCTAATCCAGTGGTGCCAGGTGTGCCCGGGGGCACAGCAGTGTGGGTTTGCTGTGGTTTTAATGAGTTCTAAGGAGCTGTACCAGCTGGTTTGTTCTTCTGTGATCACTGCAAGCATCAAGCAGTGAAGACAAGGGGACTAAAATTACCTTTACAGTAATTATCAGCCTGAACATTGCACTTTAAAGTTTAATGACCCCCACGGAGGAGTGCAGGAAGGCACTGGCCAGCTGCAGATTACCCACTAATTCCCTCAATTCTGGGTTTTCTGGCCAAGCCCCAGGAGCTCACACCTCCAGATCAACATGAGGATGGAGAAGCTGGAGACCTCTTCAGCATCCACCAGCCTGGAAAGACCCAGATCCAGCACTGCTGGCTCTGGAGACACAGTTGGGGCAGCAAAAGCCCTGAGGAGCCCAGGAATAACGAGTCAGTGAGCAGGGGGGGTTGTGAGGCTGTTTCACTGGGTGGGTACAAACCACCACAGGTATCAGCTCTCAGCAGCCTCTGCTGCTCCTGATCCGGGGCAAGGCTCTGCTTCAGGAAGGGCCACCCTTTGCTGAAGTCTCTTCTACTTTCAGGGCTCAGCATCACAGGCAATAACACACAGAGGAGAAATCCATTCCCACCACAAACCTCGAGCTGTGAACTCCCAGTACCACAGAGAGAACCCAACCTTCAACCACCTGAGACCTCAAGACCAGGCAACTTGGCTTTAGGGCCCACTAAGAGCTAATTGAAGTCCCCAACAAAACCATCAGAGCCTGTAGAAGCACAAGCTCCACCAGGCCCAGCTGGCTCTCCAAGGCACACAGCAATGGGGAATGCCAAGTGGGATGCTGCTGCCCTTGCCTCAAAACTGGGAGCAGCAAAGCATCTTCTTTGTGCACAGAAGGGAGGGAGACAGCTCCTCCAGAAAGCTTCTCTCTTTCTCCTTTTAAATGATGCAGGTGATGAGTTAATTCCAAACTCTGCACCATCCCCATGGGAAAGATCCCACTGCACCCCTGTCAGTGCCCAAGAAGAGCAGGCAAACATCCAGCACCATTTAAACCCGGTTCCACGTTCCCAACAGAGAAGGTCCACCCGTAACCAACAGGCACCAATCAGTCACTCAGCTGGATTCCAAACACTCATGCCCAGGAGTCAGGAGCTGTTTGTAAAGCCTCAAAGTACTGACTCTCTTTGACTGGGACAAACTGAAGTGCCACTAGGGCCCCAGGAGGAGGTTGTCCCCATGAATGCAGTGCCAGGGAGCAGAAAAGGGCCCTGCATGTCCCAGGCACACACTTGGAACCTTCACACCACAGGGATGGTTTTCTTCCCATTTTTCCTGCTCATGATGCTCAGTGACCCCAGTCACCCTTCCCCTTGGGGTGGCTTCACAAGCTGGAGAGCAAAAAAGGTTCCTGGAAAATCCCAGCAGGTTTTGAAACACCTCCCACACAGAGGATGTTCCCCAACAGCCCTCCAGGGATCCTGAGCTGCACGGCAGTGACGCCCTCCCAGAGTCAAACAAGCAATGGGAGATCAGTGGCAGGATTAGGGAGACATCCTTGGCAGTCCCCATCCCATGGCAAACTCATTCCCTTCCCAAGGCCAGGAGGAAGCCCTCAGTGAGCACAGTTTCCCAATATTTCCATTACACCACATTCAGTGCCCCAGATTTGGTGCGCTTTGGCCCGTTCCGTGCATGCAAAAGCACCCGAGGGATGCCTGAAGGTTCTGCCCTGTTTCCAACAGCTCACACACACCTCACTTTTGCTTCTACACAAGATCCCACAGTATCATCCCAAAAGAGCCAAGAACTGGTGATGGTAACGAGTGGGGAGACACCAAACCACTGTGGGGGTGCCATGACTGTCACCTCACCAGGGCTGCAACCCCAGCACGGCTGGCAGGGGATGCAAATCCTCCCACGCCCACCAGAACAGGAACCAAACTGGAGGGGGTGTGAAGCAGCAATTAAATCCCTTCTGTGCTCAGCAGTCACCTCTGGACACATCTCAGAGCAGGTCAAGCCTGTCACCTCCCAGAGCTGCTCCTTCTGGCAGAAGAACCCCCCACCCAAAACTTGCCCTCCAGCCGCTTCCACCAGTTCTGTTTGTTTGGTTTTTTTCCACCCAGCAGTGAAATCAGGCAGCTTTAGCTCTTAATCCTCTTAATTAGGGGTGTGCAGCAGACTTCATTCCTTAATTACATCCATTGACACATCTGATGCAACACATTTACCAACAACCATTTCCACTGGAGATGGCTTTGAGTCAGAAGCGCCGTCATTCCCACACAGGCAGCAGCGCGGAGAAGACACCACGCGCCGTTCCGGATGCTTTAACAAGACGCACAGCTCGGCAGTGCCATTGCCACTCAATAATCACCTGTTTCTCTGGCACCATTTAGGCAACTCCGGCACGGCAGTCTGAGGCAGCAGAGGAAGTGCGGCTACCAGAAGTTTACAGCAAAAAAAGAGACCATTTCAGGCAATCCTCTCAGTATTATCCCGTGGGATCGAGGGATGATATTGCAGTGCCTATCCCGGTGATTTTGGTCCATCACCATTCCATGGCTCTGTTCAAGGCGCTTCCTTTGAGCTGCTCAGCTGTCGGGAATCCCTTTGATCCTTTGGGAGAGCAAACACCCAGCGAGCACTTTATCAGCCCCACTTGTGCTGCACAACCAAAAGGATGAGGCTGACACCTCCTGCCTGCCCACGGGGCCTTGGCAGGGTTATCCCAGGAGGAGCCTGGGCTGGCTCCTGCTCTGAATTACTGCCCCAGCTCACCAGGACACGGCAGCTGACCTCCAGCATGGCCTAGCAGCAGTGGGAGAGAGCGAGCAGGATATTAAATACCATCCTGGGGGGAAGGGAGAGCACTGATTCAAAAAATGGGATGGGAGGTAAGATGGTGTTGTGAGGTTTCTCAGTGCTGGAGACCCAAGGAAGGATCTGTGCTGGTCCCCACAGCACCCTCTGCTCAGCTCCGGCCCCAGCCCCAACCCAGGGTCGCTGCAATCATTTGCATGGAGGAAATGTGCACAAACATCGCTTTCTTCAGACGACAGAAGGAAAAGGAAGTTGTGCTCAGGCTCAGCACTGCAGGGAGGGGTCAGAAACACACTTTGCACCCACATCCAGGGGCTGTTTGCTCATCCTTTCGGTTGCCGCCCTCCTTTCTGCGCTGGATGGGTTGGTGTGGGAGGGTGTTGTGGGTAGCGATTTCACTGAACAAACAGCAGCGAGGCCACGTTTCACCAACTCTCAAGAGGTATTTTTGACTTCTTCAACGCCCACCTTTGCCATGCAGCACAGCAGGACAGTGTTAGTGCTGAGTCTCACCCTGGTGCTCCTCGGGTTTGGGAACGAAGAACTGCAACACCTTCCCCTCCAGCCACACTTAATCCTGCTGATCCAAACGCAGCTCCACCCAGGAGCTCCATGGACAACACGCACCAGAAGGATCTCTCCTACCCCCCTGGCCAGCTGCACTACATCCCTCTCCCTTCCACCACCCCTCGACCCCCTCCTACCTCCTCTCCCGACTCCCAGGGGCTGCCCAGGACCCCCTTGCCCAACAGCTCACAGCTTTCCCTCCCACCTTCTCCCTTTCATCCTGCATTAAAACCACACTGGGAGAAGCTGAACATCCCCAAGGGCATTGAAGGGAGCCTGGGCATGAAGACAGGCAGGCATATGTACTGGGGAAACTGGGGCAGCACTTGGAAGCTGTAAACCAGCTTTCTACACTCTCACCAGTGCCCATACACACCTGCCATGGCACTGCCAGGACACTGCTGGCCACCAACCAGCTGAGAAGACAACAGCCAACACCTCCCAACTGTTTAAGCACTGCAATATTTGAATCCAAGTGAAAAGCCATTAGGGACGAGTATTTCCTTCAGCAGGGATAATGCATATGCAGAAAACAGCAGCTGGTTTAAATCACCCCCCTTTTAAAATAAATTGTAGCTGGGGCCAGTGGTGCTTTCTGGATAAGCTGTTGGCCTTGTGTACACAATTTAGCATCCCACTGATAGTTATTTTATGAGTTAGGTCTCAAAATAATCCTTACTCTATTCAAAGTGTGTGCATGTGTTTGTGCACACCTCCCTCCTCCCTGACAATACAGCAGTGGGAGGAACCACCACATGTTTTTTTTGGAGAAGCTTTGCTTATTTTTCCCTTTTTTATATTTAAATCCCAGTTGTGCAATTGCCTCATGCACAGCTGAGGCCTCACTGAGCCCAGTGGTGCTTCATCCAGCTGAAGGCTCTGCAGACTCACAGGGTCTCAACGTGGCTCGGACATTTATCAAGTACCAAAACCAGCAGAAAATTCAGAATAAACCACCCTACCCTCAGTATTTTGGACTCAAAAGCTACTGGTCTTGCCCAGCACCCAGTACTGAAGACTAAAAGGAGAGCCCCAGCTAAAATTATGCTGCTAAAGGACTATGAGTCCCACAGTCACAATTCCAGACAAGTGAGCCGCTCTTTTCACCGTGCTGCTGACAGCAGGAGCCACACAACAATATTGCTGAGATCCACATTCATGCAGCACAAGGGAATAAAATGCCACACAAATCCTCTTTTCTGCAAGCTCTGGTGATATCATTGTTCTGGTTAAAACTGCCATGAGAGGACCCTTCAAACGAGACCAGGGAGAAAAGAGTGGAGAGAGCAAAAAGCACCGGTGAGCTCACTCGGGCACCCCGGCCAGGCAGCTCTGCCAAACCAGCTCTTTGCTCCTCCAATAAATACATTTTAAACCACTTCCTTCACACTTCCTTCAGGTTCTCTCTATACACACGAGCTGAAGGTAAATGGTTGCCTGTTCCTCTGTGAGAGGAAAGCAATGCACAAGCATACATGGCCTGAGTGAATGCAGCTCGCTTCCTCCTCGTCGGTGCAAGCTGTGAGCAGGGCAGATGGAGAATGAGAGCAGAGAAGTACCACACCAGCTGCAGAAAGCAGGTTGGCTTTTGCAGCCTTTGCAGTGGCAAGAAGTGTGGATTAAGAACAGAAAGCAAAAAGAAGACAGAAACAACGCAATGAGCTGGACATCGCTGCACAGCCTGAGCTCGCCCCAGCTCCCCAACCAAAGAGCCACAGAAACTCCTCCAAAGTGAACTACTACTGCACAACAAGAGCATTTCATTCTCTCGCTCCTAAACATGGAAATGCTTAAAAAAATCCCTGCCCTACCAGGTTGTGTCCCCTCTTCAGCTCCCCGGGCAGGAGGACAGGACTTGCCCTGCTCTGCGCTGCCTTTGCTCCGGACCTCGCTCGCACCGCCCGCCACTGCCCCGTGGATTTGCTGTTTTCGCGACTTTTACCTGCTGACATTCCAGCTGCAAGCCTGCCTGGTTTATTTAACCACGCTCCTGCTCTTAAGCTACCATCCAATTATCTCTCCCAATTACTCGGTGCTCAAGAGCCGACGTTAATTACAGAGTGCCCCGTGCAGGGAAATGGGAGCTTCAAACCCGCTGGCATCCAGGAGCAGCCTCTCCTCTGGGAGAGCAACCAGAGGTTCGTGGTCTCAGGGGTGGAATAACAGCCCTGAGCACGAAGGGGGGGTTTGGTGAAACAGCAGCCACAAAGCCCCTCGGATCCCCTCTGCATCCACAGCATTCAGCCCCTGGGGTTTGGGGATCTGACAAAGCACAGCAGCAGTTTGGGACTAGGGATGTTCACTCCGGGGGTGTGGGGCACCCATTGGTAACAGCAGCCAGCGTTGTGTAAATGCACGGGAGGTTGGAGTGCCTTTGAAAAACCATTCAAAAACAGGAGGGTGGAGACCCCAAACTCCCCAGAATACAGAAGAAGTACCAGAAAACCACTGCCCTCCAAGCACAGGGTACTTTATACCACGACCTGAGCTTTTCAGGCATTAACATCACACCTGGGAGGTTCAGACCCAAACCAACGCCCTGTGGCAGATCCCAGGGACACAGGAGCACCGTGTGAGCCTTTGGGAAGGGCAGGGAATGACCCTTGGCAGCTGGCAAAGCCTTCACAGACACACTGTGGCATCTGCAGACAGTAGTGCAAGAAGTCATTTTGCAACTCACATTGCTCAGATTTTATAATCTCCCTGGTGCAAGATGTCCTTGTGTAGGATTTTGAGAACAATCCCATAAACTCTGCCCTCTTATTTTCCTTTCCACAAATAGATCTCTCTTGCACAATGCACTGAAGCAGTGCCACTGTGTGAAACAGCAACAGGTCAGAAAGAAGTAGCACTTTACCATGATTATCTACCCATTTTTTATGGAATATTAAGACTTTTTGCTCAAAATGTGTGTTTTACTTTGTGTGGTGCAGAGCACTTTCGAAGGGTTTCACCAATAGCCCTGCAGAACTCATTCTGGGCAACAGCAGAGAAGGTCAGTGCTAGACAAGAGGAAAATAAAAAAGGTGGATAACTCCAGAACCCACTGGAGCATCAACAGGGACCACCAGGGTGGCAGGAACTGCTGCCAGTAGGAATATGCCAGCACAGGGACACGTCCCATGCCTGGAACTGCAGCAGGCGTGCAGTGCGGGGCAGCACAACGTGCCTCCCGACTCACAATGTCTTTCAAATTAAGGGCAGCAATTAACTCAATTAGTGGTCACCCAGCGAGCTGCTGCTTTACAGAAGGAGCTCATTTTAAGCAGCAAACCCAACTTCCAGCACAATTTAAAACAGGAAGATTAACAAGCAAAAAACACGTTGTTGCCATTGGGCAGTCAGGAACGGCTGCTGCAGGTGGCTGAGCCCAAACTCTGCATGAACACCAGCTGGGTGGGTCTGGGATTTCAGGAGAAACGCACACATCCCTATTTACAGGGATTCAACCCAAAAAGACAGTCCTCCTACTAAAATGCAAGTGCCACATCCATTTCTGCCCCGCAGGAAGTGCAGATCACACACATGATCTCTGCAAAAGCCATAAGGGACTGTGCTGGGTACCACACTGGCTCATTACTTGTGTGACAAATTATCAACTTGAAAATCAAATATCTGCACAGCTCCAAGCTGAATTTTTTTTTCCAATTTGCATTTTTTTCCAATTTGCATTTTAAAAAAATTATAATTCACTGCTTGGAGCAGCAAAGACATATTTTTCTTTAAAACACAGCAACAAATTTCAAGCATATTTCCCAAAGCACCATCAAAGAGCTCATTGCTGCTGATACCAAAAGGTCTGGATCTTTTTGTGTCTGGGAACCAGCCCTGAATTTTCAACTCGTCCCAAGCCTGGGGAATCTCCCAGGCTGTTTGCAAGAAACTTGCCCCATCCTGAGCAATAATGACTCATGGCCAGACACCTGAACTGCTGTGCCCATGAAACACCTTTTGACTGGGCAAAACCACAGGCCAGGGCTGGGAAAACAATTCCAGGAGATGAACTTGGGAGAAGAGCCAAAAGCTGCCCGTTCCCCAGCCACTGTCTCCTCTGGAGATGTAGGGGGCAGCCAAAATCCCAAGTGCTGGTGCTCCATTAGCAGAGCTCTGATGTTGTTTTCCAGCAGAGAGGTTTGTGATTTCCTCCCTCTGCTTGTTTTCTGTCAATGGCTCAAAATATTTTCCCAGGGAGCTGTTTCTGCTGAAGGGGATCAGGAGGAAAAACACCAGCAGACTCTTGAGGTAGCACAGGGACAACCCACCCACAAACCTCGCACAGCTGCAGCTCCAGTTGATGTCTTCTCCCCCCACCCAGCCAGACAATCTATTAGAACAAGTGTTTTTAATGAAAAACCAAACATTCTTCACCTGTCCAGCGACGTTTCTCTGCTGGCAAAGCTCAAGTGCTACAAGAGTTACAATTAATCAAACCTCAGTTTCAGTGTAACTCACCACTCCTTGATTTTCTGCCACAGTCAGAAGTTTCAGAAGGTTAAACTGTTTCCAAAACAAACACAATCTATCAACAATTTTTCAGCTGATTTCAGAGTTAATGTATCAAAAGGGTAGAGTTGTTTGTTTCCTTATAATTGTATTTTCAAAGGCCCAGGCAGAGGCTGGTCCCTCTGCACAGGACTGAGGGCTTTTCACAGCTGCTCCTACCACAGGAGTGATTTACAACTGTTTGTGCTGAGAAACCATGAGAAATGGTTAATGTGCAACCACTTCCCCCAGCAGCACCAGCCCAGCAAACAGAGCCAGCCCTGCAGGCAGGTTGGTACCTCAACCAGACACCAATGAGCTCCATCCACACCTTGTGACCTATGGGGTGTGCTGGCACCTCTCCCTTCACCTCTGTTTGCAGGCACCCTTATCACCAGCAGAGATGCAGCTCAGATATCTCATAAAAAGTATAAAAAGGTTTAATTCCACTGCATTTGCATGTAAGACAGTGTATGTGCACTCCCAGATGTGCTGGATCAAACCCCACCAGCGCAACACTCAAGCAACGCTCATGATGGAGGGTCCAGCTCAGTTATGAAAAGAAATAACTCTGTAAGAAAAACATCACAGTGAAACACCAGATTTCTCTGTAATTGCAAACCTCCTTTACTTGCCCAGCTCATCCCTCATGTCCATTATCTGCTCCCATTCCTGCCTCTGGAGACACACAGACACAGAACTCTGACAGATCCAGTTTCCACCAGCTCTCCCTCTCAATTCATCATGCAATGGGAACTCCTTTTTTAATAAACCACATCTCTGCAAAAGGAATATCACCATTTGTCATCATCAGGGCACATGAAGAGAGTCAATCATCACTTTTAAATAAGCCAAGAGCAGCAGCTGCAAAATGTGAACCACTGACACTGTCCATGTCACTGCTGGTTCCCCCACCAGCACCTGATGGGTGTTTGCAGGTGGGAGCGCCTGAAACAAGGAATATTTCCACAGTGGTGTTCCAAAACTGAAGGGATGGAAACTACCAGCCACACAAAGCATCTCACTTTAGAACAAAATTAAATAGAAAAAGGCTTGCTGTAGTGTGTAAGTGGGGGGAAAACGTCATTTTTTGACATGAACACACTCAGACACTGCAAGTCCCTTTGGTTCTCGTTATCAAGGGGATATTCAAACCTCAGTGAGGATGCCAGACCTCACTGCAGGGAAGGGCAGGGATGGGATCCTGTACCAGGATGGGCACAACGACTGCTCTGACCTCATGAACGGCTCTGACAACCCCAGCTCTGTCCCACCATTTCCTGGGGGAGGAAAGTGCAGAGACAGGAGGGAGCAAACAGACACAGCCACCCCTAAACAAAGGAAGTGTTTTCTGAAGGTAGACAGGATGGAAATAACAAGCAGCAGTTGCAACAACAACGACAAACTCCAGGATGAGTCTGAAGAAACTTATTTCCTCCAACAACACACGCTGGAGGAGCTATCAGAGGAATTCAGCACATGGCCACTGCCCTGCCATCACCAGCACACCCTTCCTTGGCAATGGAGCGGCTCCCACTCCATACAAACCCCACTCTCCAGGGTCCATCCTGTCCCCTACAACATTAAATCATTGTTCAGAACCCTCTGGAGAATGAAGCCAGCTCACCTGTGGGATGAAGTCAGCAAAGCCATGCATCTGCAAGGCTCCTTCCCACCACATCTAAACACCCAAAGGGGACTGCCTGCACGTGAAAATCCAGGGAAAAGCAACCCCTCATTTTTCCTTCCCAAAATGCATTCTCTTCCTAGTTGCTCCACCCCTCCAAGAAAGTGTAGGGGTTCTTAAACCTTTTTTGACTAGAGTTGTGTACAAACATCTAAAAATGGGCATTTTCTCTGCATTTGGATTCCTTCCCAGGCCCCAAATGCTACCAAGTTGTCCTAGATGAAAGTTACTCCAGCAGCTGGACCAGGCAGCCCACCAAGATTATCATGTTGCTGTTTGATGTGCTTATTCCCCAAGACTCTCACAAGCTGCTCACCACACACACTGACTTTCAAGTTGGCAGTGGGAGATAAAAGAGGAGCAGTATTGGCCACTGGTACCAATCCCAGGAGGGACGTGGATGCAGTGCTGGTACTCCCTGGGATGGAGGGACATCCTTGGGAGGGATGGAGGGACACTAGGGAAGTTCCAGGTACTCATCCCACCTGGTTTCTCACTGCTTAAGTTTTAATACTTGCCACTGAACCCTAAAAACCATGTTTTCCTGCATGGAATGTGACCCTTTCCTCCTACAAGCAACCTGAGAATACTTCCTTCTGCCTGTGTCAAGGCATGTTTACAGGATAAATGGCCTTTTTCTTACCTCTGCACACTGACACACACTCACACAGGAGAAAGAGAGATGCTGGTTAGGTGACTTTTTTTTTTTCACTTCACACCAACAACTCCCACACAATTTTAACCCACAATTTCCATCTTGCCTGGTAATCACTGCCAACAAATTGTTGTAAACCAGCTATTTAGGACAGAAAACTCTGGCCTAATGCTGGATTTTAAGACTTCTCAGACAAAATGAGCAGATGATTTTCCATTCACATGAAGGGAAACCTTGTCCAGGGAGGATGACAGCTCAACTTAAGAGCTAGGTTGGATCTCAGAGAAAGGTTCTTCCCCCAGAGGATGGTGGGCACTGAACAGGCTCCCCACGGCAGCAGGCACAGCACCAAGACTGTCAGAGCTCCAGGAGTGTTTGGATGATCCTCTGGGCCACAGGATGGGATTGCTGGGGTGCAGGACCAGGGGTTAGACTGGATGATCCCTGTAGGTCCTGGCCAACTCAGGATATTCTACGACATTGGCTGCCAGACTCTCTTATCCATCATTTCAGGAGCTGGAAAGCAGCAGTGAAGCAGAGCTGCAGGAGGAGAAATATCTCCTGGCTAGGTCAGCTAAGCTGAACCTGAAAGATCTTTCCCCTTCCACGAAGCTACCCCTGCCTGATGACAAATGACTCCTGAACCTCCCCAGGAATGGTCACCAGCTGCGTGCTCCTCATTGCCCGAGTTCCTGGCTCGAGGCACCGCAGGGCAGCTCCGGGAGGCGAAACCGGGGCTGGAACATGAACCATTCCAGGGGGGTCTATGCCAGAGGGCTCCAACCAAAACACCCTTCAGGCTGTCCTGGAGGACCAGCCCCATCCCACCAGAAGATTGTAAAGACCAGCTTGTGCTTTTGAGTCATCTGCACATGGGCACAGCAGACGAATCCGGGCAGGAATTATTAATCCTGTCTTCAGAATGGAGTTTGAATAGCAGGGAATAAACACAGCCCGGGGCCCTGGACACAATGGGGTGGCCCTGTCCCCACTGTCCCTCTTATATTCACTGATACACGAGCCCAAAGGGGGAAAAGTCCACATGGAATCACGCTCTGAGCCCACTCCGGCACGGAAAGGCAGGAGACGAAGCAGCACACGCCATCTTCCACCTCCAAGGGTCTGGCTCTGATATTCTACTATAAAGCCATGTGAGCAGCTTAGTTATTTATTTAACTAAAAGCTTTTAATTATCTCTCTCACACACACATTCTGTGGGGCGGGGAAGGGGGGGAATAATCAGCCTACAACTGGTGACCCGCGGGTTCAAAGGAATTGTGGTTTCCACAGAAAGAGCTAACGAGCCCAATTGTGCTGCTTCCAAAGCCTGCTCCCAGTCCCAGGCTCCAGCCTGCACTTAAACCCAGGCTGAGCTGATCCCTGCAAGAAGGGCTTGGTTTGGGCAGAGCAAAGGCTCCTCCCTAGGCAGCCATGGAGGGTTATTCCATGGTGTGACCGCGCAGGAAAGCCAGGCTGACATCCCATGGCACTCATGCCTCCCAGCAGATGGACTGGGCTGCTCCCCAAAAACACACGTGTGGGAAGGAATTCCATGGCCACCACAGAGCTCTCCTACCACCTGCAAGGAGAAACACTCCCTGGAGCTGCTCCTCTTCCCACATCTTTCAGGCTCTGCATCGAGATCAGGGAGCAACAAAATCCTCGGTCCTCTCCAAAAGCACCCGGGTTCAAGCGCTGGGAGACTTTATAAATTATAAATTACAACCCACTGCTGTCGACGTCTGCTCTGAGCACAGCAGCCAAAGCAGGCTGGCATGGGAATTTGTTGAAAAAGCCCGGATCAGAAATGCAGCAGGGTCTGCAGGAGCATGCCCTGGAAGAGCCCAATTGTCTGAACACATCACCCAAGCCCACAGTTTTCCTCTCTGTGGAAATGCTTCATATAAAAAAGAGATTTAGTTCATCTACGAGGACAAATTAAAAGCATTTGCTTTTAATACACAATGCAAGTGGAATTACACAAGCAAAAACTCACATAAACAGAAAAACAAGCGTAAACAACCGACTGAACGTAAAGAAACTAATAATATTAATCTGGATTAAGTACAAGTCATGCCCATTCCTACCTAATCCACCCGATGGACAGAGATAAACCCCTGCTACGCAGCATCCTACAGCTCTCTGCAACTTAAGGAGCCACAACACTGATCCAAACAGGAGTAGATGAGACACATAAAGGGAAATCTTTATGTACAGCCCCCTGCTTAATCTACACAGGATTACAGCAAAAGATAAGCACCAAGAAAGCAGAACAATCATTGCAAAAGACCCCCAGCCCAGGGTGCAATTTGCACTCCTGATGCAAAGCTCTCTGGAGCTTCCCCAGGGAGATGAAGGACAGCAACAAACACAGCCTGGAGCCTGGGCAGCCTCAGTAGCTGCCATTTCTCAGGGCTCCAGGAAAGTTGCACCGGGCAAGCCTCGGGTAGGGAGAAGGCAGTAGTTCAAAAGCACAAAATAAGGTTTATGGAAGGAAATTATTTGCATCCATAGGGCTCCTGCAGAGCCCTCAGGCTCCCCTGTTAAACCAACACCTCTGATTCAGCCCAGCTTATTCCCAGGGATGTCAAAGCAACTCCAGCAAGTCCAGCCACTGACCCAGAGTGGCACAGAAACACAGCCCAGCTCCAGCTCCCCATTGCAGCCCTACATGTGCCTCTATCCACAGCAGGATGGGATGCTCCCATCAGGAGTCCAGACACCCGGGGAAGAGCCAGAGCTTTCCCATGCACCACAGACACAGGATCTCTAAGGAGCGCTGGCTTCTCATGCTCTTTCCCATAAATAGGTGCACTATGGCAGAGAGGGGCTGAGGAAAAACCCACACTCCAGAGAACAGGTACTGACACAAGTCCCCCCAGATGAAGAGCTCTCAGCATACACTCCTCATTGGAGAAAGGTGTTTGAGGAGAAACTCCTGGACAGCCACTGTGGACACACAGCCTGCACCTCCACTGAACGGCCCTGAGGATAAAGAGCCAGAGGTTCACTTGCTGACTCCCAAAACCCCAAGATTCCTTTGAGACACTAAACAACTTCTGGTGAAAACACAGCACAGAGTCACTGCCTTCCATCAGCTACTCTGTGCACACACAGCTTCATTCCAGCACATTACCCACCACATTCACATCATCCCTCCATCACCACACCAAAGCACACGGAGCATCCCGACATCCCTGCAAGCTACCCAGGCCCAGCCACACTCTGATGGCTAATGAATGAATTTGTAGAGGTGGTTTGTTGCTCACTAGAGGAGCCACATCCCCACCTCCCATCCATTCAAATATCTGCTCACCAAGCAGTAAATGGGGCGTCAGGAGAGACACGTTCTACCACTTTTTGAAAATCAAACGCTGTCAAGTGAAAAATCCTGTGGCCACTCATGCAGAGCATGGACAGTTGGCAGGGGGATACCAGAGCCAGGAGCTGTAGGTTTGGAGTATCACTGTCTGAGGCATTTTTTTAGGCTTGGAGAACATAAGGTGCTTGGAAACAGGTCGAGGAGAGTTCTCCGTCCTCGAGAGTGTTGTTTTCCCTGCAAACGCGTTGCTTCTGATAATCTCATTTGTTTTAAATTGCAATTGTGAGATCAGATGAAAACACAGGTGATTCCCCTTCTAATCTAAACTGATACAGGAAATAATGGATGTGTTTATGTTTGGGGGAAAATAATCATCCCTTCCTGTTTCATAAGGCTCTAATTGAGTTTTCACGGTAAGGAGCACTATGTTTATCCTGATATTTACGTTCTGCAGCAGATTATGTTTGTCCATGGGAATCCTAGAAAATCCTCACCTTCTTTATTAAGGCCATAGCAGCAGAGAGATGCAAATGACCCCACTGCCTTTTGAATCACACCCAACACTCAGAATCATCCCAGAAACAAAGCTGAAGATGCCAGAGGCTGGCACCATGTAAAATATAAACATCAAGTGTATCAGCATCAGTGACAGGTGACACACACCACAAACAGGACATCCCTTAACAACCACCACAACACTGCAGGAAAACCTTCAGTTCCCTAAAAATACAGTTGGGCTAGCCATTCAAAAAGAAAAAAAAACTACTTGGGACCTCCTCAAAGTAGCTTCTGAAGTGGAGGGAGAAGCAATACACGAGTCAGCTTATTGAAAAAGGAACTGCACTCCACAGCATCGGGGCAGCCCCTCTGCATCACCCCCCCCCAACGCGGCATATTCTCCACCCCCTGAGACCTTACAGGGATTATTTTTACATTCAGCAACTCAACTGTGAATAAGAACCATTAATTCAAAGATCATCCCTCGAGATCTACCAAACTAAGGCAAACGAAATCCAGTGTATTTTGAAAGCTTCAAATATGAAACAGAAAGAGAAAGGGAAGGCAAAAATTGGGCTTGTGGTGCTGCTCAGATAAGATTTTCATGAAAGAGTTTGCCTTGAAAGGGATCTATATTGCTTTGCTTCTCCAATATCTTAATTAAATTATAACACAAAGAATTGTGACTGAACCAGCACAACACCTGCTCCAAAATCTGGACAATCTCTACGACATTTTCTCTCAGCTGCCAAACATGCAATTCTTGAAGAGCCATTGACACACCCGGAGCAGGGAGGGCTGCCAGCCCCTGCCCCAAACCAGCCCCCCAAAACACACCGAGCCCTCTCGGCACACAAAGAGGGAGCAAGTTCCTTTACCCCACAAAACAGGGAAGTGAGGGCTCGGCCCACTTGCAGCCACGGCACTCCCGGGGGTGGTCGAGGTGGATTTTAACTCGTTCCAGACCCTTTGGAGCTGTTTTCATTGCAAACGGTGCCCCGCTGGAGACGGGAAATAAAACCGCGCCTCGGCAGAAAACCCCGTTAGCTGGAGAGCGTCGCTTCCCAGAGGGTTGAGCTGTTTTCCTGAGCTGGAATTCACAGGGAAGCGGGATGCACGGCCGGGAAAGAGCCTTCACCAGGCGGGTGCCAGCCCACCGCACCCATATTTGTCCCACGGGTGGGTGACCAAGTCCCCATCTGTGCCCGGAGCTCTTCCCTGCCAGCCCTTCCCTGCCATGACTCCTTCCTCCTCCTCCTGCACAATGGGCTGTGGGCAGCGCTGGGGACCCCGGCTCAGCCACTGCAGCCCCGACCACCCCTGCCCCAGTGCTGGGGGACACCGGGCGCCAGCTGTGTCCCCATCCCACTATTCCTGTTCCCTGGCTCCTGCGGGATCTGTCTCGGGCTGAGCCTCAGCCTTTTGGCTTCCAATTCTCCATGACAGAGGGAGGGCTCACACACGAGCTGTGCACACACACAGAGTTCACTCACAGATACACCGTGCACACACGCCTTGCAAACACAGGTATATCGTGCAAACACACACAGATACACCACGAAAGGACACACACAGCCCGTGCAAACACCAATACACCATGCAAAGACACACACAGCCGGTGCAAACGCCGACACACCACACACACACAGCGTGCAAACACACCGTGCAAAACCCCACCGTGCACACACACACAGGCAGAGCCCGCAGCAGTCACACCGCACACCCCCGATGCGCACCACGCACACCACACAGACACGCGAGGTGCCCGTGCAGACCACGCGGGCACGCTCTCCAGCACCCCACGCACACGCGTCCTTCACACACACACCCGCGCTCACACACGCGCGCATACACGTGCCCACCCGCACTGGGGCCGCGGGTGGGTGGGCG
>VXAU01005931.1:338529-357311 GCA_013399695.1 Formicarius rufipectus
GCCCCCGGCCCCGCCTCTTCCCCCCCTCCACAACACTGTAGTAAGTTCTGATTGGCTGAGAGGGAGGGGCGTGGCCGAGACGCCGCCTCGCCATTGGCTGAGGGGAGCCCGCGGCTGGGGGGGGGGCGGGGCGCGCCCCCTCATGGCGCCCCCCCCTCTCCTCACACACCGCCCCTTCCCTCCCGCCTCCCTCAGCCCGACACCGACGGTAATTCCCTCATCCCCCTCCAAATGATGTTGGCTGGCGGCAGCAGCGGGGCCGAGGGCCGGTTTGGCGCCGCACGGCACCGGTAGGAATTGGGCAGGAGGGGTCCTGCCCGCCGCTCCCCGCCCTCCCTGACCTAGATTTTAAATACAGTTCGCTGTCTCCCAGAGAAAGTTGCGGCCCAGCGCCCAAGGGAGAGCCCGGGGAGGTGAACCGAGGCAGGGGGTGGGATGAGGAAAGGGTGTTGCGGTTTTCTTCGATCTGTTACTCAAGTCTCCATTTCTTTAATTTTTTTAAGCACGAGGCCCTTCAGAACTGGACAGGTACAGTGCGTGACAAGCCAAAAAAGCCGCATTTAGATGGGAAGCGCTCGGTCAACAAGAACCACTCCCAGGAGCCTGCCCTGCCCCTGCTCCGCAGTCCCGCAGCCTCAGCCACAGCCGAGTGCCAGCTGTGCCTGCCGGGCAGAGCTGTCCAGCTCTCCTCGCTGGGTGCACCAGAGCACAGCGGTGCCCAGCACCATCACTGCCTCCACGGGCTCCAGCCAGCCTGCCCAGCTCGGCGGGCCAAACCCCCTCGAATAATTGCACAGTCCCAAAACACCGAGGCATCTTTGTTTATTTCCCGAAGAGAATTAAGCTCTCCGGCACGTTATTCTGCTTGGATTAAGAGCAACGGCTCTGCCTCGCCATCAGCAGATAATACCCCGGGGCTGATGCACACCCTGCTTGGGACAGCTCCATCCTCACGCTGAGCCCTTACCCGGCAAGGACCGCTCGCACACTGACGGCACTTGGGCTAAATGGGAGATAAATCCACCATTTTTCTGAAAAATTAACGCGTTTCTCACAGCTGTTTACCCTTTCTCCTTTATGTGTTTGTGACACAGCTCAAAAAGTATGGGGCAGCTCCCCCTTGCCTCAGTGTCGAAACTGCTTGGAAAAAGTTCCTTAAGGAGAGGGAAGACAAGTATTTTCACCTTAAATCTGGACTGTCTGGTTTCCTTGGAGTCATCTGTGCACACTTTTAATGAAAAGGCACAGGCTGGGAAAGGTCTGGCAGCTGTAAGTCGCTGCTCCTACACTAGGGACAGGCAGTTCCCTTGAAACATGTCCTGAAGCTCTGACTTCACTCCCCACAGCAATAAATTAACACATTTTAACTGCCCGGGCTGTGCACGAAGGAGGCTCAGATTTGGTGCTCACCCCATCACAACTGCTGCTGCTCACCCAGGGCTGGGCTGAAAACACTGTCAGATAAGAAACACCAGTCAAAAAGACCTTTGAGGAGAAAACCATCGAGCAAAGAAACCACAGGGTTTTGGGTGGCAGCAGCTTCTTGCAACGAAGAGAAACAAGCAAACAAACCTGCACCCCTTCACTGTCCCCCACACACAGTTGCAGATTAAGAGGAACAGAGACCAGGGCAGCAAAAACTTCACATCAAAGCAGTGATTTAACACCACACAGTGCATCATCCTTGTGCTCTCATCACCAGATGATCCCCAACTCCATCTGCCAGCTGAGAACAGAGAGCAGCAGCATTTGGAGCCATTATTTCCCAGGTGAAGTGTTTATCCACAGGGAGCACTAGTGCAAGCTGCAGACACGCTGTGCACGAGGGCAAAGGATGCTGTCACTTCTCCAGGCCCCAAGCAAATGGCTGAGAGCTTGAATGGAAGGAGAAGCTTCAAAGCTAAAGGAGGAGAAGCTAAAAGGTTATCAGGTATGAAAAGACACATTTGGCCTGTGCCCTGAGAGCCCCTGGAAAATATTCTTCTGGGGCAGGAGGACTTGAGCCTAGGCCAAAACTCCTTTTGAAGTGAGCAGAAAATAAGGGAAAAAACCCACCCCAAAACCACCACTCTTGTGCACATGGAAATACCACACTTCTGTAAATCATTGATTTGGTTTCTAACCTTTTCCCTCATACACAGCCCCAAACTGACCTCTGAAATCCCATAGAAAGTAAAGGAAATGTCTTAAATTCTTCACTATAAGACCAGTTTGCCCCATGCCAAGCCCGGATTGCAAATATTTAAAGAACTCTTCTAGTTACAGCCAGTTTAAGTCGCTTCACAGGAGTCATTTAGAGACTGGAAATTACTTTAGTAAGTCAGGATTTCTTGGTATTCGGCTGCTGGATGTAGGAATAAGGAGAGGAATTACATTCATTTAGGGACACTGAGGCAGAGGTTGGTCCTTGCAAGCTGCAAGGCCACTGGGAGCACTCAGATCCTGATGGATGCAGTCGGTGCAAATCAGCTGGGTCACAGAGGGTGATGCCAAACCCTGCCCCCTGCCTGGTTCATGTGCAGGCACTCACAAGCGGCTCAGCAGGAAACGCTGCAGCATCCTAAGAGCACCCAGACAGCAGTTTAAATCCAGCTCAAGTATGTTCTTCACAGAACAAATCCTTTGAAAGGTGATCCAGAGCTCTGCCGGCCCCGCAGGATGCACTGGTGGTAGGATTTGTTGTAAAACAGGGTTCCCAGTTTACACCAGTGCCAGGGAACACCATGCCAGGGGCATCACTGGCCCGGCAATCAAAGGCCCAGAGCTGTTCTCACCCCGAGGAGCTTCTGCAGTGAGGAATTCCCAATCCAAACAAAGCAATTGTGCATCACACTGGTGCTGGTGCGCCCTCCCCCAGAACAAGCAGGATTTAATGTCAAGAGAAATACTCAGGATTATGCCAAATTCTAGGAAAACAAAGGAATTAAGCTGGTCAGCCAAGTCCTTTATCCATTCCTGCCCCAAGTGAGCTGGGGCGGGGGGGGCTGTGCTGTGCACACGTATGTGAACATACAACAGGCACACGCTGTCTCCAGGCCACCTTCACACACTTTGCACACAAGTGACAGTCCCCAGCACAGCAGAAGCCATTTCACAAGAGCAAACAAGGTGGGAGGAGAGCAGGTGGCTCAGTTTTGCCAGCTCCTGGCCCTCTGCCCTTGGCTCCTCTTCCCAGCTTTGCTGTCACCATCAGCAGTGCTGATTTGGCCAGGAGCAGAAGGCCGGGATGAGGAGGAAAGGAAACCTCCATTTGACTTCTCAAGCTTAGTGTTCCTGTAAAACAGTGATCTAGAACTAAGATATTCCAGGTAAATGATTCACCTAGAAGGAAGGGATGCCTCAGCTAATGCTGCACTTCTCCTGTGTCCACCCCTCTCTCCAGCACAGAATGCACTCCTGAAAAAGCCTCTGACAGGCTGAACTCATGGAAGTTTAACAAAGGACTAGAACACCCTACACTGCTTTGCCAGGACTCATGTGTGCACAGTGAAGGCATGCTGGAATATCCACACTCACCTGGCTCTGTATCAAGTATTTAACCAAAGATTAAATCTAGTCCAGCCACCATAACAGTCTCCAAAACCAACAATCGATTCATTGTTGAGGAGTTATTAAAGGGCCAAAAAGCACTTCCCATAGTTAAAGAGAATGAGTGATTTGAGTATTGGAATCACACTTGGCATCAGGGCAGCTCACTTCACCAAGCTGCTTCTCCCATCCTTTTCAGTGTAGTTTCCTACTGGAGAGTTTTCCTTTGTGGGATGTAATTTGTGTCCTTGGTGCTTTAGGCTCCTGGTACTAAACTAAAACCCCGTGTTCTTCTCTGTGTGCAGAAGAATCTGTTTTTTGAGCCATTAGGTCTTTTTGATACTGGGCTGGCTCGTGTGGATCCCTTTTTGTGGAGATAAGGAAAGTAGAGGGGGTGGCTGGGAACTAATTCTGTACAACCAGGAATTCCCATCCCACCCAGGATCCAGTTCATTGATGCCAAAACACCCATTGTGGGTTTCATCAGACTGCATGAAGTTGATGTTCACTTGAGTTGCTGTCTTGCAGCACAACAGAGAAGCTCCAAGGAGAAAGATGAATAAAACAGATGAAGAGGAGCTTCAGCTCCCTCCAGGCTGTGTGCCAGTGCAGGGAAGAACAGCTCCCTGGAAAGTCAGCTTTGTTCCAGGGCCTAGAGTTGGCATGTAAAGCACATCTCTGCCAAGATGCACCACTCAAGATTAGAGCAGGGGGTCAGCTGCGGCCTGCAGGATCCAGTGTTCACATGGAGAATGTTTCTACACTGCCAGAGAAATACTTCTCTCAAGTATGGGTAGGAAGTATTAAACATACAAATGGCTGCACTTAATGGATCTAGAAAGTGCTTAAAAAATCCTGGAGAATAAATCACAGGTGATGCTGTGAATACAGGTCATGTAGGCTGAGGAACAGGCAGAGTCAGTGTGGCACAAGCCTGAGCTCCAGAAACAATCCCAGAAATGGACTGAAACATGGAAAGTGTCATCGCAGGAGCCACAGCCAGTCTCACAGCGCTCTGACCTTGAGAGCTCACCCTGCTTCCAATAATTTACCAGGATTTCATCCCCTGGCAGTCCCAATGAAAAGATGACACAACTAAAACCAGAGGAGAGTGCTTGACTCCCTCCCCTTCGTTAAGGAATTCCAGGAGATGCTGCTGGAATCTCCTGTGTCTGGGCAGTGGGAGGAAGTTCAAGCCTTTGCACCAGCCTCCTAAACCAAGCAGGGCCGGCCAGGCCGGCCAGAAAGGCAGCTGTCCCTTCAGCGGGGGACGAGCTCAGCTATGCAGCCTTTGTTGAAAGGAACCCAAAAATAACAGTGAGTGCCACCTAGGGACCGGCGCTCGGCAGGGAGGCAGCGGAGCCACACCACAGACAAAGGATGTCAGGGGCTGATTTACTCCTTACACGGACAGAAGTCAAACTGCAGCCAGGAGAGGCTCTGGACTATTTAAATAACACCAGGTGGGTGAGTTTTGAACTGCAGCTTCTCCCCAGAAAGGCACCAGTTCAGTGATGGAGGTTTGACTCCATGTTGTTATGCTGCTGTGTGGGCAAAGCACGTCCCATGGCTTCAAAATACTCGGAGCTCTTTGGCTCAGGGATGGGCAGTTTTTAGAACAGGGTTTATTTAGGACCAGTGTGTACCTTGCAGTAAGTCAGGAGCAGATACTTGGCAGAGAGCCCTCGGGTTTGCACTGACACATCCCATGTAATCCAAATTCACCCGATCCGTGGACCCAGCATTAGTCAACAGACAGCAGTTTGTTATTGAGGGCAAGACCCAACATTTATTTCATTAAAACTTTGCCCATGGAAAACAAATACAACCTCAAACCAGAGCACAGGCTCCCTTATTTCATCCACAAATACAAGCTGAAGCTCTGCACCACCTTCTCCATCTTTGCCTCCCCTGTCTGACACCTCTTTGGACCTTGCAGGGCTTGTCTGGAGCTACTAAACTTGACCAGACTCGTCACCCCGAGTCCTGCCTACAGATGATCCCAGAACCTAAACAACAAAGCCTAAGTCTGCCCAGAGGCATTTCTGCAGGTGCACAATGATTAATTGGTGCACATTTCCATATCACAAATTAAAAATAATTTAAAAAAAAGACCTCAGCTTGCATGAAATGCAGCAGATTAACCTTTGAAGCCGGCAGTCATGGATACCAACTTCAAAAAGATTAATATCAATAGGACAAAATCCCAGAGGATAGCATCCCATTGCTGCCAGTTTTTCTGGAGCAAAAAATAAGGCATTTTTAGCTGTATTTAAGGTCACATCTTTCTATGCTATTCTACAAAGAAAACCTGAAGTGGCTCATATTTATAGACAGGACCCAAGTACTGGAGGAGGGCAAGGGGAATAAGAAGTTGCCAAGGAGAGCTGTGGGTATGGATGGAGAAATTCAAGTGCAGGAGTCCTACTGCCATTGTCACAGCTAATTGCCAAGAGTCTGAGAAAGGTTTGTTATTGAAATAAATAATAACTCTGTTGGCTCAGGGGGTTCTGCATGTCCACTGAGGCTGCACATTAAAGGTATACACGGTAAATCTTTAGAGCAGGAGATGCAGCAGCAGCTCAGAGATGCTGCTCTTACCCTGCGCTCTGACCGCGTCAGAAAAACCTAATAATCATTAAGCTGCCATTCTTTATTTCCAATTATTTGTCTCCACAGCAGGGTTTCTCCAACCATGAAGAGAAAGGGAAGCAAGTCTCAAAGGAGTAACTGTTTTGAAGCGGGCTCACAGCTGCCACGGCGTGAATGGCTCTCCAAGAACAGTAGCAACCGCTCGGCAGTGCCCACGGAGCTGGGAGGGAAAGCATCTCTGTTTGCGCTGCTTTTCAATGTCGGTTTTTAGGTCAACTAAAACAGCTTTTCTTATGCAACAGAAAGCTCACTTGCTTTGGAGTTTCTGCTTTCATTTAATTAGATGGTAATTCAGAGGGCAGCACTGCTATTCTGATGGCCACAATGAGAACTGTTTCGCTGCCTTATAAAGCAACAAAGTGGAAACACCGAGCTAAGCTGGCCCTAGAACTTGACACCCCATTGGAGTATGATGGTCTCTGCTGAGGGGGTGGGACAAGTGAAAGGGATACCCTGCTGCCACATTTCCATAGAACCATGGAATCATTTAAGTTGGAAAAGCCCTCCAAGATCATCATGTCCAACCCTTCCCCTGGCACTGCCAAGGCCACCACTGACCCATGTCCCCAAGTGCCATGTCCACACAGCTTCTAAGTCCCTCCAGGGATGTGACTCCACCACTGCCCTTGGCAGCTGTGCCAGGGCTAAACAACATTTTTGGTGAAGAAATTTTCCCTATATCCAACCTGACCCTCCCTTGGCACAACTTGAGGCCATTCCCTCTCCTCCTGCTTCTATTCCCTGGGAGCAGAGTCCAACCTCCCTCCTGGTTCCCCCCTCCTGTCAGGGAGTTGCAGAGAGCCAGAAGGTCCCCCTGAGCCTCCTTTTCTCCAGGCTGAGCACCCCCAGCTCCCTCAGCCACTCTTGGTCCTCCAGTCCCTTCCCCATCTCCCTCCCCTTTCCTGGACACACTCCAGCCCCTCAATGTCTTTCATGTGATGAGGGACCCAGAAGTGAACCCAAGTTTCAAGGTTTGGCCTCAGCAGTGCCCAGTGCAGGGGGACAGTCACTGTTCTGTTCCTGTGGCCACTACGACAGGTACAATCTATGTGCCACTGGCCTCCTTGGCCACCTGGGCTCACATTCAGCCACTGCTGACCAACAGGAGAGGTCAAAGCAGAAAATCTCACTGAAAGGTGGACAAGCAGGAGATCTCATTTGTTCTTCCTCCTTGAGTTACATGTAAACAAGAATTAAGGGGAGACCCAAGTTCACAACACAACAAGCTGTTCAAGGGCTCCATGAAGCAGTGCCCTTCTCCAGGTGACACAGGAATTATGTGATAGAAAGAAACAACTTCCTGTATAGATAAACTTTAAGATCACAGCATGTGGCTCCCAGCATGGCCAGTGCCAATGTATGGAAAGACAGAACCCAGTCACAGCCCCTGAACAGACACACTGCACTTACCACCACAGACACAGCTCTGAACAATTTTTCAGCCATGACCTCACCTTGGATTTCTTGACAGGCCTTAAATAATGGCAACATATGTGAATCTCAGCTTGAAGGTCAAGAGCAAAACCCCCAACAGAGGCTCTCCTTGCATCTTCAGCATTTTCCTTCACGGTTTCTGCCCTGCAGCTACTCAGTTTCCCTCCACGGAAGCTGCTGGTGTGGTACTTTCAGGACTGAAGCCCAGCACTTATCAGGACAGAAGAGGAGATTCTCTTACTACAGCTTGTATGCATTTTATGTTTACCCATGAGATAAGCCAGGCTTAAAGATGGAGAGAAAATCTGAGCCTGCTGTTTTCTCTGCTTGGGTGAAGGTCAGGGCTGTCCCTGAGCCAGTGACACTGTACCACACCACCTTTATCTTTGTCATCACTAACAAGGTACCACATGGCTTTCTGGTTCGCTGACCAAGATTAACACCAAGTATTCAGCAAACAGCAAATTTCATCTTGTATCAGGGTAAAAACCCCCAAAGCAGGACTACCAAAATGCAGCTCTCTCCTCTCGGTATGGCACATGGAAGACAACAAAATTCACACTGAGACTGTTCGAGGGAGAGCAAAGAGGGATTGTCCAGGGCCTCAGCATTCCCCAAGGAAGAAATTCCACCTCTACCAGAGACTTGCCACACAACGATAACCAGATGAGCCACTGTCCTGAGGGTCTGCTCACGCATCCAGGATGAAAACCCTGTGGCTGGTGACCTGCCCAGACCACCCTGTCACAGCTGCAGCCTCTGTGCTGGTACAGCTTTGCCTCTCACTGACCCATCCTGACCATCACACTCATGCTTTGCTCCACAGCCGAGCTTGCAGCACCTTCCTGCAGAGGAGTTTTATCCTGCATTCAGCTGACTGCTGGGTGTTTGGTGGGGTTGGAGCTCAGCACCTCTGATAAAAGCAGGTTCTCTAGTTCATTAATGATCCTGTTTTTAGAGATGTGGCTGCAAAGAGCAGCTCATTCAGATCAGGAGGCAGCTTCCAAATATGGTGCTGCACTCACTTCTGGGTAGGAACAACAGGTTTGTGCTTGGATTTGATTCATCTCTCCTGCCCCCCTGTGAGGCATCGTATAATGGTGTTTAAGAATAAAGCAATCTGTTCCCAGCACCTTCCTCTGCATTCCCTTCAAGGCTTTCATCTGTGACTGGCAGCACACGGAATGCTCAGGCACAGAGCAGAACTGCTCTGAATACACTCAGTCCTATCCATTACTAGGAGGGCAGAGGATGTTAATGGGGAGGGATGGTGATGTACAGGATACTCTGAATTTAAAAAAAAAAAAAAAAAGTAAAACTTCTGAAGTTTCCAGAGATCACAACCTCAATGCAAAGGCACCACTGAATCCAGAAAAACAGCTTCAGCAAGGAGAAACCCCTTCCTTTTCTCCACCCTGAGCACACACACCTCCTGAGAGGTTTTAACACACAAAGTGCACTCACAGGTTCAGGGCAGACCCCAAACTCAAGCAGGGAAACCATCAGAATCCAGCCCACCAGGGTGATTTTTTCCTCCCATGCAAAACAGGATCTCCACGAACACAAAGTGAAAACATCAGTGCCTGCTGCTCTTCTCCAAACTCGACATGCATTTCCCCTCCTCCCCTGCCAGAAGGGCCTCGGGCTCCTCTCCATGCCCTGCAGAGCCCCAAACATCTGCTGGTTTGCAAAGGGGAAGGTGGCCCAGAGCTTTCAGAGAGCCCCTTACACAACCACAGCACTGCCCTTCCACCACCAGCTGTCAGGAGGAGCAGGGGACATTGCTTTCCACTCCCAAAAAGAGTCTCACTTCCATTTGCTCCCTTGCTGGCACTCGGTGAGCTTTTATCCCCAGGTCAGTGCTCCCAAGCCCAGGCTGGCAGGAAAAGCTCCTACTGGAGACTTCTTCATAATATAAAACATAGCAATTTCCAGGCCAAGTACGTGCTTTTTGATATCCAAAACCTTCACACACACGATAAGTCCTGCTGTTTGGTAACAGAGTTTAAGGCAGAATAAACAGTTCAGTTCATTATTTAAGTCCAAGCCACTCCTTTCAGCCATTTCCACCCACTGATCTAACAAAGCAGGTACTTACCCATAGACGAGACAGCCAGACCCACCACGCAGGCGAGGCACCAAAATCCATCGTGGGGCAGCAGATGGAAGAGAAAGGAGAAGAGACACTTGTTAATAAGCAGTTCCAGTCAAACACAAAAACCCCCCACAGCCTCCAGGAGAACCCCTGGGGCCACAAAGCCAAGTGCTCACACTTGCACCCACGTGAGCACAGCAGCCCAGCCAACTTCAGTGCCTGACTCTTCACATTGAAAGTGGAACCGGCCCTTCACGTTCAGCCACTTCTCAGAAAAGTAAACACCGAGTGGGGAAGGCAAAAAAAAAAACCACCCCAAAAACATCAGCCCGGCATTACCTAATGCTGATAACACGGCGAGTGGTGACGGAGTCGCCCCGTGCCCGCCGGGCTGCAGGGAGTGCGGACTCCTCTGAGCGCAGCCCCCGTTGACAGAGCCTCCAGTGAGCACAGCCCCCGTTGACACAGCCTCCAGTGAGCACAGACCCCGTTGATAGAGCCTCCAGTGAGCACAGGCTGTGGTGCCAGGGCACGGGGCACCGCCGGGTCCGGGCACAGCCGGGCTGGAGGAGCAGCGAGCTCCGAGTTGGCTCCGGGCTCGCCCCGTGCGCTTCTGTGCCCGTCCAGCCCCTCTGGCCTTACATAACTTCTCGTGCAAACTTCTGGAGGGATGGACACAGCCCAGCGCCGGCTCCACAGGGCTCCCACTGAGCCCTCTAGTGGGGCTTCAAAAACTCCACGAAACACCCAGAGACTTAATTTAATTAACGCTCTGCCAGAGGCCTCTAAACCCTAATCCTCTCAACAAAAGGATCATTAACTAAATGAAGAGATTCAAGAGAGCAGCGGCGCTCGCTCCCGGCCGAGGCAAGGCCAGCTGTGTGCTCGGGTGGGCACACGCCGGGGCCCCAAATCCAGCGGGATCTGCAGCCCCACGGAGGGCACAGGGACCAGCCTGACACGAGTGTGCAGTCAACCACTCCCCAGCACTCACTTTGACACAGCAGAGGATCACAGAATCATGGAATGGTTTGGGTTGGAAGGGACTTAAAAGCTAATCTTGTGCCCACCCCCTGCCATGGGCAGAGACATCTTCCACTAGCCCAGGTTGTTCCAACCTGGACTTCCAGGGATGGGGCAGCCACAGCTTCTCTGGGCAGCCTGTGCCAGGGCCTGGTCACTCTCATTGGAAAGAATTTTTTTCCTAATGTCTAATCTAAACCTAGACCAGGTGGAGAGATGGGTACAAGCTCACACCCATCCTTTGCGATGCACCACAAACTCGGTGCCATCATCTACACTGAGTCTGAAACCCCAAAGTGATGAACAGGGATTGCAGCTGGAACACTGGTTGTTGTTCCAGTGTTGTTACCCACTGATTCAGGAGCCTGGATGCAAGCAAAGAGCAGCTCTCCCTCCAAGAGGCAGCCTCAGTCCCTCAGCCCAAGGCTGGGAAAACATCTCCACCTCACCCAGCCCAACCAGCATGAACAGCATGAAGGGTTCTTCTCACCCAGGAGCTGGGGTGTGTGTTGGCAGAGGAATTTACATCTTGACAGGCTGAAGTTAAGGAAAATCCATCCCAGTCAGAGATTCCCAGCCCACGGGCCTCACTCCAGGGGGACAGGGATGAAGGTCTTGCCCTTTGCAGGTGGCTCTCTTGGAAAGTCACCTCCAGCACACAGAGGATCCAGAGCAGCTGTGAGAAGCGCATCCATGAGACTGCTCATGAGCGTGGTGAACAGGAGCAGAAGAGCTTAATTACAGGGCAGGGATTGTTCCCTCTGGGTTTGGATGTCAGCAGGAGCCACGGCAGGGGTTGAGCTGCCCCACAGGACAGGCGTTCCTCGACAGCACCCCCGGCCAGTGCCACCTCTGCCCATGGCACA
Organism: Formicarius rufipectus; assembly: GCA_013399695.1. Lineage (NCBI taxonomy): Eukaryota > Metazoa > Chordata > Aves > Passeriformes > Formicariidae > Formicarius > Formicarius rufipectus. The sequence goes on from VXAU01005931.1 coordinate 350,128, forward strand.
TGCAGAGCCTGTGGTCAGTGGGACCCCAGCTGGGGCTGTGGAGGGGCTGCAGAGACTCAGGCTCCAAATGTGAGAACCCAAAATGAGGAAGAATTCAGGTGTTACATGCAAAAAAGCTTCTCTCTGTCCACAGCAGCCTACACAGGACCCTCTGGAGATGCTCCTGCAGCCCATCCATTGGTACTGGTCCTGATTTTGGTGCTGTGTGTGAGCACCTCAGTCCCAGCAGCAGCTTCTGAAGCTCAGACTGAGCAGTTCATCGGGGCAGACACAGCAGTGGCTGCTGGTGGGGCAGAGTCACACCCCAGAAGCTGCTACAACCCAGGCAGGGCTTTTGGGGTGGCCAGGAGGCCACTACTGCCTTCCTCAGGACTTCAACCCTCCAGGGTGCCAACCAAGTCTATCACAGACCTCCATGTCTGGGATTGGATGCTGGAAAGCATTCGCAGAGGTTTCCAATTTTGGCAAGTGCCTTTGCCCCTGTCTCCTCCCTGCAGTGCCTCCGGGATAGAGCTGCCACATCGTGGTCGAGGCCTCCTTGCCCAAAGATGCAGAACTGACTCTTCCCAGAGCTAATGAGGCCATCCTGCTCCAACCCAGGGCATTTTTCAGCACACATAAACAGTGCTCTCCATGTTCACCTCCTGGGATAAATCCCAAGAGCTCCCATCTCCCCAGCCCAGGCAAGAACACAGATGGTCACAGAGATTAAAACATGCACAGAATTAACTACCCCGTGCAAATGAGCTCCCTCATCCAGCCCAGTACTGCCAGGTGGTTTGAGGTCCAGCGCTTGGGTCTGATCATCACGGTTTGCTGAGCTCCCACAACAGCCTGGTGGTGACCAGGACAGGGGCCAGGCAGCTGTGAGCAGGACAAGGCAGGATGTAAACGTCCAGAGCCCACATTCACTCCCTGCTACAGCACAAGGGAAAACAGCAGCACCAAGAACAAGCCTGACCAGCAGCAGGGATCGATTCTGCACTCGATATCTTGGTATTTCCACAGAGCAAGTAGCACTGTCACCCCAACATGAGCCATCTGTGACTCCAGACGCTGCCCTCACAGCACCAGGAGCTCGGGGTATGCCAACAGGCAGCCAGGGAAACCCACACCAGCCCCCGCTGCCTTCCCTAGAAGGCTGAAGTCTTGGCACCCGGATCCATCAGCACAGCACAGCGGGATGGGGTCCATAACCTTCCTGAGAAAGGCAGGGCTTCTCCAGGGAGAAGTTACACCCCAAACCCACCAGCGAGAGGTTTAAATCTTCTTTTCTTTTTACTCAAAACCACACTAAAAATCCCCACACGGGATTTTTTCTCAGCCACCTCCCAGCTGGCAGTGGGGATGTTCAGGGCGGGGTTTCGGGCCACGGCCCCACGCGGGTGACTGTGTTTGCTGTTCAAAGCCTGGAGGAGGAGATCCCCGAAGAGATCCCCGAGCAGCGCTGAGCCCATCTGCCAACCGAGGCCACTCCCGGCCACAGGGCACAGCTTCACCTCCACATCAGGCACGGCACCTCCAGCACAACATCAACAGCAGGCACACAAAGTCACGTTACAGCTCAATGTGGCTCTGGGCCGGGGGCAGCCAGGGGCAGGGAGGTGACTCGGTGCTGCCCTGCCTCATACACACCCTCGGCGCAGAGAAAGAGCTCCCCTCCAGTTCTGAAGTGCCCACCAACAGGTCGCCCCATCTCCAAGGGGTTTTGGAGAGTGGATGTGGAAATATCCTGGCCAGTGCTGTCCAGTGAGCACCTAAACCTGTGGGAATACAAAATCGCTTGGCAATGAAGGAGTTAACAGGGATGTCGAGGAAACCTTGGGAGAACCTTGAATGGACACCTCTTGACAGACAAAAGACTGCGAATCTCTGTCACCTCCCTGTCTCCCAAGATGTTTGAAGCTGCCTCGACTTTGTGCATACACCCTGAACCTGGCATTGTGTCTTCTAACTTGTGTCCATTACCGTATGTCTCTGCATAGTGCATAGTGTGTTATCTCCTAGTTATAACATCTCCTCCCAATGTTATCCCCTAGTTGTAATATTTCCTCCCATATTTAGCATAAGTCAAACCCTGGGGTGAATATTCATTTGCTGAGCATATATATTGTATGTTGTAGTTTCAATAAATGCTCCTGTTTGCACCCCCATCAAACGGGGACCTTAGTTCTAGACCACCACATAAACCACCATGGCACACCAAGGGATCAGCTCACAGAGGTCATGTACAGTGTGACACAGGCTGTGACACAACTGCCTTAGTGATGCTTCAGAGGTATCAACCCACTCCAGCTCCTCACACTGACCAGAGCCCAGCACTAACTCCAGGTTCTCCAGGTTGTAAACCAGCTCAGAGCTTCCCCATCACTGTCTTATTTGCAACAGCTCCAGGATTGCTGTGAGGCCACTGCAGTCAACACTGAAGGCACCCAGCACACATCAAGCCTCAAACCCCCTCTCCTTAAATCCAGCTCAGGTCAACTATGGCCAGTTGTAATTACCTACTTGGAGCTGCCTCTAATAAGAGGATGTATTTGTACCATCGGGCCAGGGTTGTGCCTCCTCTTTGGCTGCTTACCAGGGTGCCAAAACTTGCTTCACTTTAAGTGGACTAGCAAGAACTTCACCTCATCCCTTGCTACCAAACCTGGCTTTTCCAGGAGCAGCAGGAACAGGGACAGAGCACATTTTAACAGGATTCATTCATTTAATTGAATGGTGGCTTTGTTTATGTTGGCAAAGGGCTTTGGGATGAGCAAATGGAGCAGCAAGGGCAAGCCCTACACCCCAAAACACTTCCCAGGGGCCAGGAAACAGAGTCATTGACTCTGCAATTGTTCACAGGCCAGGATGGGGCTGGGGTGGCTCCCACAGGCTCAGCATCCTCCAGGAGGGGTTTCCAGCTACCCCAAATCACCAGGCTGCAAGAATTCACCTCCAGCCTGGGAGACACAGCACCACAGGTCACCCCAAGCTCCCTTCCAGCCTCTTCCCCAAAATCTGCTAGAGAGGAGTAGCTTTGGAGCCTTCCCAGAGCCACAGGGTCCAACTCGAGGGGGGTCAGACAGCATAAAGCTGTTCTGCCCCAGCACAGACCCCCACGCTGGGAGCCCAGATGGTGCCTGTGCGAGCCCTGCCCACGGTGCCCCGTCCTCGTCTGGTTGTCCAGGATTTTCTCGGGGGGCATCAGGAGAGGACTAGACACAACCATACTAATTGGATAGACAGAGAGTCCTGCAGCCCTACAAAGCTGCCAGCAGCTGCTCAGAACCTTCTGTGAACCACAAAAAATAGTTCCATCTAAGGACTGGTGTGGATTAAACACCACAAACGCCCTTTTCATCCCTCAGTGCAAAGTGCATTTTCCCCCCACTGCGGTCCCACAACAAAACCCAGCCCCGGCAGATCAAACCAGGAAATTTAGCAAACTTTGAGCACGAACAATAGCAGGAGGATTTTCCAGACCTTCAAGCTTGTTTGGCAAGTCCCAGATTATGTAAAGCGCCGCTCTGCCATTGTCGGGGAAGCCGTGCCCAGTGCCGGAGCCAGCTGGCATCGCGCTGCCCGCCCGGCACTGCCTGTACCCAGCAAAGGCAGCGGGGCTTGTGCAACACCACAAACTCCTTCCCAGGCACCTTCCACTGCAGAGGCCACTGCCTTTCATTTTACGCCTGATTGTTACGTGATTAGTCATCTTCCCAGGGTCCAGGTTTGTTTTGCAGCCCGTCCTACCCAGGACAAAGAGCCTGCTTTGTGTCTACAGGGCGGTTTTACCACGGCTGTGCCCAGCGCTGAGGGATTCCTTCCCTGTCTTAACTCACTGATCCTTGGCTTTTCTGCCTGTTGGGCCATGCCGGAGGGCTGAAGTGCTTATCCCTGCGCACACATCCTCCGGGAAAACAATACGGGAGGCTGAACTCATCCCGCATTCAGCGCCCAGCTGGAAAAACCCCGTCGGCATTCCCGAGGCAGGCGGGGTGGGAGCCGGCATCCCTGGTACCCGGCTCCACGCACGATCCGTGTCCCCTGGCAATGGTCTCGCACATGGTCCCGGCTGCATTTACCTAATTAAGACTTAATGAAGTGGGGAGATCTATTGTGGACCCGACGGGGGAGCAGATGTGCCCCATGAACCCGGCAAAAGCGCACTGCTGTCTCCAGGGTGAATCAGCAGGAAAAGCTGAGGCTGGGATGCTCATCCCTGCAAATTCCAAACCACGCTGCTCTCTCAGAGCAGGGACGGAAAATGCTCTGGTCATCAGCAGCCTCTAGTGGGGAGAGGTGGGCAGCGGGGGCGGCCGCTTTGGTCGGACCCCAAAATCACGGCCAGCCCACCCTGGCGGTCCCCAGCAGCCCAGCCCATCCTGGCTGCCCCCAGCAGCCCCAGCCATCCCACCCTACCTATCTCCAGCAGCTCAGAAGGGGATGGCACGGCATAGCCGAGACGCTCACGGCATAAGGGACCTGAACGACCACAGCCCCGGTGGGATGTCCAGGGTGTGACACTGCTCGTCCCCACGCACCGGGTGCCGGTCCCGAGCTAAGCAGAGAGAGCCACCTGCAGCCCCTCCCTCCCCGTGAATGCCCGTTCAGAGCCTCACACAAATCACTGCGTAAAAGGGACAACAGACACATCCCACTCCTTCCCAGGCAGTTCACTGAGATCTCCGGGCTGATGGTGAGCGAGTCCCTCCCCTCCCCAAATCACACCTCAGCTCCCACACCTTCAACCGCAGCATCCAGCGTGGCCAAGAGCCAATTATGACTCCAAACTTCCAGCCACCTTGAGCCTCTCCCTGCAGCAGGGAGCACACAGATGAAGCACTGCTCAGCAGAGAAGGGGCAATTCCTGCCCAGTGGGGCAGGGACCACCTGCAGTCTGCCCTGCCCTTATGGGGCTTAGCTGGGGAGGGAGCTCAGGAAATTAGATACTAAATAGAAATCAGATATTAAATCAGTGACACAACTTCAGAGCGCCCTGCTCGGAGAACTGCTGATGCCGTGCCTTGCTTCCAAGCGATCCGAAAGGCCCATGCCCGGCGGGGGGGATGCGCGGTGCGGAGCGATGCGGCTGCAGGCAATTCCAACAGCTGCCAGGCTGCGCGCCGGGAACAGGGAACGTCGCCACAGCAGCACCGCCGCCCATGAGAAGGCACTTTCTCTCCTCAGCAGGTTCCGAACCCTCTCAGGAAGGCCTGAAGTTTCTCGTAAGCGCGAGGAAAAACCAAGTGAAGGGATGGAGAAGCTCTGCGCCCGCAGAACGGGCTGAGCACCACCACGGGAAGCGGCTCGGAACAACTTTTTGTCCGCTGCTGACTCGCCCTTACCATCACCACGGGCAGCAACAGCGTGTGCCTCAGTGTGGGTGAGAAACTGAGGGGCTGCCAATGCCATGAGCTGGGGGGGACTCACATCCACAGAGGCCCCGGAGCTGAGAGGGATGCAAATTGCTCCTCGAGTTTCGGCTGCCTCCTCTCAGGGATAGGAACGGGGCGGCTGCATCACCATGGGCACGGTGGGCACGAGCAGGGCAGTGGCACGGAAGAAGGATCGAGCCAAACACGCGTCCTCCGCACCGTGTCACCCCAGCTCTGGTGCACCTACAAGTTACTCCCCCGGACTAAGTGAGTTACCCCGACAGAAAGAGCACGCGGGGGGAGCCCTGACCCCTCTCCCAGAGCCACATCCGTGCCTTCCTTGGAGCCTCAGGAAGGGAGGAGCAGAGGGGCGGGGAAGTTCTGAGGTGCACGCTGCAAGAACCCACCTCTCTCCCAAGTCCCAGAGCCACGAGCCAGCAGAGAGTCCCCGCACCGTCAGCCTTCCCCATCCCTCCCCTTCGCTCCGGCACAGCTGCCGGGCGGCGACGGAGCACGTGTGACACTGCCGGGGGCCGGCGGTGCCTCTCTGAACGCCGACCCCGCACACTTTGTACGGGGCACATATCACCGACATCGGCCCCCGGGCCCGCCCGACGCCCGGCTCAGCCCCGCAGCCCCAGCACGGCCGCTCCGCTCCCACGAACCGCGGAGCAGATGTTGGTTTTCCCCTCAAGCGGGAGCCTCGGCATAAATAAATCCCCGGGCGAGGAGGCGGCTGCCGGCAGCGCCGAGCCAAGGCACACCCCTCCGTCGCAACACAGCCCTAAAGATAGCCCTAAAGATTGTCGCTGTCCCCCGCCACCCCGCCGGGCAAACGCCACCGGCACAACCCACCCTGACACCAGGTTCAAACCGGGTTCCCCGTCCCACCGCAGCTGCAGGAGGGAGAAATTCGGGAAGGGAAGAGACTGCAGGGACTGCACACACGTCTCTGGGCTGCAACATCCGCGCAAAACGTCCCCGTCGAGGGAGGGGGGGGACGTGGAGACATCAACCCCCACTCCCTCCCCATCCAGGGCCGCAGCGAAGTCGATGGGGAGGGTTTAGCACTGCCCAGGTGAGTGAGACATCGATCGGTGCCGGGACAGGGAGCGACGGTGGGAGCAGAACCCGGCACCTGAACAGAGATCGACGGCAGGAGAGGCCCCCGGTGCCGGGACGGGCGGCAGGAGCAGGGCCCTGGCACCCCCAGCTTGGCTTTAGGAACCGCCTTGGTGGGCACAGACGGGGTCTGGGGGTCAGGGGACAGAGCTCTCCTAGTGCTACTGCATCCCGGGCACAGCCCCGGCAGCACCGACCGCCCCGGGAAGCAGAGCCAGACCCCGATGCCAGGGCGGGACACCGGTGTGATGCTGCTGGCATGGCCGAGGGGTGCAGGGGGGACCCCACCGCCCGAGGCTGAGCCCAACTTTCCCCCCCACTGCACTGGGGGGATCGACACTACGTGGGAACAGCCCCAGTCCCGTGGGACAGGGCCCCAACCACGTCCTAAGCGTGAGCCCACTGCGAGCCCCACTGCTGCCCCACAGCCCTTCCAACCCACATCCTCCCCACGAGCCCCACGCAGGGTCCCTGGGACAGCCCCAGTGCACCCCACTGCTCCCGCACCCAGCCTGACCCTCCACCCCAGAGCACCCCACGTCCCTTCTGCCCCGTGAGTTTCCTGACAGCACTGCGGGTGCCTTCCCGGTCTCCCGCAGTCCCGGGACATCCCACACCTCCCTGCAACCCCCCTGCCCCACACCTCACTCACCGTGGGTCCCCCACACCCAGCCTGCCCGCCCTCCCTACGAAACTCTGAGC
>VXAU01005931.1:363410-398733 GCA_013399695.1 Formicarius rufipectus
GATGAAGAGGAGGAGGAGGAGGATGAAGAGGAAGAGGAGGAAGAGGAGGAGGATGAAGATGAGGAGGAGGAGGAAGAGGAGGAGGATGAAGAGGATGAAGAGGAGAAGGAGAAGGATAAAGAGGAAGAGGAGGAGGATGAAGAGGAAGAGGAGGATGAAGAGGATGAAGCTCTGCCCCAGGGGGACACGGCGCTGCCGAGGGGTGACAGAGCCTGTCCTGCCCTGCTCTGCCATCCCAGTGCGGGATGCAGGAGTTGGAATGTTTAATGTTCACCTCCCTGGGCCCAAGGCTGCTCCTGACATGGATTTTTTGGAAGGGCCAACCCTCCCGAAGCTCTCTGGGAAAACTCCATCTCCACTGGGATGGGCTCCCAGGTGTGACTTTGCCTTCACAGCCGTTGCCCAGGGAGAGCCGGGGCAGTTGTGTCGTGCAGGACACACCCCTGGCACCGCGCACGAGCAGCAGCTTTGCTCCTCGGTATTCCTGGGATTCCAAAGGCCACGTTCTCCCAGGAGCAGCTGGTTCCCACCTGGCTGATGGCACCTCCAAAGGAAATCACACTTCGGGTTGCTGACCTTTCTGGCCCCTCTGTGATGCATAAATCTTTTCTTCCTTCCAGCCCTAATTTTTCTAGTTCTCTCTCTGATCCCCAGGTCTCATCTCCAGCCCTCCCACCAGTCTTTCCCTCCTTCCCAATAAAACTAAACTGGTCATCAAAGGAAACACAACAATATCTGACACGGAGCAGCAAAACTTTCACTCTGCAACTCCCCAGTTCTTACATCTGGCTTAACCAAAACTTTCCCAGTGGAAGTTTTCCTTATTTGATTAAGATCAGGAATGTTTTCAATAGGAACCAACTGAAGCATTTCAATTTCTTATCAAAGATTTCCTTCATGCTCAACCAAAATACTCCTGGGACAGTGCCCAGACAGGGAAGTGTTTTGCTCTGGTAATTATTTTAGACACTATAAAGATCAAGAAGAAATATTTTGATAAAATGGGAGCAGAAAGTTCTGACACAGCCAAATGAGTATTCTAAATAAGTCATAAAAAGTTTTGAGACTTTTTAATATGTATTTTTTTAATACTTTTAAAATATATTTTTCTTTCAGCCTGAAATGAAATGTCGAAATCTCAGAGACGTTCACAGGCCAGAAATCCTGATTTTGGACAGTTCTCAGCAGCTGCTGCTTTCTGCAATCATGACCCTTAAAAAACTAGAAAAAATCCATGCAAACCTCTACTGGGAAGTTACCAAAATGAAGGATTCTTGGCTGCTTGTGGAGGCTTCCCAGGAAACCTGATCCATTTTGCCCTTAGTCCTGCTTGCCTGGGGGACACTATGTCAGACAGAAAGTGTTTGGACTAAACAAGAAGCGAGAGCCTCTTTCCATCCCATCCCCTTCCCCATTCCATCCCCATCCCTCGAGGGGACACAAATCCTTCCACACTGTTCCTTACTGGAGCTGGATCTCAGCTTGCAACTCTTTTCAATGCCACTGGGGTAAAAATACTCCAGTGCTCCAACTCAGAAGTTTCAAACCCCTCACTTTTTCCACCAGGGTGGAAACCACCCACCCACCTCCCTCCCCACGACCATTCAGGCTGATTTTCACACCCTCTCTCCCTGGTTCTCAGCCCGAGCTCTCTCCCATCCCGCTGGATGGACCGTGCTGTTCCCTCTCCTCCCTCCCTTCCCAAGGAATGGCAGCTCATTCCAGGGGCTGGGGATGTTTTCCAAACTCAGTCATCCTGTCCTGCCCCTCGTTGCCTTCCCTGACCTTCCCTTCCCAATGACCTGATCCAATTAAGGCACCGAAACGGCGGCGCCCATGGAGTGAGATGGTTCTTTATTCCCTGGCACTGCCCGGCCCCAAACGCCAACTCCAGCCAAGGGGACTTTTGCCCTTTCCCACAGGGAATATGGCAGAGCTCTCCAGCTCCTCTGCCAGCTCCCTGCACCCACCCAGGCCATCCTACTACCAACCTACCACCTACTCTTGAGTTACTACAGCATCATCTCTACCTTTCTGATACTCCAAGGTCTCTGCAGGAAAATGATCCCTCTGCAATGTGATAACATTAAATAAATATATAATAATTTTCCCTCTGAGGGTTCCCTTCCCATCTCACCCAATATGGCCCTTGAGCTGGTCCCAGCTTTTCCTTTGACACTGGAACACCTCAGCTCCTCTCTGCTTCCAGCACATCTGCCTTACTTGGACAAATGCAAGTCACAAACATTGATCCTTCCCTCCCTCTGATTCCCCACCCCACCTTCCGGATCTGCCTCCAAAATCCCCCATCCTCCAACAGATCCATGTGGACATCACCAAAACCTCACCCATGGACATTGCAGCCCAGTTTAGGGAGATATCCCAGCTTGTGTTCACTGGGAGTTTTGCCATGAAAAGCTTCATTTCTCACTAAAACGCAGCTGTGTCTGCAAACCTGCCCTCCTGCCCAGCAGGGACCCTCACTCCAAAAGTTTGGCTCAAACCTGTTGTGTCATGGGGAACACAAAGCACCTTTATCAGAAGGATGTACAGGTTCCATGGGGAGACTTCAAGAGGGAGGTTCCCCCACTCCTGAGGAAACTGTTCCTGTGATTTTGCTCCCTTTCCTCCACAAACACACACCTTATTCCCAGTGGGAACGAGGCAGCCTGCAGCTGGATGGTATCACACCTTCAATCCTCGGCTCTTAGGTCTCAGTGCCCACAGAAAGTACCAGGAGCTCACACAGCTCCTAAACATCCCCCCAAAAAAACTGGGGGAGGGAAATGAAACCATTTCTACAAACTTTTCAAAGGGGAAAAACAACTTCTGCAAGTTAAATTTGTACAAGGGGCTGGAGTGACAGGGAGCAGGGTTAGGTGGGATACTGGGAATAAATCCTTCCCTGGCAGGGTGGGCAGGTCCTGGCACAGTTTGGGCAGAGAAGCTGTGGCTGCCCCATCCCTGGAGGTGTCCAAGGCCAGGTTAGATGGAGTTTGGAGCAACCTGGGATAGTGGGAGGTGTCCCTGCCCGTGGCAGGGGGGGAATCAGATGAGCTTTAGGGTCCTTTCCAACCCAAACCATCCCATGACTGATTCTCTCAGGCTGGTGCTGAAGCATTTCCAGGTGACCTGTGCCTTGGCTGGACACTTCCCTAAGTGCTCACAGCACTGCCAGCTCTCAGGTCTTCCTGACTATTTTGAAAAGCTTGAATTTAAAGAAAAAAAGTCAGCTCCTGGAAGAGACGGGAGAGGTGAAGTCTTGGTTTTAAGCAAAGAACAGGAGATTGAGGAAATACTTGTTTGTTTTTTTTCCTCTAGACCAAAGTGATTTTTGCCTGCTTTCAAAAGAGCTACTACATAAAAAAAATAAATCCAAAAGTTTTTCTCTTCTGGCTGAAAAGAGGCACCAGGAGAGGAAACAGCCTTTGCATTTGTGTTTACCTGGCTCAGGAATTCTCATGTTCCACATGGACAGGGCATGGTGGAGGAGCAGCTTCAGCTCATCCCACCCACAGAAACACACTGTGCCTCTTGCAGAACACCCAGGCGCGGGGATTTGGGGTGGCTTATTCCAAGAAAAAGTCCTTTCAGTCGAAGCCCAGATTGCTGGTATTTCCCCTCGGGGACAGAGGGTGTATCCTAAGGATGGAATCACCCTTTGGAGCTGCAGGAAGGAGCTGGGGGAGTGTCAGTGGATTTGCTGGCTCCCAGGGAAGGGAGCTCCAAGGGAATTGTGCTGGCTGCTCTGGGAGGACCGTGGGGAACCTCAGGAGAACAGAACATGCAGCTCTCACCTAAGCAGATCCCGCTGCCTCTGTGGATTTTGGAGAAGTCGCAGTAGAGTCCCTTGTGGTGGTCGCAGGGTCTGTGCAGGGAGCAGAGCTCTCCCAGCTGCCTGGCACACACCTTGCAGCAGCCACAGGCATCCAACACGTGGCTGGTGCCGGCAGGGCACTGCAGAGGCTGCGAGGGACACTGGCATGGGAACGTGCAGGGCTGGGCTTCTACCTGGAGGGCAAAAAGCCAGGGAGAGGATGAGTCCGGGCAGGGAGAGGGAAAACACGGCTCTGCCACAAGCACAGACACCCCAGAGAGAGGAAGGAGAGTCAGAGCCCTGCTGCAGCTTCCAAGGACTCACGGGACTTTCCTCATCCCTAACTCATCCGGAGCTCAAGGGGGGAAAAGATGCCTCTGGGAAGCAGAGCCAAAACAAACAGGACAGGCAGTAGCTCAGAGCCCCCTCAGCAGCTCAGCCCCACCTCCCTGGAAGCAGGAAAGGAGGGATTATTAACTGCAAGCGATTCCAGCTCTTTCACAGGACAAACATCAAAGCGTCTGCAGCAGCAGCAGCCTCAGCTGGAGCTGGACAAGTGACATGCACAGGGACAGGACTTGCCCAAAGCCAGGCAGCAGGACTGCAGCAGTGCTAAAAACTGAGCCAGATGCTCCCACTTAGTCCCCTGGAGCTCACACGTCCTTCATTATCCCAAGAGATGTGCCCTCTCCTTTCCCCTTTCCAAGGGACACACCACAACCAGCTGTGGCCCCACAGCTGCCCCCTTGGCAGCATTTCACCAGGCAGTCTTGAAACCCACCCTGGGCTTTATGTCACTTCAGTCACCAAACAGAGAGCAGGCTATGGCTGAAGGGGAATTGCCGGCTCTGGAAAACCCAGCACGTGTCCAAAACCCCAGCCCCTGAGTCTGTGCCATCCTTGCCCTGTACCAGCTCAGAGCAGACACAGCAGCTCAGGTCTGGCTGTGCCCAGATTTGGGTGAGATGTGACACCCTGACTGAGGACAGTGTGGCCTCTAAAGATCCTCTGAAACCTCCTCAGTGCCAGCTCCAGCCTGGTTTTCTGCTCAGCTCCTGCCCACCCAAGTCCTTCCTTGCTCCATCACCACTCCAACCTGCTCAGACTCTGCTGGACCTGGCCCAGCTCCCACCCAGGGCTGACACAACCCCTGCACGTGGATGATGCTCCCAAAACACTGGGATCCTGCACTGCTGTGACTTGGGTGGAGAGGGAAGCATCCAGCTGGACAAACCCCCCACAGGTCCTCTGACAGCCTGGGAGAGGGGCAGCCAAGCTGGGAAGAGCCAGGGAGGGGAACACACGTCTTGGAAGAGAGGTCAGAGAATGCCTCCTTACAGCCCTGTTTGCACTTGTCACATCCCATCCAGCCTCTGCTTGTGAAACAGCTTCCTTGGATATTGTGTTTGTCACCAAGAACACCAGGAAAACTTTTCCAGCTGTTTGGACTGTTGCTCTGACTTGAGCTCACGTGGGGCCGGAAGGTGCCAACTGCTTTGTGTGGCTGGAACACCCAGCAGAGCCCAGAGTGGGACTGGGACTGAGCTGAGCCTTCTCTCCAAGTCATGGAATTATAGAAGCACAGAACATCCTGAGCTGGAAAGGACCCACAGGGACCATCCAGTCCACCTTCTGGCCAAGCACAGACACCCCAACAATCCCACCCTGTGCCCCAGAGCATCATCCAAACCCTCCTGCAGCTCTGGCAGCCTCGGGGCCCTGGGGAGCCTGGGCAGTGCCCACCACCCTCTGGGGGAAGGATCTTTTCCCGAGATCCCACCTGGCACAGCTCCAGCTGTTCCCTCGGGTGTTCCCAAGGGGTGAGTCCCCCCAGAGCCTCCCATTCCCAGCCCAATTCCCCTGGCTCCCTGCTGGCACTGAGCATTTTGGAGCCGAGCCCACCCTGCCTGCAGCCCAGCTGTTCCCAGCTGTTCCCAGCCGGAGCAGCTCGCCGGGAGCTGCCATGTCACAGGGATCGATTCCCAACCACTGCAGTGCATTAAAAGAACTAAAAATACAGAAATCTTCCCTACTGTTCTTTGTGTGGGCGACTGCTGGAGCTGCCAAGGGCCGTGTTGTGCAGCCCTGGGGAAGTCCATGAGCTCACACGGGAGGCAAAGCGCTCCTGACACGGGATCTATATTAAGATGCAATCCGTGCACTTAAGGAAAAATAATGGCAACAAGCATTTTCCAAAGCAGTGTCAGCCACAGGCCATGGAGAGAAACACTCTCAAAATAGCTCCCCTGCTGAAATCCAAACCAAAACAGCCTCTTTTGGGATAACAGAATACAGCAGAAATAAGCCCATCCCTGGATGTGTTCAAGGCCAGGGTGGATGGGGCTTGGAGCAGCCTGGGATAGCAGAAGGTGTCCCTGCCTATGGCAGAGGGTGGGACAAGATGGGCTTTAAGGTCCCTTCCCACCCAAACCACTCCATGATTCTGTGGGTTTTCCTTCTTGCCCTCATTAACCATTGCTGGCATTGCTGGTTATTCCCGTGATAACTCACTCACACACAACACCCTCCCTGGTTTCAGCTTCTGCTCACAGCAGCTGCACTCCCTCATGGTATCACAGCTGCTTCCAGAGCAGAACATCTGGATTCAGATCTCTGGGGTACCACAGGCCTGCTGGGTGGCCCTACACCCACCTCTGCTGTGCCTCCTGTCCCCCAGAGCCCCAGTTCATCCTGATTTTTATGGTTCCTTTCCAATGCCCCCAGGTCAGCTCAGAATTGCCTCCCTCCATCCCCCAGGGGGTGTTGGGGCTCCTGTTTGCTGATTTTACTGCTGAGCAAAGTCAGCCCGTGCTATTTATAACCCCTGCTGCTCTCCCAGGTCCAGGAGAGAGGAGGGAATGAGCTGGAATTGGTTTTGGCTCAAGCACACTTGGCACTGAGCACCAAAAAACTGCCTGGCCAGGGGAACCTCTGGAGTTGGGAACAGCTGGGAGATAGTCAATGTTGAACCAATTTCCTCAAGAGCTCTGTCACTTAATTTTCTTTCAGATAGGTTAAACTAATTGTATTGGATTTGCATGGATCACCCTCCACCTGCATTCTTTCCAAGGACTGCTGGGAGGAGTAGTTTCAATCAGATGGAAACTGCCAAAACTGTCCCCAGGAACTGCCAGGACTGGAATTCAGGGCTTTGCTGCAGACCCAAACGTAGCACAAAGCCCAGCACTTCCACCTAACCTGCCACCAACCTGGGCCCAGAGGGATTCAACTCAGGGAACATTTCATTTTCCTCCCTCTGCAGGAGGAGCTGCCCCAAAACTCACTTTTTCTTTCACTGGGCAGGACCCTGATTTCAGGTTCACTGCAGCCCTGACCTTGTTTCTGTCGAGGGTGGCAGAGCACTTCAGTGAGCTCTGAGAACAGAACCAGTGTCAGAGATCAAGGCTATAGAGTTAAAAAGGTTCTGAAGTCTGGACTGGCAGCTCTCCCTGCTCCTGGCTTTGCTGGCAGCTCTTGCATCCATCACAAACATCTTGTGTGAAGCTGTGGGACTCCCAGGACCCCTGAGTGATGGCCAAGCCACCACAGCAGTGCCAACACTTGGACTAGAGGATCCCCCTGTCTCTGCCCCATCGTATCCCCCACCTCTGACTCCCAGGTCCCATCTCAGCTGACAAGCCAGAACAAGCTCCCTCCCAGCTGCCAGCACCAAACCCAGTCACCTGGGGGTAAGAAAAGGTGAGAATGTTCTTTCTGCTTCTTATCCACATAAAGCCTCCTCCTCAGCACCCTCAGAGGGCATGAGTGGGGACATAGGAGCTCCCACCAGGTCTGTAGCACCCTCAGGATTTCTCATTCCTAGTCAATCTCCACAGGAGCACGAGGAACCAGCCAAGGGAGCCAAAACAAAGAGGACTTTTAAAGTTTATTTGAACTCATCACTTGCACTCAGAGGGCTGGGAGAGTTTTGAGCTGAGCTGGGTGTTTGCAAAGAGCTTTGGGAGCCAGGGGTTAACACTGCAAGGTAGAGGTGAGATAATAAAGACTTAACTGGTTCTCTTTTTGCTGCAAGACTGGTGGTAGATAAAGCAGCCCAAACACAACTATTCATCCTCTAGTTTCTGCTCTCCCTCCACCACAGGCTCTCAAACCAGGGCTGTTGCAGCACTTTGTACAACAGCCCATCAGGAGAGACAAGAACCAGTGCCCCCTTTCACAAAGACACAGAGACCTGCCCAGGCTGAGCCTAAACATAAAATCCTGGGGCTGCTCCCACCTCTGAACAGCACAGCAGGCAGATTCAGGAGTAACAGCTCTCATTTCCTGCCTCAATCCCCCCCAAAAAATCACAGAATCGTTAAGGCTGGAAAAGAACTCTATAGTCCTTGAGTCCAACCTAATGTTTGGAGCTCAGAGAGGCAAAATTCCCATTTCTGAGGGAGGTTTAGGGGAAATGACACATCCCAGAGCGATATTTGAGGGTCACAGCAGTGGCATTCACTGTTACTGTTTATATGACCTACAGAATGATGCCCAAACTGAGCCAGTGCAAGAATCAAGAAACCCATCCCAAATGGGTGGGCAATCTAAGCTACCTCAGATCTTAGCCCAGGATACATTCCTGGCAGGAAAGGGGCTGGCACACACCTGGGCTGCCAGGAGCATCCAACAAACCTCACCAACCAGGAGTTTATTGCCTCTCTCAGCACAACAAGCCCCACAAGTGCCCAATTTCCTGACGGATCCAAAAGGCACTTAGAGCAACTTAGAGCCACTAATGACTGCAGGGACCCTCCTGCCGGTCCTGGCACGGGAACAGCACACGGACATCCTAAGAGGAATCAGCTGCTCTGTCAAGCAGTTGAATTAAACAGCCTTCCAAAACAGGCACAAATCCTACTCTGGAAACTCTGGACTCTAATTCTCCCCTCGGGATCGCTGGTTTTGGGAACACACGGGTGGATTCAGCTGGGGAAGGATGGTGACGGTCAGGAACTGCGGTATGAGTTATTCCTTGTTATTCCTTGCAGTGACATAAACACAGTGACTTCCCTCTCTATTCTCCTCTCCCCCTTGTAAACCAGGACTGGCTTTTGACTCTCAGGAGGGGGATGAAACAAAACCCACTCCAGTGCACCAGGAGCTCTGAGATCCACGGGTGACACGCGTTCCCCGGGGCAGCTCCCAGCCCGCTTTGATTCCACAGCACGTTCGCATCGCTGTGCTCCCAGCGCGGCGTCCCTCGGAAACTCGGGAGCAGGTGGGAAGAGATTCCCAGCCCTGAGACCTCTCATGCATCCAAGCAAGAAGCGGCAGAGCCCGGGCAGAGCTGCCCTACGTACCCAGCCAGGAGCGAGGAGCAGCAGGAGCACGGTCCGGGTCACTGTCCCCAAGTTTCCAGACATCCCGACACTGGGAAGGGATTCGGGCTGCCGAGCGACTTGATCCCCGCTCTTTCGGAGAGCTTCTCGTCTCTTTGGAATAAGTTGCACTTCAGTTTCTCCTTAAATACCCTCCGGAGGGGGCGGGCCCCTCGCTGCGGGACGGGTTGGCCCCGAGCCCGGGGGGCGCAACAAGCGCTGCCCAAATTCCAGGGAAGGCGAGCGGATTCCAGCGGGTCCCGCGGTCACGGGGCTGCCCGCAGCTGGCTCACCTTCCTGCGGGCAAAGCGAACCCCAGGAGAAGCGAGATTATTGTGGTTTGATTTTCACCCCTTTCCAGCTCCCGGAGCGGGAATCCTGGCACAGCTTTCCTGACGATCTCCCTTTCCCCACCTACAGCCGTTCCCGTCCGGCTGCGAGAGCCGAGGGTGGATAAGCAAAGCTTTGTGGTGCTCAGCGTTTGAGCAGCTGGGAGGGATGGGGAGTTCGGAGCTCTCAGGTACCACCTCTGTCCCTGCACCACTTGTGCTTCCAGCTCCCAGAAATTAAAGCTTCATGACTTGAACTCCTGCGTGTTTTCCAAGACGACGAAAAGCTGCGGGATGGAGATTTTTGATAAAGGACAGCAGCTCCCCAAAGTGCTTTGTTTGAGCCTCGGGACTGATGCAGGACCTCACAAGTCTTTGCTTTGGGGCACGATCCTTTTCTGCTCGCTGCAGAAACACAGCGCCAGGCTTCTGATCAGCCAGCACAGCAGAGCTCTGGAATGGGAAGGAGTTGTTTTGTGTATTAAAGAGTCGTGTTGTTTATTCCCAAAGAGGAAGCGGAGCCCTGCCATGGGAGGAGGAGGAGAAGGAGGAGGGGGAGCGCAACAGAGGGCACTCTGAGCCCTCGCTGGCCGGGGATGGCACAGAGCAGGTCGGGTGCCCGGCAGGAGCCTCTGCCTGCACATAAAGAGTGGCCTGAGAAGGATGGAGCTGTGCCTCAATCAGGGAGCTTTCCCGAGGAAAAGTGGTGGAAGGTCTGGTACTTATTTTGGGCCAGCAGGAGCCCAGGAACTGTCCCACAGAGCCCCAGCACATCTCAGCTCAGTGCTGGGAAGCAGGACAGAAAGTGAAAAAAAAACCAACACAGGGAGTGTAGTGGGTCACAAAATTATAGAAACACAGAATATCCTGAGCTGGGAGGGAATCCCCAGGGGCATCCAGTCCAACTCCTGGCCCTGCACAGACCCCCCACCAATCCCCCCCCGTCCCTCAGAGCATCATCCAAACCCTCCTGCAGCTCTGGCAGCCTCGGGGCCGTGTCCACTGCCCTGAGGAGCCTGGGCAGTGCCCACCACCCTCTGGGGGAAGAACCTTTTTCTGAGATCCAACCAAAACCTCCTCTGACTCAACTTCATGCTGTTAATTTAAATTAATCTAAATTTTAATTCATGCCATCATTTAAATCCATCCTCCTTCCTGCCTGCCTCTGAGGGGAGGGCAGTTTAGCTGGGAATCGAGCCCTGCAATCCATCCAGGTCCTTCCAGGTCCCCTGCAACAAGATCAGCCTCCCCACGGCGTGTCCACTGCTGCAAACTGACCATTCCAGCTCTTAACTAATTAGCACTTGGAAAGCCCTTTGGGATTTGAGGCTGCAGAGCATTAGCACAGTGCAAACCACCCCAGATGCACCTTCTTCTCCTCTTCCATAAGCGGGATTTCACAATTCCTTCTGTAACAGCCACCTCTGCCCATGTCCCAGCACAGGATTATTTCTGCACACAGATTTCATGTTCTGGGGTGGCACAAACACCCAGTGCCCTCAGGAGCTCCAGGCAGTCTGGCTGGAGAAACATTCCTTCCCCTCTTGGAGGGCTTGGCACCCTGAACCGTGTTGTCACCTAAAATTAGCTGCTCACATTTCCCAGGATGTTCTCCCTCTGCGTGTGAAGGAGTCAGGGATGAAGGTCTGCACATCTCTGTGCTCATCCTCTCACACTGCAAGGACACAAACCCCAGCTGGATCCTGAGCCCTGCAGGGCATCTGGAGGTGACATATTTGTGGGGTTTTAGAAGGATCAGCACCCTGTGTGATGTGTGGCTCAATCCATTGCTCTTTGTCCAAAAGTAAGACATCCCCCTTTGTCCAGTGATGGGACAAGGGGGAATGGCTTAAACTTCCAGAGTGCAGGGTTAGGTGGGATACTGGGAGGTAATCCTTCCCTGAGAGGGTGGGCAGGCCCTGGCACAGGTTGGGCAGAAAAGCTGTGGCTGCCCCATCCCTGGAAGTGTCCAAGGCCAGGTTGGAGCACCCTGGGCTGGTGGAAGGTGTCCCTGCCCATGGCAGGGCATGGAACGGGATGACCTTTAAGATCTCTTCCAATCCAAACCATTCCAGAATTCTGGGATTCTCTAAAAAGCAGCACTTTCATCTTGAACCACGATCTTCCAAAGTCTGCTTTACCACTAACCTGTGTGACCTGGGGTGAACTGCTCAGACACAATCCTAAGGCTCACTCACCTGTCAGGCGTTTTGTGGGGAACATTCAGCACTAAACCAGCATTTTGATGGCTGATTAAGTTTTCAACGCACAAAGAAAAGTAATGAATAGTTTGATTATAAAACATCCTTTCCAAACTGCTCATCATCATCCACCCGAACGCTTCCACCTTCCCAGACCGCTGAGTTCAGTCCTGCTCATCCTACAAGCCACCTTAGCTCTTGGAGTGTAGGAGCAGCAAAATGGGAAGAAGCATCAGCTGGAGATCCATGGATTCTGGAAGCTCCCTACCCCCATGATCCAAGATTTTTAGGTCCCTGGGACAACCAAAGCTAGCCCTTGTTGTAGGAGCTGAACTGTTCACCCCACTGGGCACTCTGAACGTGAAGGTTGAGTGACTCAGAATGATCAAAGGCAGGAAACACCCACGTTAGCACCGGTTTGTATCTCCTCCTTTTGCCTGAGCTGCCTCAAGTGAAGTGATGAAGATGTCAACCCTGCTTAAAATCTCCCCCAAGCAAAGCATAGTGGGTGTTTAATTCACCTTGTTACGTTCTTCTGGGTTCACTCACCCTGCCCAACCAGCAGCTTCCCTGAATTCAGAGTAATTAAAACAGAAGACATTTAGATAATTGCTAAAAGTAGTGTCAGGCCAAGGAATAAAATCAAGGCAAGCACACAAACGGTTTTTTGGCTCTGTGGGGTCTCTCCTTGTGGCTCTCTGGCTGCAGAAGCCAAAACGAGAAGCTGGTACAAGCAGCGTGGTACTGGGAATTGTGCTCTCCCAGTCCAGGGAATTGTGCTTTCCCAGCCCAGGGAATTGTGCTCTCCTAGTCCAGGGAATTGTGCTCTCCTAGTCCAGGGAATTGCGCTTTCCCAGCCCAGGGAATTGAGTTCACCCAGCCCAGGGAATTGTGCTTTCCCAGCCCAGGGAATTGAGTTTACCCAGCCCAGGGAATTGTGCTTTCCCAGTCCAGGTATTGTGCTCTCCCAGCCCAGGGAATTTTGTTCACCCAACTCAGGGAATTGTGCTCTCCCAGTCCTCAGTGACATCTGAGCTCTCCCCCATCCCAAAGCTGCTCTGTCACCCCCAGGACATGCTGGTGGCCCTCCAGAGCCTTGGAGAAAGGTTTGTGTTCACACAGCTTGACAAAAGTCACCTCTGGAGTGGCTGACAGGCCCTCTCTCCCATTGGGGCCCCTTTAACATGGTAATACCAACCCTAAATCTCTCCCAGCACTGATGTTGAGACTCATCCAGCTCGGGAACAGCGACTGCATTCCACCACCCCAGCTCTGCTGCCTGCCTGGTGCACCCTGCCCCACCCTGGGCCACATCCAGGGCCACCGAGGAGTCCTGCCCCTGCTCTTTGTTCTCCTTTAGGACACAATGAAGCTCAGAACTTGGGCTGGCCCCTTTCCCACAGCTTCCCCCCTGCAGGACACAAGTGCTGCTCTTGGTTCTCCACCTGCGGTTTGTGACTTGCAGCAGAACAAACCCCACGGGTGTTTCTCGGGGTTGTGAGTTTGATTCAGGGCTGGGAAGGAGTTCTGCAGGTCCCCCTGCCTGGGGTGAGCAGTCCCTGGATGTTTCTGGGCTCAGTGTCATCCCCAGAGAATTAACAGCTGAGAAGGTCTCTTCCAGACCTGAGTTTGAGTTCAAGTCCAGCTCTAACTCAGCATCTCCCTAGAGGGACGTTTGGGGTCACATTCTAATCCACAGACAATTAATTAAGGCACCTCCATTAGAAGCCTGATCTCTCTGGGCTGCTGTAATCAATGGAGAAGGACTGGAGCTCTAGTACAGCCCTGGGATGAAATCCTGACTGCAGGGAAACCCCCTCTGGCTCCAGCAGAGCTGGGATTCCCTCTGCCTGGCCCCACACACAGCCCTGAGGCCACTCTGCTGTGCCCACAGTGTAAGGGACAACGGGGAGGGGACAAAATTTGCCCCTGGCTGCAGAGTTCACTTGTGAAATCCACAGTTCTATTAGTCCTGGGAGGAACACTCTGCTGTACCTGAGGATTTATTGGGAAATCAAAGTCTGTCAAGGGATGGGACACTTGGGATGAGTGAAGTGGCTGCTGTTGTCCTTGTAAGGGATGTAAATATATAAAACCAGCCTTGGCATCGTGCACTGAGGAAGAGCTGGTGCTCAGACACAGAGCTGGCCACAAAAGGCACACATTCTCCTCTAGGAAGAAAAATAAATGCCCCCTTTGGAAGCTGCTCTTGGCAGGATGCAAAAAGCCAGGTCTGCAGTACCAGGGTGAGCAGCCAAGGGCACCCACGGGGCTCCCAGGAGAGACCCCGAGCCAGCGACTGATGCAGGGGACCCTCATTTCACACCGGGCAAACAGGGACCACCACCACTTCCAAGGACACCCTTGGCTGTGGTGAAGGAGCAGGTGATGCCCTGAGACCCTTCCCAACTGCAGGCTCGGGATGTTTAGACACAACTGTGAGTCACCCCCATGGCCAGGAGCGTTTGTGCCAAGGCGCTGGGGCTTGCTCAGAACTGCAGGAGAAACAGGCCCTGGGAGGAAACAGCTGCACCCACCTGTGAAATGGATGTTTCCTCGGGTTTTTCCACTTCTTAACTTACTGCGTGCTTAATTATCCCGAAGGAAAACTGCGGGGAGGGAGGGCACGTTTAAGGTGGACCCGGGCAGGGTCATTTAAGGAGGCTGCTCTGGAGCTCAGCTCTGGGGTCTGGTCCTCATCCCCTGCACAGCCCGGGCACAGAAGGATGTGCTCGAGGTAACACGACCCGGGGAAGAGCAGGGACTAAAGGAGGACTCTCTGCTGATGGGATATGGCATCACATCACTGGTTCTGCCCACAAACCCTGCATTCCCTCACCCCATTTTATGGGGAGGGGGATCTGCCACCCCCTGAAGGAGCAGCTGCTCTGCCACAGTGACCATGAGCTTCCTCCAGTGCCTTTGTCCATAAAGCTGCATCCAAAAGGGTGCAAGGAGGAATTCTCCTCTGGATCCCACCCCTCCAAGGACCTCTGGCATCACCCAAGCTCCCTGCCCTAAAATCCACGGCTCCAACAAAACAGCTCTGCTAAAACCCAGAGTTCTTCCCTAATTCCCTGCACATCTCATCAGCCTCAACACGCAGCAACAGGTCCTTGAGCTCTGCCAGGCTGGGAGGACCTGGAGGGGTGGGTGGCCTACCAGGACTGCTGTGGAGCTCTCATTAGGGGTTTGGGATTCCAACAGCAGCTCTGCCCACACCTTTCCCATCCAGGTTTTGGAGCAATTCCAGCTCACTGCATGGAATCAGTGAGTCATGCAGGTTGGAAGGACCCTCAGGTCTCCTGGACCCTCCTGCAGCCCATCCCGGAGGGCAGGTTAGGGGGGCAGATTTTGGAGACCAGGGCAGGTCAGTGGGGTCCCCAAGCTCAGCCAGGCAGTTCTGCTGCCTGCCTTTCCTGTAGGAAGGAACCTCAGCACAGGAATCCTCGCTGAGCTTTCAACCCCCAGGAGCTGTAACTGTGATCCAGCACTACAAAGGGCTGGCACCACTGGAGAGGCAGGGACTTCTCCCAGCCACGGGGATTGTTAACCTTGGAATGTGACAGGGTGACCTCCAAAATGAGCTGCAAACCTGCTGATTAAATGCCAGCATCTTCCTCCAAGGGGCTGCACAAAGTTACAAACCCCATAAAAGTGATTTGGGGAATGTAAAAGGTGAGACTTTCACTTACATGTTCTTAGTTCCTTTTTGTTACTGACACACATCTAGGAGGTGGATCTGTTTCTTTTTTCCATTTGTTTCCTTACTAATAGATATTTTAGAAGTTTCACATCACAAACACAGAAGAAAAGACAAGTCCCAAGTTCCCTTGTTATAGAAATGATACAATTCTACACATGTGGAGCAGGAAACCATCTGTGCTTGGAGCCCCCATTGTCTCCAGACAGACCAAACTCACCCAAGCTGAGGAAGATGAGACATTTCATCACCTCTGTGAGGTGTCCCACCGAGCTTTACATGAGCAGTGACAGTGCTGGGGCCTGGGCACTTGAAGTTCAGAGCCTTTGTTTTCAGTTTAGCTTTTGCCACACTTTTAAATTCCCTGTTACTGTAAAGCAAACCCTGAGAGATTATTAAAGTTTTTCGAGTTAGACCATTTGACCCCAGAGATGCAATAATAGGCATTTTCAAATCAGTTTTCCCAAGCCTCAGTCTGCTGTTGTTGCTGTTTTGGGGAAGTTATTTGAACCAATAATTTTCAGCTCTATATTTTAAATTGTTTCACCCTTGGCAGCGTGATGTCACCTGGCAACAGAGGTGCACAAGATGGGTTGGAAGGCAGACTTTAGGTGAAAAATAGTCACTTGGTGTCCTTCCAACCTCCTCCCTGCAGTACAGCCATGAGCCAGGGGAAAGAAAAGCTGTGGCTGCTTCCGTCTCTTTGCCAGGCACAGATCCCCAAATCATCTTTACTCCAGTGCCTCTTGGTGCAGTCATTTCACAATGTTCTCCCTGGTGCATTAGACTGGAAGTTGATGGCCTGCCTGGCACAGACAGGCCAGTCTGCAAGGTCAAGAGGCTCTGTTGGAAAAGAAACTTATTGGGGATTCTCAAATTATTACAATTTGGAGTCCAAGATGTCCTGGCCCTACAAAAAGAAAAGGGATGGGGGCAATGTGGAGCCTTGGTTGTGTTTTTCAAGGAGGGAAGGGAAAAAAGGCTTTTCCTGCCAGGGCAGCTGTTGGTCACTTGGCACTCAGCACCTTCAAACCCCACTGAGATGTTCCTGAGTGGCATAGCTCCATGTGTCCCTGATATTCCAGGTGGGGAGACACCCCCCCAAGCTGCATGGACCCACCACCTTCCTGCTGAGAGAGGGACACTGCCCCTGTGCAGGTGCTCTGCTTTGGTGATGTTCCTCCTCTGCTCATCTTCATCCAGAGGGAGCAGCAAGGGCCAGGACACAGCTGCAGCCTGTTCCTTCTGCCCCAGACTTGGCAGGGCTGGCAGGGCCTTGTGGCTCCCTCTCCCAGAACAAAGGAAACACAAAATCACCTCCAGCCTCTCCAGTTCTTCTCAAAATAGTATGGCAGCTTAGTGGGCACTGTTGTGCTGGGAGGATGATCTGGAGAAACAAAAGGAATGAGAGGAACACCCTCTGGGGCTGTTCCCTCCACCATGAGGAGCATGGCAAAGGGTCATGGTGATGGTTGAAGTCCCAGGTTGTTCCCTCCACCAGGAGGAACATGGCAAAGGGTCATGGTGATGGTTGAAGTCCCAAGTTGTTCCCTCCACCAGGAGGAACATGGCAAAGGGTCATGGTGATGGTTGAAGTCCCAGGTGTCTCAAAGGGGATCTCACAGAAGGGACCCACGAGGATCTGTGCAGAGCCAGAGGGGAATCCCACACACCAGCCCCATGACAGGGACATAACCCCCTTTTCCATCCTTCCCAGGAAGTAAAATCAGAGTTGAAAGAAAGAATCTTGTGGCAGAAAAAGCGCCCATGACAAAAAGACTTCAAGTGCAGAGGGATGAGGCAAATTAGACCTCACTGAGAGAAGGGAAGGCAGAACTTCTCCCTGAGCATTCCCCTGGTTCTGCCAGCCCCTGGTTTCACCAGAGGACAATTGCAGCTGGGTCTGGGCTCAGGGGGGCTGCTCATGGCAGGATGGTCCTCTGAGGCCACACACAGCACTGGCAGTCACTCCTCTGGTCATTTTGAGAGTAACTTCATGGATATTCATCCCATGGGTCCAGCAGGGGGTTATGAGGTGCAGAAGAACATTTCCAGCAGCACTGTTGGTTCTGGCAACCCTTCCAAGCTCCCAGAGGTGACTGAAACATTCTGCCTGGGCAGTGCAGCTGCTGGTTTAGCTGTGGTGGAAGGGCTTGGGTTGTTCTGGCAGGATTTGAGCTTTCCCCTTGCCCTTTCCCTGCAGAATGAAGAACCAGCCAGGACCTGCCCCTGCTATTCCTGTCCCAGACAAGTGAAAGAGTCATAAAAGTGTGTGTTTGAAAGATATATGAGGATGTGAGGGAGGGTCAGGGCTCTGCAGTGGTTGTATCATCCCCCTCCACATCCTTTGCAGGAAGATATTCATTCCATAAATATCCTGGGTTATGGCTGGGCCTGGGGTTCAGGCTGAGTTTAGCAGGCTGTGCTCAGGGATGTGTGTGTGGTTCTTCTCTCCCTTCCTGGAGGGTTCTCTGGAGGCTGAGAGCTCTCCTGGGGCTCAATCACCACTTAAAACACACTGGTGTGTTCAAGGGGGGAAGGGAAGCAAACCCATCAGGAAATCTGGAGCTTCATTGGGAACCTGAGGTGTGGAGAGAGCTGCAAACACTGACCAGAGGTAGGGCCTGGGAGGACCACACCAGCTGACACCAGCTGACACCAGTTGACACCAGTTGACACCGGCTGGCACCATCTGAGCATCCGACCTCGATTCACTTTGGGCTTCTGGTGCTCCAGGTGCTTCTGGAAGTAATTCCCAGGATTTGCCTGCAGTGAGGACCCCAAACCACCCCCAGCTCAACACTGGACCTCGATTTCTCCCAGCACTTGGGGTTGCTTTGATCAAGGTCCTGGTCTGCCCCAGGGCTCAGAGCCAGCAGAGAAGCTGCTCTCAGCATTCCCAAGGAGCATCCTGCCCCTCCACATTCCCGTGGGATGCACCTGGAGCTGCTGTGCCCGTGGCAGGATGGATCAACCCCCGTGGCATCCACCAACACCCTCCCTCCCCTGCAGGGGCTCCTTCTCTGTTTACAAACTGGAGAAACCCAAAGTGGAGCATTACTGAGAATTTCCGTTCAGCTCTGGGTCACGTTGGAAGTTTCCTCTGCTTTTCTTTCCAAATAACAAATGTTTGTTTTGCTGGAGTAAAAAATAAAAAGGGATTGATCCTGCTGCACATGGATGGGTGTAAATCGGGAGGAATTCCATCGAGTCCAAAAGGCCAGGAGCAGGAAAACCCTGCAGGAAGAGTGGATGGAGGCTGCCTGTTTTCCATGAGCATCTGAGACCCACATTGCTCAGCTCCTTCACCCCCCACTGCCTTTGTTCTCTTCCCCCCCTTGCCCAGTCTCCCTGTCTGAAGGACTGTCGTGGCTGGGATGTCAGAGCAGTTATCACCGGCTGTTTTAAGGAAGCTGTGATGTTCTCCAGATGCCAAAGGACCCAGAAGAAGGTCTCCTCTGCTCTTGTTCACACAGCTATAAATCCTGAGTCACTCCACTTCCTTCACCAGGCTCCTGCCAGATGCACAGGAACCAGATCAGCATCCAGCCTGGAACTACTAAAAGCAAATTTTCTTAGGGAAAGGCTTTTCCAGTGATTAATGACAGACAGCCAAACAAAAGAGGGGCCTTGGGACACATTTCTCCAAGTTACAGCAATTTTCATTTAAGCAACTGGGACCTTTTTTAAGCCCCAAACAAGAGCTGGAGCTATTTACTGTGTTCAGCTGACCTAGTTTATTTGTTTTTCTCTTCAGGAGACAGGGGCTTACTGGGAACATGAATGGAAAGGTCCTGTTCACATCTTGGGCTTGACTTTGCCTGAGCTAAAAGTCACTTGGGTTTAAGTCAACATGAGTCAGGCGAAAAGAATGGTTCCCACAGCCCCAGGCCAGGGATTTGAGGATTCAGAATGGCCTTTAATGAAGCTGCTGCTGCTCTCAGGGGTGTCAGGAGTCCAGGCAGAGTCAGAGGGGCTTTCCTAAGGCAGACTCAGGTGTGGCTTTGAGATCCCCCCCATAACACAGGGTTTGGGTTATGTACAATGAGGTGCAACTGCATTTTCCTTTGGTTTCAGGGGGCCAGTTGTGTCCCCAGTGGCAGTTTGAGGTCTGGGGAGCACTGCTGGGAGGAGGTTTGGCAGGAGAGACCTCGTGATGCTCCCAGAGGATGGCTGGGGAGCAGAATTCCGTGCAGAATGCTCATCTTTGCACACTCATCCAGCTCCTCACAACGGGGAAGTGTTTGGACAACAGTCCCAGGCACACGGGGGGATTTTTGGGAGTGTCCTGTGCAGGGCCAGGAGCTGGACTGGATGATCCTTCCAGCTCATGGTATTCTGGGATTCTGTGAACTGCAAGATCACCTGCACACTCTTCCTGCCTAGCTTGGGTTTGACACACAGCAATTCTGTTTATGCCTCTTCTGAAGTGAACCAAAGACATTTCTGTTGTGTTGATCCCAATTTCCAAAGTTATTTAATTCTTCAAATAGCTCCTAGATCCTGTTTACAAATTCTTTGAAACTCCAGAGCAGCACGAGCCAGGACACCTTTTGCTGCTCTTGCAGTGCAAAACAGCTGCAAACCCAGTTTAATCAGCCAGCTAAAGTGGATTTACTGGTGCTGTGGACTCAGAGAGCCAGAGGGGATCGGTGAGTGCTGCCTGCACGTGGCACATCTCAGCTGGATCCTTACAAAAATGCAGAGAGATGTTTGGGACACTTCACAATCTCACCCTTCTGTAATTTCATTGAAAACAGCTGCATTTGCCCCAGTGTCAAAGGGCTGATGGTCTGTGCTGCTCTTATCCTGACAGTTTTGTGGGTCAAAGATGGTCAATAAAGGACTTTTGGAAGGTGTAAAATAGATGCGGGGGGAAACCCCTGCATTTTAGACACACGTTCAACCTTTTATATCAAAGTGTCTGGGCATGTTAAAATCTTTTTCACATGGCTTAGTGTTTCCTGGTGTCAGGGGTGGACAGCCTTGGAGCAGCTGCTGGGCTCATTATCCCTCAGACACGGAGGATGTTTGTCCTGGGAGCAGAATTTATAACCAAACAGAGCCAAGAGGTTTCAAACCACGTTTTGTGCTGCAGTGACATCTCTGCTCCCAGGGCAGGAGGTCCTGAGCAGTCCCTGGGATTGCCCAGACAACAGGGAATCCACAGGCACTTGGTAGGTCAATCTTGCTTTTGGTAAGGGCAAGGCAAGAAGAACTTCCTTGAATTGACACATCTGAGGTGTTTCCTGGCCAAGGCAAGTTAAGAAAGTTCCCATTACTCTTCAATGAGAAGGAAGTTGGGCAGTGGGAATATTAGTACTGAGTGTTTCCAACACTTTTTGAGTGTGTTGGAAAAATGAGTGTAGGGGAGGCCAAGTGAGGATTTTAAAGGGTTTAGTTGCTGCAGGTTCCTATTTCATATAATCATGGAATATCCTGAGCTGGAAGGACCCACGGGGATCATCAATTCAACCCCTGGCCCTGCACAGACACCCCAACAACCCCACCCTGTGCCCCAAAGGATCATCCCAACCCTCCTGCAGCTCCGGCAGCCTCGGGGCCGTGCCCACTGCCCTGGGGAGCCTGGGCAGTGCCCAACACCCTCTGGGGGAAGGACCTTTTCCCAAAAATCCAGTCTGTTGGCACCACCAAAGTCATTCAGATCTCATCAGTGCAAATTCGCGTGACAAGCCGGAGAAGAAAGGGTTTCCCAGCAGAACCACTTCCCTACATTTCCCTTCCCTTCTTTGAGATCCAGGGAATTCAGACCCTATGGCCCAAAGGAGGACTAATTTCAAACGAACTGATTGTTTCTATCTGGAGACCTCCTGGCAAGTTTTATGGTATCACAGGGTTTCCTAAGAAGCTTCTCCCATTCCTGAGAGCTCAGATTTTCTTCTCCTGCAGGAAAGCTGCAGCTGTTTTGACATTCCACTGCTCCAGGTGCAGTTCCTGCTGCCCCAACACCACTCTGGGTGATGGATTGCTGTGACCAGCACTGTCCAAATAAAGGGAGCTGCCAGGCTTTCCCAGAAATATGAAATGGCCACATCCAGGAATGGAAAGATTCAGAAGACAACACAGCTGTGCTGCAGTGAAACAGGTACAGTCACTTCCATGAGATAATTCCCACTGAATATTCCAAGCTTGATTTCCAATCACGCAGAAAGGTCCAGTCTCTTCACCTTGGCCTCACAAACTCTCCTTTTGGTGCTCCTTGATGTGTTAACTCCACATGTGACTTTTTAACTCAGCTCTAACTTCCCAGGATTAGCAGGAATGGGATCAGATGGGAACAATCTGCTACTACCTCTTGAGGAGGGATGTGAGTTGTGCCAAGTTTGAGACCAGAAGCCATGATAAATTATAAAACAGATTATAAATTCCAACGAGGGATGCTGGGAAAGCCTCAAGGACGAATAAAATAAGAACCAGAATAGGAAAGTCTGTTTTAAGAAAGTGCTGGATGCAGCTTGGTGTGTTCCTGGAGCCCATGTGTGGATCAGGGCATTCCCAGATGCCCCTTCCACAGGGGATCTCCAAGGACACACAAATTCCCAGCTCCATGAAAAACTCTTTGCTGTGTCCCTGGGATGCCCCTAAAGCATAAAATAAGATTTCAGAGCATGGCAGGATAATCTTGTCTCTTCCCAGACTGGTTTGTAGCTCTCAGGTGTGACGGGAATGACACGGTTTCTTTGCACAGTCCTGCTGGGAATTACATCCCAGGATTTTACAGGTCTGGGCTTTGCTTGGCAGGTTCACTTTTACTACAGGACAATCAATTGGCTGCTCTGGATCTGGGCAGATCTGAAAGAGCTTTCCATGTTTACAGTGGGAGGAAACAACACCAGGCCCTCAGGTCCAAGACTCGTTATTCCCACCTCCTGCTCCAGTTTAACTTCTGTGAAAGGAAGGAAGGAAGTCCATGAATCCAAGGAAACAAATATTTCTTTCCTACCTACATGCCATGAGACTCAACAGCAGAAAGGAGCAGGAAGGGAGCTCATTGCACAGCATGGATAAGGCTCTGCAGCCTGACCTGACTCCTCCTTTTACTCCTTTAAGCCCAAATTCCCTGCCTTCCGTCACACACTGGAACCACACTCAGCTCCTCAGTCCTGCCCTCTTTAGCCCCTCACAGAGCCTGAGATCACCTCGTGGCAGAGCCCAAACTTGGACTCACAAATCAGCAAAACACGAGGAAAGCGTTTCCTGTGAGAAGCCAAGCCTGGTCCAGAGTCACCTCTGACTGTCCCCAGCCTCCTTCTCTCTTTGCACCACTTCTTGTTTAAGCTGGTGGCCAAAAGAAATCACATTGTAAACTGACCTTGGAGCTGAACTTCTCATCCCTCCTCCTCCTCTGTGACTCGGATGTCAAGAATCAGCCCCACGCTGACCGCACACCCATCCTGGATGGAGCCCCTTCCAGCCTCACCTTGCAGGGCTCAGCAGGGTGGCCACCAACCCCAGGGGAGCAGCTGCCTCTCCCTGACCTCAGCATCCCTCAGGAGGAGCCAGAGGGTGAAAGAGGCAACTTGCAGGTCACACAGGGCCAAGCCAGGGGCACAGGGGCACAGCTCTGCTCCCTCCTGAGCCCAGGCAGCCTCTGCCCTTCCACAGGCATGGACAAGGCAGATATTGTGGTGATTCTGGAGAACACAAGGCCCTACAGTCTCTGGCAACATCTGCTGCAGGGCTTCTCCAGGGGCTGAGCACGGGCTGTTTTTAGCCTTTTGTTTATTTGGACAAGTTTGCTGCTTGCCAGAAACGCTCCCCCCAAACCCCCCACGCTCTGCTGAGCCAGAGCAAAGCCCTTCTATCCCACACAGGCTGCTCCTCCCTTCTCTCTGGGGCCAGCTGCTCGAAGCAATGCTGAGATCAGAGGAGGGATTTCTCATCCCCTCCCCTACCCCATTCTGGGCTGGGGAACACCAGGACTGCTGTCCCAAAGCCTGGCAACCCCAGTGCCCTGCTCCTGGCAGGAACCACCCACGTCCCCTTCCACAGATGGATCTTGGCAGCCACGTGGTGAGTGGATAAAAGTTTCCTCTCCATGCAGCCAACAGAGCTCCTGCCATCCCCTTGTGTCCCCAAACTCCCAAATCCTGGTTTCGGGGTGTTGTGCTCAGAGTTGAGTGAGCTCTGGAGCTTCCACGTGGAACAAACAGGGCAAAGACCCACGTTCAAAGACGTTGGAAAAGCCTCAGGTGTTGGATTTGCTCGAGAGCCAGATGTTCAACAGGGAACACACAGGATCTCTTTTGTCCTGGATTGTGTGGACACTGTTGTCACTCCCAGGATCGGCTCATGGGCTGGATTTCCAGCCCTGCTCATAGTCCGGGACAGGATCCAGCTCTCCTTTCCCATGTAGGAATGTGGGACAAGGCTGAGGCAGAAATCAAGGAGAGCACACAACAATGTGAGATGATTCCTGTCAGAGAATGCCCATCACCCTTTCTGTTATGTTTTCACTCTGCTCCAAAGATTCTCTGGTGCTTTTAGGTCTTCACTGCAGCAAAGAAATTAAATAAATAACAAAGGAGAAAACTCTTTGCAGGTCTGTGAAAAAACCTCACAGGGCCATTTCATGGGTCTCCAGGGACCTCAAGAGCCCTGTTTCTCTGTCATTTGTTCACCAGTTTGAAGTGGATCCAATCGCCTCCACAACCAAACCCTCCTAATCCAGAGGTTTAGCTCCAAGAACAGCACATTTTGGAGACCTGGGGATGTCTTGAGGTGCTGAAGTTGAAGTCCAAACACCTCCAAGTGCACTCTTTAGGTAGTAATTCATCATTAGGCAGCACTGCTTTGCCCACACTCCATAGGCTGCATCTGGATGTATTCCAGGGATATTTACAGTTCCAAGCCTTATCCCACTGGGTGAGACCTTAACTGCTGCCAGCAGGTCACTGGGGATGACCCACCAACAGATGGATCCCACATCTGACCCCTGGGGAACACCCACGTGCTGGAGGCTTTGGCGCTGCCAGTTCATTCCCAGGGAATTCCCAGCCACTCCCAGTGAGTTCTGCAGGGCTGCTCCAAAGTCAGGGCAGGCTCCAGGGCCACCAGAGTGACACAGGGGGAAGAAAGCCTCCTTAGGGCTTGAGTGTGGTCTCAGGAGGGAGCTGCAGTTGCTCTCCCAGCCATTAGGGAATGAAAAAAGAAGAGAGATGCAGCCTGATGATGGGAATGTCTCTGATGTGCCCTCCTCAACCCCAGACAATGAGAGGGAGGGGGAGCAAATCCCATGCCCAGCCCAGGCTCCCACCAGAGGAGCTGGGGGGCAGACAGGGAGCAGCCCCAGGTTTGCCCACATCCTTCAGGGTCTCAGGTTCTTGCTCTGCCCGTGCACCAGTGTCCTGTGTGGCCATTCAGAGCTCTGCTGGGGCTGTTGCCCTGCATGACAAACCCAAAGCCTACAATGAGTGAAATGACATGTTGGGTTTGTTTTTAAAAGCCTGAACATTTAGGAAAAACGAGGAACTTGTACCACTTTGGGCTAAGTCTGAACAACAGAGAAAATAAATCAGAACAGGCTTTGTACACATACTTGTCTGTGAAGAAAGTTGTTTACCATACATGTTATTCTCCAGAATAAAGCTGGGATAAATATTGAACTTTCCTCTGTTCTTCTTCCTGTGAAAAAAAAAAAAAAAAGGCTTTTCAAGAGACAACCAGCCCACCAACTACTCACTCCATAAGCTCTGCTTAACTCCTTGTGAGGATCCTTGTGGGGGAGAGAGTTGTCCCCATCCTGTGCTTTCCTCAGCTCTGTGAATGTTTCCCAACACTCCTTCCCTTGCTTTGCTAGACAAAATAGCACCTTCCTCCAAAGGCAGCACAAGAGTTGCCTGTGTGCCAGCGACAGATCCCTGCTGGCCAAGCACCAGCAGCTGCAGCAGGAAGCAGGAGAGGGTGAAATCATCAGTCTGCAGGAAAGGCTTAGCACTTTTCAGAGTAGAATTTCTGAACCCTTGCACTCCAGAGGTTTTGAGAGAAGACCTTTGTAAGAGCCCCAAGTAAAACACTGTCTCCTGTTGGACCATCAGATACATCCAATACTCCACCCAGGATGATGCCTGGTTCTGTTCCTACATTAGCACACGTTGTCTGTCACACAAAGAGGTGCCATTTAAAGAATAAAAAGTCACACACTAATTTTTGCACGTGCAGGACTTATAAAAAAGTCCCACTCCTGGAATGTGGAGATCCTAGCACTTCCCAATCCCCACATCACTCTTTTTCCCATGCAAACCCAGAGCCAGCCTGTGAGCTCGTTGTCCATGGCAGAGCTTTTGTGCCCAAGGAACAGCAGCACTTTCGACCCACCAAAGACACAAACTTGTCTCCTTGGACAAACATCCAACCACACACACGTGTCTTGCTCACTCCTGCAGCCAAGACTCACTCTGAGGTCCTCATGACTCAAAGAGGAGCCTGAGGGAGCTCCTTTTGCTCTGGCTCAGCCTCCAGCTTGCACAAGTGTTGGTTCCAGTTGTAGCACTGGCTTAAGCATCTCTCATATCTCCACCCCTTGTCACCTTCTCAGTGTGTCCACAACTTGTTTCTCCAGCTGAAATATGGATTAGGGAACTGACCTGAAATAAAAATAACCTAACAGAATGAAAGGGGAAAAAAGGTGGGGAGGATTTTGTCCTATTTTTTTTTTTGACTTGAGATAATTCCCCAACTGGACCATCACAGGGCTGTGCAAATGGGATGAGAGAGGGGAACAGTGGTGGTGCAGGAGGGATCAACCACAGCAAGGAGAAGGTGGTTGTTCTGGGACAACCATCCACAGCAAGGAGAGTGTGAGTGTGTTCTGGGACAACCATCCACAGCAAGGAGAGTGTGAGTGTGTTCCGGGACAACCATCCACAGCAAGGAGAGTGTGAGTGTGTTCTGGGACAATCAACCACAGCAAGGAGAATGTGACTTCGTCCTGGAAATGCACTGCTGCCGAAAACCAACACTCATCAAACCCAATCCTGCCCAAGTTTGGAGCTCTTTGTTTTGCACTGGAGACTGGAGAGCCTGTCCACTGGGAGCCTCCCACAAAGACAAATCCCACTTGGCTGCCCATTAAGCTCCCAGGGATCACTGTCCTGCAGCACCACCACATTCCTGGGTGCGTCTATGATGCTTTGAATGAAAACAACCAAAAAGTCTCAACTGGAGAAATAACTGGGTTGACAGAAGGAGAAAAACACAAACCTGTTAATGCAACCAGTGCTATAAATAACCTGTAAAGACCCAGGCTGAGAGCTGGGTAAGGCCCACAGGAAGGCAAGGGGAGAGCTCCAGGTTCTTGTGGTTCAGGAGAATTTCCTGCCTTGTCCATGTGCATTTCCTGCTGTCCGGGGAGGGAGGGAGAGAGGGAGAGAGGGATGGTGTCCAAGGCCAGGAGCATTCCTTGTGCTCACCAACCATGGCATCAGCCAGGGGAAGGGGAGGCTCAGCGGCTCTAGCACTGACAGAAGGGGATTTAGGAACTGAACCACTGGGAAATCCAAGCCAAATCAGGTTGGGGGCCTTGGGAATATTGGCATAACTCCAATGAGGATGTGCAGATCAACTCTGCTGCTTTCCCAGGAAAACTTCATCCAGTGGGACCAGGGGCATTTCTGTGCCATCCAGAGACCACCCATGGCACAAACCAACTGGGCTGTTCATTCCCCACCTGCAGTGGAACCTGCTGGGAATGGACTGGAGCTGTGCCAGGGCAGGGTTAGGTTGGATTTTAGGGATAACATCCTTCCCACAGAGGGTGGTGGGCACTGAACAGGCTGCCCAGGGCAGTGGGCACAGCCCCAAGGCTGCCAGGGCTCAAGATGCCTTTGGACAACCCTCTCAGGGACATGATGGGATTTTGGGGTGTCTGTGCAGGACCAGGATGGTCTTTGTGTGTCCCTTCCAGCTCAGGGTATTCCCTGATCCCACCTCCCTGCTGGGAGCAGGGGGAGCTGTGGAACTGGCCGAGGATCCCAGGAGGAGTCCCGTGGTCCCTCTGTTTACATGGGCCAGGGAGAAAACACTCCCCATCATGTTCTTTTCCCCAGCAGGAAAACCTCTGGCAATCAGAACTCCAAGGAGGTGCTCACACGTGGATTTAGGATCCGGGAGATCAGGTGGGAAACACTTGGGGCAGGATTTTTCCAAAACCCTTCAACAAAGTCCTGGTGCAAATCCCTCCTTCCAGCAGCGAGGAGCTGAAGGTGCTGTGAAATGTTCCTTAATTAGTGGGAGCCCTAATTCCCCTCTGTGAGCTGGGATTGTTTCCTCAGCCCCGGGGCTGGCAATGCCAAGGGACAAAGGGAGGCAGTGCAATTCCCAGGGCTCCATCGTGTGAGTGCCCCAGCCAGGACCAGACCCTCCTGCTCCTGACTCACCAGTCCTGCCCTAATTACCAGCAAATTCCTCTCCTCCATGGCACAGCCAACTGGTTCCAGTAATAAATCCAAGCTGCTGCAAAGATCAAGCCCATCTTTTCACCGCTTAACCCAAAAAAACATTTAATTTTCAAAACACAGGTTTGGCTTTTCACCAGAGAAAGGATTTGTTTTTCATTATTCATCTGGTTTTTTGTTGGTTGGGTTTTGTGCCTTTTTTTTTTTTCTTTCTCTCTTTTTAAGAGCCAACCATTCAATCACTCTGTTCAATATAGAGTTCCTAGGCCAGGAGCACTGCAACTATCATTACCCTATAAATCTTCATTATTCTTACTATAAATACACCCCTGTATTTTTCATTTTGCTATTTTTATGACTAAACATGGCACCTTTTGCAAACCTCAAAATTATTTCCAGAATTAAGAACCCTGAATCAAATCCTGTAGTCCTGATTTCTGAGAAGAAACACTTTTTTAAAAAATTGTAACATTCCTTGGGATATATCCAAAGCAATAACATTGACCTATGGCTTTTCAACACTGCTTTAGTTATGCCAGTCTGTGCTGGTAAAGATAATATTGCTTTACTCAGACACTGTCAGATTGTTCTAACGGTGCCTTATGTTACCTATTCCTATAAGGGAATAAGCCAAATCAGGATAAAATATATATATTTTTAAACTGTGCCCACTCCAGATATGTCAGAACAAAAGATTTGTGAAGAAGCTTTAATGTTAACTATACAGTAAATCACTGCTGGGCTAAAAAAGAAGATAGATTCACATAAAAATGACATTTGTCCCTTTTTAAAAGTAGCAAGATATTATTTCTGGATCTTCTTTGCATATGTTTGTTTTCCTAACCTGGAAATTCAGATTCTTTGGAGGCTGGAAGATGCCCAGATGAGTAGAAAGGAACTGAAAACAGTTTTATCACCAAGTTTAAGAGTGTAAAGACTGAGCTGTTGAAAGGAGAAGCAAGTGCTAATTAGATCCTTAAACTCTGTTTCTCGTTCCCCATTTGGCACAAATAAGTAATTAACACTGGAGGGGAAAGGATGCTTTTGTTGAAGAACCAAATCCCACCAGACTCCCACCAAATCCCACCTTGTCCAAGGACCAGCAACTCCCCGTAAATAGGAGAAGCGACAGCACTCCATGGAGAACCAAAGGGCTTTAGGGCTTCCCAGCAGCTCCCAATGGAGCAGGGAGATCAAAACTCTTCTCCCTGGACCAGCTGCAGAGCAGCTCTGGTGGCCCCACGGACCTTCCTGCCACACAAAAAAAGCAGGAAATCATTTTTCCCTGGATGCTTTTTGATATGGACACTGACTCTCTTTCATCAAAGGCAAAGAATACCTGGAAAACCACTTCAGAGGATTTGAAATGACCTCGATTTATCTTCATTATGAAGAATACTAAAAGAGGAGAAAGGAGGGTGAAATGTAAAAATAATAATAATAATAATAAAACACTCAAAATCTTTACTGCAAAGCTGAAGCTGATGGAAACCTGTTGAGCTTTTAGCCTGAAAAAAAAAAGATGGAATTTCTACCTTCCCTTCAGTTTGTCAGCATTCACTGAAACAAGAGCAAGCTCAAGAAGAACAATTTTCTCACTGCATCCCTGTCCCAGAGCCTGCTGGAAACCCTGCAAGCAGAAAGAAGGAAACTACAATTTACTTCTGGAACCCCAAGCCAGAGAATTCAGACAGCAAAGGCTTTGTCCTCCTTGAATTTAAGGGGAAACTCTTCAAGATTCCCACCCTGATTCCCTGATCCGTGTTTGCTGGAATCAGAGAAGCAATCTAAATGTCTGAGTGATTTCTCTGTGGTTTCTTTTCCAGCAACAAACCACCTCTAAGGAAGCAGCTCCTGGTAAAATGGACTGTTGGCAATGAAGGAAATACTCACGTGGCTCCAGGCTCTCAGTTGAGCTTTTTAGAGCAAGATATTTCCCCCAGTGACCTCCAAAAGGAGTTCTCAATCAATTCAAGAGAATTTCAGGCATTTATAGCATTTACTGCACCCAGACACCCTCAGATCAGCCTTACAGATTTATTATATCCTACAGCGTGCAAAACCATGGGTATCCCATCCTGGAAGAGGCGTGAATTCATTTTATCTCCCCTCCCCTTCCTCATTTGTTAGGACTGTTTGGGGAGTTTAAATATAAGGTTAAGATCCTTAGCAAATTCCCTTGGGATCATCTACCCAGTAATTGTAACTGTGATGGCCTCATTCACAGAAATTGTCAGGTTTTGGGGTTATTCTGGTTTATCCTTCATAGTTGGTTCCAGTTCTGTGCTGTAAACATGAAAATTCCCTGATCCCTCGTTGATTTGCAGATGGTTTTGGGCATTTGTGCAATGCAGCTCCACGGGTGGGGATACACCTCTCCCACCCTTTCCAAATTTCCTGCTCCTCAGTGTCACTGAATCCCATTCCAAGCTCAGAGGAGGAATGTTTCCATCCCCAAAAACATGACCCACTCCCCCCCACAAGCACATGGACACCATATCCACGTGGTCTGCTGATGTGCTGATAAAAACCACACCAAAATCCCATTGCCTGAGGAGGCAAAATCTGGGAAAACCTCCTTGAAACGTGTTTTTCTGGAAGTTCAGCACCTCCCCACCCTCCCTGCAGCAGAGTCAGAGAAGAACAGATTCAGCCTCTTACCTTTCACCCCTGGAGGACTGTCCTCAGCAAACCCTACACTTTGATTTCTGGATTAAATAAATCCAGTTCCTTCAGCTTCCTCCAAAGGTCCAGAGCTCTGCTTGTTGTTCTCCTGGCTCTGCCTTGGTCTGCAGTGTGTCCTTCTCTCCCTGGGTGCTCCAAGCTGGGAGCACTGATGCCTCCCAGAGTGGCGTGCATTAATCACCCTGTGCCTCACATGACTTTCCTGTTCACACTTGCCAGAATAAAAACAGTATTTTTTAATTGTTTTTTTACAAAGCACCAACTGTTGAATCATATTCAGCCTGTGGTCCCCTAAAACCTCCACGTCCTTCTCTGCTGTGCTACTACCGAGCAGATTCCCACTCTTACAAACCCGCTCTGGTCTTCCTTGCTGTTGGAATAGTTGTCTTGGAGAATCTCATTTACCTTTTCCAGACTTGTGGGAAGAAATGTCACCAACAGTAAATGTTAATTCAACTGCACAAGCTGCTGGAGAGACACAAAGGATGAGGGAGCCCTGATGGTTCCCTGAGGAGCCTCCCTGGTGCATCTCCAGCAGCATCTGAGCAAGCACACGACTTGTACCTGCTCCAGAAACTGCCCCACTGGTGCCTCACGTGTCCTTTTTCTGAGCAGTGACCACTTCTGGTGCTGTGTAGAGACATTTCCAGCAATTCCCACTTGCTGCTGTGTTTGCAGCTCAGTTTTAAGGCTGAGGGTAGAGCCAGATGTCACATAACTGGGACCAGATCACCACGTGCTGCTGCTCTGCCACCCTGTGCCTGGCTTTGCCAAGGCTTCAGGAGGTGGGGGTGACACCCACCCAATCCCAGGCTTGAATTTGCACAGTGCAAGAGACACTCACTGCAGAATAAACTGAACACTGCATGGAGAATAAACTGAGCATTGCATGGAAAATAAAGTGAGCATTGCATGGAGAATAAACTGAACACTGCATGGAGAATAAACTGAGCATTGCATGAAGAATAAACTGAGCATTGCATGAAGAATAAACTGAACACTGCATGGAAAATAAACTGAGCATTGCATGGAGAATAAACTGAACACTGCATGGAGCATTGCATGGAGAATAAACTGAACACTGCATGGAGAATAAACTGAATACTGCATGGAACATTGCATGGAGAATAAACTGAATACTACATGGAGAAAAAACTGAGCATTGCATGAAGAATAAACTGAGCATTACATGAAGAATAAACTGAACACTCCATGAAGAATACACTGAACATTGCATACTTCCTGGAGCTTGGTAAGACTGAAACTCATAAGAAGTGTCTTTAACTGCATTTTAAAGAAGGGATTTAGAGAAGCAAACCCTGAGTTAGCGCCTTAAATCCAGGCACTTGTTTGAAGTGCTTGGATTAGAAACCTGAAGTGAAGAGCAGCCTCTCTCCCACACATCCTGCACTGCTCCACACACTCACAGGTGCCCACCTGAGTGCTGGGGGTGCAGCAGAAATCTGCACAAGCTGCTGCAGTGAGAACTCAGCAACTGGCCCTGCCACCCTCCAGCTCTGCTGGATCCAACAGGGCTGCCCTGCTGGATCCATCATCTCTCAGCCTCCAGCTCCCCCATTTTCCTTGCCAGCCTCGTGCTGTGCCTTTCCCTGTGCTGGCTCTGATCAAACAAGGCACTTGCACGACCTCCTGGGTTTTCTGTTGCCTTAAAATCAATTTGAGCAGACTGGGGCTTGTTTTCAGCAACATCAGAAGTGTTTGCACTGAGCCATGAGCTGAACGCTTTGGGAGTTACACAGATTCTCACTGATGGGGTGGAAAAGCTCATGTATTTATTTTACCTCAAAACATCCCACAGCTGAGTGTTTGTGGACTAAAACCATCCCAGCAGATACCCCAAGAGCTGCTCACAATCAAATATCCAGACCCAGGATTAAGTCTGTCCCTTGGGATCACTATGGAGGATGTAAACAAACAAGCCAGGTAGTAAATTATCCCTGTGAATATCCAGAACATTTTTATTTGACCCACTGACATTTTCATAAATTCTCTGACGGTGAATTCCCTTAATTACCAAGGGAGAAAACAACAAACAGGCTTCTTTTTTACCCTAAATTACCTCCAAAATCTGCGAGGGACCTTAGTTGAATGCTGGCTTGGTGAGACACAGCAGCCTATGATTTAATCCCTGTGGGGAGAGATGAAACCTCCAAAGAAATTCCCTCTGAGGAGAGTGTAAGGACATCCCTAGGCAAAGATGTGGATCAAAACTACAGAGAAACAGGGACTGACTGATGGTGTGGGAATAGGAATGCAAAACCAGCAAGGAGAGCACGTCTGCTCCTAGAGGGGAAAACTGGCAGCCCTGGGAATAAACTCCTCTGGCCCCACTTGCTCATTGATGTGTGTAGTCACTCCCCACCCTGAACTCCGTGTTGTTGCTCACAGCTATTGAGCTCAGAAGCCACTTGAGCTGGAAATATATTCCTTTAAAGCAACAGGAATGGAGTGTCCTTGTCCTGTTTGATCCTGGCTTTGCTGGGGAATCTTATAAAACCTACAGAGATATATGAACATGAGATTGTCCCAGAAGTGACTTCACATTTTCTTAAATACGAGGCAAGAGAGAACATCAGGTCTCTTCCACTGCACTGGGATGTTATACAACAGGCTGGCTCTGGATAAGAAAACTAGCAGGCAAAAATATATCAGTAATGAGCTTTTACTGCCATTTCTTTCAAAAATACCACTGGTAGCCAGAACTCAGTCAGAAAATACTTTCAGTTGCTGTAAGATCACAATAGGAACAGTAAATCTTATCAATAAATAAATAAGAATGTGAAGTCTACAGTAATTTGTAAATATCATCCTGAAAATTACCTCAGATCTCCACATCACTTTCAGCTGCATTGTCTTCATAATATGAGAAAATGGGTTTGATCAAATTTTAAGACATATCATCTCATGTAATAATGGAAAACAGATTTCATGGCATATTTTCTCCTGGATGACTACAGTTACTTTCAGAATCTCAGAAGCTAATCCAAACTCGGAGTTTTGATTTTATTTTATTTATTATTTCAATTATCCCTGGCCAAATTCATCCCTGATGTCAGTCCATTGGTTGCAGTTGCCAAAGACAGAGGATGGACTTGGCACCTGTGAGACCAACAACAGGGAAGGCTCCAACACAGTAACATCCAGTACCCAGGGCACAAAAACTATTTGAGACAGTTTCAAAATCAAGCTAAAAACAGCAAAATCAAATTACAAACTCCCAGGCCAGATTCTCATGCTCAAACCCATTAATTTTAAAAACTGAGACCACTCAGGGCCTCTTCCCAGGAGGTCCTGAGTGACCCTTAACTCCAATCAAAGTTACTGAGGATTAAAGAGCTCTGGAACTTCCAGGATTGGGCTCTTCAACAGGCTAAAGCTCCCACTGACCAGCCAAAAAATGGGCTCAGGGATCAACTCTCCAGTGGACTGCAGTAAACACCAATTGGAGGTTACTCAGCAGTTTCAGGACCAAGTTCTAGACCCCAAAATCCCTGCTGTCCTAGCAAGGGACACAGATGTTTTGGCTGCTGCCATCCACACACAGGACAGAGGAATCCCCAAGTCTCCCTTCCATGGCCCCTTTGCCAGTTCCCAAATTTTCCCAAATTTTTAGCCTTTCAGGTAATTACATTCTTCTGGCAGTGTTTTTGCTCTGTCACAAGGTTAGGTGCATAAACAGCAATCACTTCAGATAAACACTGAATACAAACTTCTTGTCTTCTCCTGGTCCAACACACTCACATGATCCTGGCTTCCTCCTGCGTTTTCATTGCCCAACATCCATCTCTATGGATTATCCCAGGAAAAGCAAGTTCTCTATTACTCAGCTGGAAGGAAAAATAGAAAAGGGGTTATTAAAGGCACTGGACTCACTTCATCAAATGACAAAGAACAAACTACTGGCTTTGAGCAGTGGTAAGTATTAACAGAGGACGAGTGACAGCTCTGCGGGCTCTGCAGAGCAGAGCTCTGTGCTAACCAGTGGATAAATTGCCATGTTGGGAAAAAAACCCCATCCTGGAAGCTGACACCTGAAAGGCAGACTCAGCAGGGACTTCAGAAGGTGAATTTGCAAGAGACCACGTCGCCAGTGACACAGAGGCACAGAAAAAGTGCTACATGACAACCCAACACCTTTATTCAGCTGAGTTGTCAGCTGTAGGTGTTGCTGGCTGGCTCATTTCATGCCAGATTTTACAAGACTTTAGGGAAGAGCTTGCAAAAATGACCTGAGGGCGCTGTAGGGACTCAAAAATCAATCAGTAAACTGTAAACACGTTCTTAATCTTACATCTTGCACACCCAAAGCCGATGTGGCAGAGCAGTCAGAGGTGGCTGTGCTGCAGCAGGACGAGATGCAGGTCCTGCCCAGGGCGAGGATGGAGGATTTCCACAGGGATCGACATTCCCATCTTTGACCCGCGGGGAAAAGCAGAGCCAAGAACTTTTCCTCCCCCTCCTCGTTGGTTTCACACCCCAGCCACTGCCACGGGGATGCTCCGGGACGAGGCTTGGGCACACAAATCCTTTCGGAAAGAGTCTCACAACCGGCACTGCCCAATTCCAGCGCTAAAAACCCGGCGGGCTCGTGCTGCCCTCTCATGGGATGCGATCGGCGGAGCCACAGCCTCGGGTGGCCACGGAGGGCAGAAAAATAACCGGGAGGGTTCGGAGCGTCGCTGTCATCGCCAGGGATCGATGGCGAGCACAACCACGGGGATTTCCCCCGTGCCCGGCGTTCCCTTGCACGATGCCTCATCACCCTAAACCCTCCCCATCACCCCAAACCCCCCAAACCCTCCCCAGTCCCGCAATCCTCCCTAATCCCTC
>VXAU01005933.1:0-65192 GCA_013399695.1 Formicarius rufipectus
CATC
Organism: Formicarius rufipectus; assembly: GCA_013399695.1. NCBI lineage: Eukaryota > Metazoa > Chordata > Aves > Passeriformes > Formicariidae > Formicarius > Formicarius rufipectus. The sequence goes on from VXAU01005933.1 coordinate 5, forward strand.
TCCCTCTCCTGACCTGTGGTTTGCAATTGGCTCCCCAGGAGGATGGTGGACTGGGGGAATGTCTGTCCAAATCCCAGACACACAAGTAGTTCATTGCACCATCTCCCGAAACTCTTGTTTTTCTAGGGAAGCAGCTCTCAAGCACCCAGTCCCCCAGAAGGGACTACACACAAATCCCTGCAGCCACTGTCAGGATTTCAGAGCAGATCTGCCTTCCATGTCTCTCCTCCGTCTGGGCAAAGTTGCAGCCTTGTCTTATCCAGAGAAAATGGAGCATGAGTGGAATACTGAGAGACCTAGGCCATCCCCATTGCAGTGCCATCTCCAGCTGGAACATGATGGAGCGCTGTCTTTGAAGCCCATCTGCTCCCAGGCAGAATGCAGAGCCTGCTGTTGAACCACAAGGAATGGACAGACATAGGTTCTCAGAAGGACGCTGTGTCCCTCCAATGGTCAACCTGGCTGGAGTGCCAGGGTGACACCTGCATCCACTGGAGAACGATGCCATGTGTGCTGGTTTGGCTGGAGTAGGCTTACTTTTCTTCACAGGGTCTGGTATGGAACTGGTGCGTTTTGGATTTGTGCTGAACAAACAGTTGCCAATATAGAGATATTTTTGTTATTGCTGACAGTGCTTGCACAGTTCCCGAGGCCTTTTCTTGGGCAGCATGCTCAGCAGCTGGAGAACCTCGTGGTGCTCCAGGGAAGTGTCGCTCCAGGACATGGGATGAAGTGCTCACCGTCACTGTTGAACATGACCAACAAGAGAGGAAGGATGTTGCCAGAAAAGGTCTGTGACCTGGCACAGGTGGAAGGGCTTGCTGATGTGTTCTGGGACACTTGCAACCCCCCAGGACTCGTGGGTCTGTCTCTGAGAGCCCCTGTCTGTCCAGCTGGCCCCAAGCCCGGTGTGTCACAGGAACCTTCTGCGTGCTCCGATTGCAGGGCATTGCATCACGCTGCCCCAGGGATGCGTCAAGCCCCCACAGTGCCCTGCTTCTGCTGGCCACCCCTGCTGGCACAGCTGATAAGAGATGTTAGATGGTCACAGGCAAGATCTTTGTCCTGGAAAAGCCCAGTGCTGGTCCCAGCAGGATGTTGGCAGACGGGGCAGATCAAGCCCTGTCTGGTGTGGCAGAGGGTGCTGGCTCTGCTCTGCCCTGGATGGGCTCCCAGGGCACCCCCACTGTTGCCATCCCCCATGGGGCAATTTGTTTTCTGTTCATATCCTCGAAGCCACTCGGGATGGCAGCACCTCCTTTAAATCTCTTTAGGGACATCGAATCCTGCAGCGGGCAGTGACCTGGGCACCGAGGCTCAGTGTCAGGAAGAGAAGAGAGAAAGCATGGTTTTGACCCAAAATGTTAAATGAGTGAGAAACCCCAAATTCCCTTCCCTAACCAGTCCCAAGGAATCCTAATCTCACACACACACCACCTCACTCTCAAGGCTGGGGCGCTGCCAGCACCCCCATCCCTCTCACAGGGCAGGTTCCCCTCCTGCACAGCCCTGCCTTTCACTTTTGGGGTGCTCTGGCCTCAGCTGTACCTCCTGCTTCTGCCCCTCGCCTGCTCAGGCAGATGCCAGGGGAAAGCAGTTCACAAATCCACACCTGCACACCTGGCTCCGTGGTCAGCCAAGCTGGCTGAGAGCCAGCAAGGTGTCCTCAGGGCAAAGGCAGTGGAAGGAGGGGATCCTCCCCTTCTGCTCAGCCCTGGTGAGGTCTCACCTGGTGCTCTGTTTGCAGTTCTGGATTCCTCAGTACAAGAGAGACATGGAGATACATGGATGTCCTGGAGCAGAACCAGTGGAGGGTGACAAAGAGGATTAAGGGACTGGAGCATCTCTCTTAGGAGGAAAGGCTGTGGGAACTGGGTGTGTTCAGACTGCAGAAGGGAAGGCTAAGGCAGATCTAATCTATGTTTATAATGACCTGATTGAGATGGCGAAGGTGGAGCCAGACTTTTCCCAGTGGTGTCCAGTGACAGGACAGTGATGAGCACAAACTGTAACACATGAAATCCCATCTAAACATGAGAAAAACTTTATTTTTTCCTAAAACTGATGATGTTAAACACTTGTCAACAGCTGTCCAGAGAGGTGGCACAGTCTCCATCCTCAGTGGTATCCAATTTCCAACCGGTCCCATTACTGACCCTGCTTCAGCTGTTTTTGGAGCAAATCAGCTTCAGAGGTGCCTTCCAGCCTCTCCAGCGCAGCCTCTGGCTCTTTTCCAGCCCAGGAGTTGGCTGTTGGCTGCTCACAGCACCCAACAGGGAGGATGCTCTGCCAGGATTGTGTGGAGGTTGGGATAACAGCAGCTCTGCTTTGGGCTGTGTTCAACAGGCTTTGACTCCTGTCATTTTCCCTCCAAGGACCTTCCCTCACACTTGGAACTTTCATTCTTCCTCTGGCTGTCACTTTCTTAATTTCAAAAGTCCCTTTTCTAATTCCCTGGTCACCATTTAATCCTGCTGATGATCATATTACTTCTTAAATAACCAATTTGGGGGAAAAGCCCTTCAAACAAGTATCCCCTCTTCGCTATTACCTTTTTGTTTTAGCAAGGGTTGTTCTTGAGGCCAGTTGCCATTGTTGTGCTGGGTGAGACCCCCTGACCAGCCCCGAAGAAGGTGGGCTGTCCATCAGGGCACAAGGGGACTCTCCCTCTCTGGATAAACCCATCACTTTTTATCCTTCCCTGCTCCTCAAAACTACCCAAATCAAGGCAGCTTTGTCTGCAGCTGCCTGCACTGGGGCACAGGAGCTGGACTCACTGTCCTAGGTCTCCAGGAATGGTAAGGATGATGGTTACAAGAACAGGATTAGACAGTATGTGAGAGACCCCAGGCAGCTCCTCTTCTCACTACCCTGCTCACAGTATGTGAACGCAGCAGGACCCTCGACCAGCTTGGGTGATCGCCATAGGGAGGCTGCGCCAGGAGAAATTGCACAGAGCCAGAGACATGGTGTAGCTGAGCCCCAGCTGGGCTGGAGCCAAGCCTGGCCCTGCATCCATCCAGCCTGGGCAGGGCTGTCAGGGGAGAACAGCGTGGAACAGCAGAGGAGGGACGTGCCCCAGCACGGCATAAAAAGCCCCCGTCAGGGGTGGGTGCAGGTGGCACCCTGAGGAGAGCCCAGAGCAGCGCTGCCGGAGCTGTGGCAGAGGGGCCATGGAGCAGTACTTCTCAGCCACCCAGAAGATGGAGCAGGAGGTGATGTTCCCCAGCCTGCTGCGAGGGGTCTTCCCGCAGCAGGAGGGGGCGGCCCCGGTCGCAGGCAGCCACACGGACCTTTATGAGCGCTACCAGCTGCTGAAGGCCATCAAGCCCATGGTGGAGAGAGGCCTGGCCTCTGTCAATGACCAGAGCCCGACCGGTGCCGACACTAATATGATTTTAGATGAGGGTGCAGACAACAATCTGGAGGAGCGCCTGTCCCATCATGTCAACGGCTTGCAGCAAGTTCTGACAGACCTCACCAAAAACACCAAAGCCCTCACGCGGAGGTACAGCCAGATCCTGGAGCAGATCAACCTCAGTGAAGATCAGTCCAGCTCTTGAGCCTGCACTCTCAGTCTCTGAGGTAAGAGATTGAGGACACACAGTGCCGGGGGGAGCTCGTTGAAGGGTAGCATAATCTGTCCCCATGCCTCATCAGCTCAAACTTTCCAAAGTTTGCAACACACCCCCAAATCCCAGGAGTTCTGAGTCTGCATTTCATTGGTCAACAGATGCATTCTCCTGGATTTTTCTTTCTCAACTACCCACTGATGCAAGCTGAGCCACTGAACAAAGACCACTCTGTGAACTCTGTGTTGTCCAAGAGACTCCCCAGTTTGCAACACAGGCAATGTCTTGCTGCTGCTGCGCAAACTCAAAAGATCCCAGGGACAAAAAGGCTGTGTGGTTTGTGGGCCCTTAACTCTGGACTCAAGGAGCTGTCAGGCACTGGTGCTCCATCTGCTTCTCTTTTTTATTTGATTGAAAATGTTAGTCTTTTTTTTTTTTTTTCTTAGGAATCAGGCACTTTCAGGTCTCTGAATATCTAAATTTGGCACACCATCTGAAAACATCTCAGACTTCAGTCTTACCCATTCTGAAAAGCAAACCCGTTCTCTATGCTGATGGGACTTTCATCCCTGAGACCCCTTGGGTAGACATCCTTGTGCTGCATCAGAGACAGGGCTCATGGCCAAGATCCTTGTAGTGAAGTGGAGAGCACAGAAAGATGACAGCAACAACAGAGAGCATTAACAAGACTTTACAGTGTTAACTCTTGTTTAGGAGGAAACCCAGCCAGGAATGAAGACATCCTGACCAAACTGTGTGCATTATCCCCACAGGGTGATCGGTTGTCCACTGTCCAGTGGTACATTTTCTCCCGTGCCAAGTCCCACCAAGGACCATCCTTTGTGAGCAGCGCAGAGCTTGGCCGTCTGCCCACCGGGCACTGCCTGTACCACCCGACTCATCCTGCGGCTGCTCCTGCCAGCAAACTTCCTGCTTCATCTCATCCCTGTCCCAGGGAGATTTCTGCGGGACGGAAATAAGTGCTTTGTGTCATTGCTTTGTGGAAGGCAGGTGAATTTTGAAGTGATGCTTTTTTCTGTGTGTGCCTTGACCCCCCCAAACTGGTCTCTTTGAAAATGTAAATGAAATTCAAAGCCTTGTGCATGTGTCCTGTGTTTCCTACCAGCTGTAACTTCTGTATAGCTACTGTTCCCCAGCCCATGAGGGTGACAGCACTTTGGCCACCAAGGACAGGCTTCAGTGCAGGGATGTGAGCAGGGTTTCTCTAGCAGAGAGTGGGAATTGCATTTGCATTGGGATGGATGTTTCCCTGGACCTCTGTCTCTCACACCTTGCAAAACCTTTGTGTAATCCTGCCACCACCCTGTGCTGGCTGCTGAGATCCCAATCTGCTCCCAAACATCCTTCCTTCCTTTCCCCAACATCCTCTTCTCTCCTGGATCCTCAATGTCTAAGCTTCCAAACCCAATCAGTGCCTGCACATCCCATCCCTCGGCGTGCACTCATCCAGCCTCTCATACCCAGCATCACCTCCACTACACACAGTCCTGTGGACAACCTGTCACAATCCTCACTGGCTCCAGCAAAACCCAGGGAGCAATTCTGCCTTCTCTTGGAGCAGAGAAGGAGGTGGGGATGCTCAAATGGGGTGAGGAGGAAGGCAGCGCTTTGCCCTCCTTCACTTCTGTGACTTGTGGAGAGACCAGAGGCAAAGCGCTCATTGAGTGAGTGGGTAGGAGCTGCAAGCTCTTCACAGGCAAGTTGTAGCCTTCAGTACAGGCTGGGTCCCACCTCCAGGTGACTCCTTCCCTCCCAGGTGCCACCCTTGGGAAGTTCTACTGAGCTGGGAACTAAAGGAAGGTGTCCCCTTGCCTGTTCAGGACATTTAAAAACAGATCCAACTGTTTAAATAGTGCTACTTTGGCAGAACAAACACTGGTCCTCCATAAACCTTCTACTTTTGGTTATAAAACTGGAGATGTCTGAGGATCTGGAGTGAGAGGAGGATTGGGACTATGCCCTGTGCTGCAATTGTGCTGAGCGTGTTGCTAACGTGCTCTTTGAATTTGCCATGTCACAAGAGTGAAATAACATCCTTCAGACCAAAATCAGAGACTCATCAGCTCTAAAAGTCTCCATCTAAAAATAAAAAATGTTCTTCATAGGATGCCCTTGTTTCTTCCCCTTGCCTGGAGGCAGCTCTGTGTCATGGTCATGTGTTCATGTTCATGTTAACCCTTGTAGTGGGGCTCTGATTGCTCAGCAGCAACTGAAGCTCCACAGCACTGTAAGGAAAGAGAAAAGCAGAAACTCCATCCCTTACTTTTATTTTAGTTTATTTAGTGAAACTCTAATTGCATAGAAAATAACAGAAAATTTCCCTAAAGAGAAAAAGGCATTTCTGCAAGGATGTGAACAGTGGGAAGTGCCCCTACAAACTAAGCTGAATATGACATAAACATGGGAAAGAAGTAAATGAACTTGGGTATAAGGAGAATAATTTGGTTTCTTGGGAATGTGGGAACTGATGGGCATAGTGGGCACTGATGGGAATGTTGTGTTGTTTTAATCAATGGCAATATGAGTGGTTAAATTTGTTTCCCAGGGACATCTTCCCACCATTTATCCATTGGGGACTTTGTTGGCCAGCAGGCATTGTGTTTCCTTGGCTACTGATGATGTCCTGGGTCCTGTCCAAAGCGAGGTCAGACCTCAGGTACAAGCCATCAGCCATGCATTCTGAGCAGGGTGGAGCTGGCAAATGTCTGGAAGGCCTCAGGAATGTCGATGGTATTTGAACTACATCAACACATGGTGTTTGATTTAGGAGTGGCTCCTGAACTGCAGAGTCACCAGCCCAGCTGCAATTCCTGAGTAGATCTAAAGCAAACTACTGATGGTTTTTCTTTTCAGTAGAATTTTTACAAATTGTGCAGGTTGGTCACAGGTCACCAGAGCAACCAAGCAATTTGCAGGAATCATAGAATATCCTAAGTTGGAAGGAACCTCTAAGAATCAACGAGTCCAACTCCTAGCCCTGCCCAGAACAACTCCAAAAATCACTCCATGTCCCTGAGAGCATTGTCCAAATGCTCCTTGAACTCTGTCAGGCTTGGTGCTGTGACCACTTCCCTGGGCAGCCTGTTCCAGTGCCCAATCACCCTTGGGGTGAAGAATCTTCTCCTAATACGCAACCTAAGCCTCTCCTGACACAGCCTCGTGCCATCCCCTTGGATCCTGTCACTGGTCATCACAGAGAAGAGAGCAGTGTCTGCCCCTCCATATCTCCTTGTGAGGAACCTGTAGACCACAATGAGGTCTTCCCTCACTCTCCTCTTCTCCAGGCTGAACAGACCAAGTGACCTCAGCTGCTCCTCTTATGGCTTCCCCTCAAGGCCCTTCAACATCTTCACAGCCCTTCTTTGGACACTCTCTAAGAACTTTATGTCCTTCTTATATTGTGGATTCACTGTATGTGCTTCAAAAGACAAAAAAAGTCCAGGTTTTTTCTGTGACCTTTGCAAGAGACCTGGAGTGACTTGGTGTGGGCAGAGAGAAATCTGCTTTTGAAGTGTCTACAAAAGAAATATGTAGGGCCAGCAGCCACCCCAAGAAGAACAGACAGGAGGCTTGAAGCATCACTGTGCACAAGGAAGCAGGAGAGGAATGCAGAACATCTGACTGGTTCCTCTTCCCTGTTCTCGTGGCTCTGTGATTCATTTGGGTAGGTGGTCTCTTTGATAGGTCTCAGCACCCTCCCCTTTGAGGACAGGACCTTGGTGATGCTGCTTAATCCTGCAAACACCTTCAGAGTTCTCTTTCTCTGCTTGAGAGCAAGCAGGTGGTTCCCCAACAGACCATGAATGCATCAAATGCAGCTTTAAATGACCCAAGGGATGAAGGATTTAAGGGATCTTAGCCAACTAGTAACAAACATAAAGGTCCACAGAGACCCTGGGTGGAAATTCTAGCTTAATACAAGTAAAATTACACCCTACAAAGGGAGAAACCCAGCAAACTACCCTGAGATAACACAGCCAAGACCTCTCCAGGGGATATGGAGCAGCAGCTACAATGCAGTTGCTGGCTGTGAGAATCCCAGGATGCTGGTCACCTAAGGCTGTGGAGACATTCATGGTCTTGGCTTTTTACTTCCTTCTCAAGTGAGTAATGAAATTAAACCAACCTCAGCCAGCTGTTTATCAACAGCACAGCCTGCTGAAAGCCTTGTTGGAGGTACCTCCTCTGGTCCTCTCCAAAACCCTCATCCAACTTGTGCTTTTCATGGACTAATCCCCCAGCCACTATTCTCCTTAGCATGCCTTCGACCATGGGGTAAAAGAAGGACTGACAAACAGCAAGACTGACTGTGCCCACTTAGTCCACTTAGAGGGTTTTGATGCATAGTCAGATCCTGCCCAGCAAAGCTGTGACATCAAACAGGTCAGATGTGTGGTCCTAGTAATCCAGGGTGATTACTGGATTCCTCTGATTACTCTGATGTGACCACCTGAAAAATAGGCACCAAATCCTCATGGGCAGGCAGCCATATGACTTGGTCTGTGAGAAATTCTTCCTAAGGTCTCTTTTGACATCATACCCTTACTGAAAAGGGAGCAAAAAAATACAGCTGGGAGTAATTTGTAAAGCAGGACTGAAAAATGCCATCCTAAAGCAAGTCACACAGTTTGTGGGATAAAAAAGTCCCAGAAGAAGCATAAATAGTAACAGACTTTTCACATATGTGGTGACTTCTAGCCAAAATAGTTTACAGACTTCCAAGTCACTCTTTGTCCCACAGTGTGCCCGAAAAAGTGGCCAAGATATGAAAAAGGAGCAAAAGAGTGGGAGAATCAGACTAGTATGTACATCACACTGAAGGATCAGCTGTGGTTGGTCTAGCAGTAGAAAAGAGTTGGGGACATCAGCTAACGACTATTCCTTTTGCTGAAGAGCAGAGGATCTCTGTTGTGACATTGAAGGTTTGGCCTCAAACGCCATTAGCCACCTTTGATTCTGATTTGAGGAAACCTTTCAGATGAGCTTTTGAACAAAGTGAACTCATTTCCTGCTCTTCACCCTTCCCTAGTGAAAAGCTTGTGTGAGCAGAGAGGTGATGATCCACCCTATCCAGCTCTGCAGCTGCAGAAGGAAAGGTTAGCACCTCCAGCATCAAAGACATGGTGGATGTGAACTCTACAATCTATATCCAGGATATTTTCTGAAGCATCTACATAAAGCAGCCCAAAGAATGGGATTTGCTAGAATCAGAGGCTCAGAACAAGCAGATCTTCCAGCCCTCCCTGTTTTCCAATAAATACTGATTTTTAAAAATTTATTACAAGTCACAAAACCTGGGCTTCCAAGCAGACCTCACTAGTGCATCCAGCACTATCAATTCTGCTGGTCTAGCAAAGGGAAAATTCAAGCCTTTCTATTCAAAGTAGCAGAAACAACTCAGACATGGGTTATTACTGAGGATCCCTCAGATACTTCAGAGCAGTTGAAGCAAAATGTAAAATGAGTTTGATGACAGGTTCACCCAAATGCACAAAGCATCTTTTTTCTCTGTGCCTCAAACTCCTGCTCACCTTAATGCTGTCTTTCGGGGTGAGACAGACCGAGCAAAATCCCTAGAGAACTCAAAAGCAATAAAGCTGGTATCCATGAACACAATGCAGATTTTGTGACAATTATTTCCTGATATACCATACTGACGATTTTCATCATTAATATCACACCCAGGAATATTATTAGGAAGTGCTGTATTTGTCTGAGATTTTCCCTTTGGTTGCTGGTATCAGGAAGCAGCTTGAAATGAAAGAGAGTGAGGCAAGGTTGGTAGAGGAGGCTACACCTTTTATTAGACAAACAGAAACTGAAAATAAAAATGGAAAAAAACAAACAAACAAAAACAGCAAACAAACAAGCAAGCTGAAACAGAATCTGACAGAACTGTGAAACAGACCTGAGAATGCCTCATGTGCCCTAAAGCATAGATAGTTTTATCCATCTGTATCAGTAGTTCTAATAAAAGATGTCTTTCATTACAAACACTGTCACACCTCTGTCCAACCATGTCCTAAGGGATTTTGCCACCATAATAAAATAAAGACACAGAAGTGATGAGTGGCCTGAAGACAAGTTTGAAAGCATCAGTGCACTCAGAAACACCTAGAATTAGACAAAGGAGACCCTGAAGGGTTACGGTCTGGTCCTGGAGAAGTTCTTCAGGCTCTGATTTGATACTCTACATTTAATAAATTAACAGACTCATCACAGAACCACAGAATGGTTTGAGCTGGGAAGGAACCCTAAAGATTATCTAGTTCCAACCCTACTGCCATGGGCAGGCACACCTTCCACTACACCAGGTTGCTCAAAGCCCCATCCAACCTGGCTTTGAACACTTCCAGGGATGGAGTATCCACAGCCTCTCTGGACAATCTGTGCCAGTGTCTCATCACATTCACAGTAAAAAATTTCTTCTTAACATCTAATCTAAATCTCACCTCTTCTAGTTTAAAACTATTCCCCACTTTCTGCCCAAGTAAAAAGTCACTCTCCCTCTTTATTATAAAATCCCCTTTTAAGTATTTATAAGCCCACTTTGGGTACATCCTTGTAAATGATGCTGTGACAAACAGTTTCACTATCACTAAATCTGTGGTGCTGTCCACGTTCTATATTTGTCCATAGTCTATATTTGGTGGTTACAGGATATTAGAAAACACCGTCATGCAAAGATAATAAATATTTATGACCAATTGAGAAGAATAGTTCAGGCTCAAGCAGAGATTCAGGTTTGGTTTTATTTACCTTACACAAATAACTCAGTACCCAGAGATTGTATGGGTGAGGAAGAAAATGTCACCACCCTGGATAGCTTGTAGACACCCTGATCTGTAATCTGTGGGAGTGATAAATGGCATCAATTAGATGGTTCGGCATAAACTGTGCCTTAAAATAGCAGTGCATGGAGGCCAAAAACATTGTGAAAATGTTTATTGTTTTTGATATCCCTGGTTGTCGAGGCAGAGACAGGTACACAGGCACACACTGAGGGGCTCCCCTTCAAAATGGATTACTTGGCACTTGGTTACCACACCAATGGCACTGCAAGAGGTGTGTGCTGGCAGCCAGCCCAAGTCCACCCTGCACCTTGCTGGCTGCCAGAAAACTAATGAGCAAATACTTCCGCTTTCAGACTGTTCCCTCCCCTCTCCCTGCACCTGCAACTAGTACCAGAGCTAACTGGAGCCTGCGGGGCAGTCGCTGGGCTGGGAGCATGAAAAACATGACCCAACAGAGAAAGACCAAGTAAAAGAGAATTGGAGCACGGTTGGGAACCATCCTCCATGTAGGGCTGGACCCTGGCACTGAGCAGCAGGTTTTCCCAAACAGCTGAGCTCTCAGGTCCGGGGGAAGATGAGCATTTCATCAGAGCACAAGCCCCTTGGAAAGCAGGTCACCAGCAGCCTGCATACGGTGAGTAAGGTACGGGCTCAAGGGCACAGTCTCCTCATGTGGGATCATAGCACTCCTTTTGGGCTACATTTGCGTGGGTTTTTTCCCTCACTGTTATCTAAAGACACCAGGCTTTGCCACATGTATGACTAAGAAGATTCTAGTTAAACAGCTGTGTCTGACTTTGGCCTCCTTGCACCTGTTTGCTTAAAGAAGGGCCAGGTCCCTCCCAGGTGTACAAGATCTGGCAACAGCAAATAACCAGATTGGTTCTTCTTCTCCTTAGACAAGAGGTGGAATTCAATTAATATGAACTTTAATTGCTCAGATCCCTAAATGAAAGCCTGCTGTGAGTTTTGGGGGGGTTTCAACAATTCTTATGAGTCTTTAATGATGCAAAAGCTGCCCTGTGTTGTTGACATGCAGAATCATCAGGTGGGAGCAGTAATTTTTCTACCTGTTAGGAGAATTAGTGGTAATCTCAGATAAGCAGCATATTACTAGTCAGAAATCACTGATGAGGTGATTTCCTTTTCCTCTCCTCTGCCCTCAGTCTGTTGCTAACCAGTCTCTCTTCTGAGCTGTAGCTGTACAGTCTCTTCCAAGCCTCTCTGCCTTTGAAATAAGCACCTTTCTTGTGTTGCACTTTTCAGGTGTAGGTTGTAAAATGTTCTCCAGGGAGGTAACTGTTTTACAGATTAATAAATTGAACCACAAATAGGAGTCACCTTGCTGGAATCAGCTGGTGCTGGTATTCCCAGCCTGCTGGGAACCAGTTTGGTGCCAGGGAAAATCCATTAATTGATATCTGAGAACAGAAGGTTAGTTGGGCTACTGTATTAATGAAGAACATGTTATACACTTGAATTAGTGACAAACAACTTGAAACAACTGACCTGCCATCTGAAAGAGGAGAAAAGGCTCAAAAACATGAGACCCTCCTGTCAAATGACCTCTGCTGGAGAGAGTTGCTGGTATTGGATTAAAGGCAAATTTCCTAATAAGAGATTTTCCCACAGAAACAGCTTTGAGCTGTGTTCTTCAGTGTGTGGTAATCACAAGATAGTCTCAGACAAAGAATCTTTGTCTCCTTGACCCCAGGGTAAATGATTGCCCTCGAGATGAAGCCACCCAAACTGGTTCAAAGCAATATTTCCGCTGGGTCTTTGGCCTGAATCTTCTGTTGCCTCCCTCAGTTGCTTAGACTGTGAGCAAATTTCTCCTGGATCTGAGAGTTTGTTGCTGTTTAAAGGGGAGGTCTCCCCTGCACCAGGCTGTCTGTTCTGAGTTCCTTCCTTTTGTCAGCTCTCTTGCTTGTTAAATCCTCTGTAAGCCAAGCCAGCCCACTAAGTTGAAAGAGAAGCAGAGCTGGCACGAGGTGAGCAACAGAAGCACCTAGGTAGATACAAGAAGAGAAGCGGGAGAGGGCAGCAGGAGCCCCCCCCTTCTCTTGATGTGAGCTGTGAGATCAGCTCACGTCATCCTATGGGTTTATACCTGTGGGATCCAGCTAAGCACTTAAGTACACACTTCACTCGAGGCATGTGACTAGCAGCACTCAGGCAGATCCTTACGTGATCAAATACAAGAAAGCGCAGGTGAGTTCCTGGAAAATAGAGTTGTTTATTGACTCATGCCTTCCCAATGGCAGGTGTGGCCCTGGCCAGGCTTGTGACTTGCATTACAGCAGTGACAGTGGGAGAGAAAAGACCTGCCTTCTTTCTTCCCTCTTCTTTTCATGCACTGAGAACTACGTAAGATGACCAAGTGCAAAGGGAGGCTATTAAAATTCTTCATCACTGAACTGTCAGGAAAGTTAAACTGGACAGTAGGTCCAGCTTTCCAAGTCTTCAGGCCTCCTCCAATTCAGATAATGGTGTTAATGCACAGAGGAAAAAAAAATCCAAACAAAACCACTAACTTTACATTTTTCCCTCTTAAACACGTCAGTTGCATGAATTATTTCTTTTACTTCCTACCTAAAGCTATCATACATTTTTAGATGCTTTGCTAAACACCTTCTGTCCTGCACCTCTAATTTTTTTCGGCTTTTCTAACTTTAGTTTGTAGCCTCAGTTGCTCCTTTGAAAAGGGAACAGCTTAGGTGATAAGAATGAAGTAGCACAGCTTTGGGGTCTGTCCCTGTCCCTCTGCACATGGGGAGGGTGAGAACTTTCATATCAGTCTTGCTGTAAGGACAGTGGCCCAAAGGGACAATGCTTATACTTGACTTAGGATACCACTTACAGCTTCCCTCATCAAAAGCTGTCTTTTTCCTCTTTGCCACTGGGAAAGCAACACTTTCCTACATCCCAAAGATGTGGTGAGGACTTGGCCATTTAGAAATGTCCAAGACTCTGCTGCTCTGGTTGTGAGGTCTGTATAAGCATCCTGCATCTGCTTTTCACAATAAATGGGATAGATGTTCCCATCTGATCCCCAAGAGATGGGAGCTCATACCACTTTTCATGCCATCATTCCAACTTCCATGCTGATGGTCTCAGGTGAGTAATGCACATGACTTTTTGTCCCCTTGTGATACTTGCAGCTGTCACCAATCGTGGAGTTAAATGTTGGTGGGGAGATGTACACAACAACACTGAGCACCTTGAAGAAACACCCTGGCTCCAAGCTGGCAGAGATGTTCACTGGCCAGCCCAAACTCAGGACTGACTCCGAAGGGAGGTTCTTCATTGACAGGCCGGGCACCTACTTCAAATACATCTTGGAGTACCTGCGCAGTAACCAAGTGCCCACCCAGTGCATCCAGGATGTCTACAAGGAGGCGCTGTTCTATGACATAGAACCTCTAATCAAGCAGCTAGAGGACTCTCCACAGATCTTTGGGGAGCTCGTGGCAAGGAAGCAGTTTCTGGCTCGCGTGCCCAACTACAGTGAGAACATTGAGCTAATGATCCGCATTGCAAGGGCAGAAGCAGTTGCATCCCGCCAGTCCAGCGTCATCGTGTGCGTGGTCAGAACCGAGGAGGACGCAGCCAGGTGTCAGGATGCCCTGAATAGTTTGGACATGGATAAAAAATCCGTGGTGAAGTTTGGCCCCTGGAAGGCTGTGCCAAGTATTTCTGACCTGCTGGACTGCATTCAGATGGATGTTGAAGCCAAAGGGTATAAAATATCTGTTCAGCCACATGTTGCTGAGAAAGGTTTTCGCTTCAAATCACAGGACTACTTCTACAAGTTCCTGTTCACCTGGTGGTAGCAAAGTGCCATCGCTGATGGGGAATGGACGAAAGCAATTATTAAAACAAATTAACTTGGGCCATAGAGACTAAGCCATAGACATAAGCCATTGCAGAGGGACAGGATGAAATGTGTGGGGCAACGAAAGGATCTCCTTTGGCTGTTTGGCAAATTAAATTAAGGAGTTAAGAGCCACTATTTACTTGGACTTTAGGGGACAACTTTTTAGGGGATTTAAAAGGCACCAGGTGAAGGAGGAATTTTACGCTTTCAGTGTTGCTGACTATTCATTAAATTCAAGGAGATGGATCTGTGTATTGAGCCAACCTCACTAAACCTAAGAGAAATGAATGCATCTCATGGACATGTAGCACTGGTCTCTTGGTGCAATTGGGAACACTTGCGCAAATCCTGTCAGAAACAGTAACATTAACCCAATTAAATTTGGGTTCTTAATGAGAAGGCAGAACCTCTTCTTCTTGCTTCCCGCATCAGAACCTGGGTTAAAAAGAAGGATTCAGTATCCTATGATCTCTTCATATTCCTCCAGTAGCCATCCTGCTCTCTAGTCAATGTATTTATTATCATTATTTATTATTTATTCTGAAGGAAAGACAGAGAACTTCAGTTATGGCCCAGGATCAACAAAAGGCAAAAATACTACCACTGATGTGATAAGTTCGTAATCTAAGGACATGCACTCCTCTCTCAGGTCACACAATTTTAACCTTTTTCTTACGACATTATTATTATGATACTATTTCTGAATGTACAAGCTTTTGGAAGAACTGGGAAAACCCATCATGGTTCAGTGGGATGGAAGTGCTACTGAAGAAATAGCCTGCAAATTCTCTTTTACAGAATACAAGTTCAGTCCTAAATTGTGTTTTAAAAATCTTAGAATTTGAAAGTTTATTTTTATACCAAAGATGTCTTGGTTTTAATCACTCTGAAAATCATAATGGCTAGTTCAATAATGATCATATTTACTTCTCAGAAGATGGATTTCTTCAGTTAAGGGTAATAATCATAGAATCATGGGATGGTCCATGGGATGTCAAATAAAAAACTTTTAAAAGCTTCTTGAGTGGTGCAGAAGTGCTTTATTTACTGACATTTCCCCCTCAAAATTCCCAGATCAAAAGCCCTGAAGTTTTATCTTTATAGCAATGGATTTGGATCATTCCTAATTAAGCTGGGTTTCATATGTGCTCATCCTAGCACAGATTTCCTGCCAGTGACAGTCATGAGTCATGCCACTGACTGCAGGGCAGTTCTACTCTAGGTAATTTTGGTAAGAACAGACACAGTCAGTGTCTGAGATGACAAAAAAGCCAGAAAACAGGAGCTTTTGCTCATAACCAAGTGGTTGGTGGTGCTCAGCCTAGAAGAGAGATTGAGGAGGCCTCCCAGTAGACAAAAGACTGCTTCAAAGAGATCTGTTACACTTTGTACATACTAAAGATCAGAAAACTGGCTTAAGTTGCAAGACAGAAGATGAAAATTAGCTATTAGGAGAAAACAATCTGATTATAGGGCAGTTAGAGTATCAAATCAACCAACCTCCTGGGTCTACAGGGCTGCTGCCATGAGAAAATTTGATTTGCACATACTCAAATCCTGTATTCTGTTTTGGGCTCCTCTTAATAAGACAGTCACTGAGGTGCTGGATTGTGCCCAGAGAAGGGCAATGGAGCTGGGGAAGGGCTGGAGCACAAATCTGATGAGGAGTGGCTGAGGGAACTGGGAGTGCTCAGTCTGGAGAAAAGGAGGTTTAGGGGGGACCTTCTTCTTCTCCAGTAGACCCTGAAAGGAAGTTGTAGCCAGGTGGAGGGAGATTGTTCTCCCAAGTGACAGGAAAAGGGGAAGTTACCTCAAGTTGTGCCAGGAAAAACTAGAAAAAATTGATTCACTGAAAGTGGTTAGGTATTGCAACAGGCTGCCCAGGGAAACGGGGAAGCCACCACCTTTGGAAGTGTTAAAAATGTGTGTGGATGTGGCACTTAGTGACATTGTTTAGTGGTGAGGTTGGCAGTGCTGGGTTAGGCTGGTAAGGCTGGACTCGATGGTCTTAAGAGACCTTCTCCAACCTTAATGATTCCATGATTCTAATAGTTTTATCAAGGATGGTCTCATAAAACAGCAGAGACATCAAAACATCATCTGGCAGAGCCTCTGCTGGTAAAGGGAGCCTGGGCAAGATCACCGAGCATTCTGCCCTGCTGTGTAGTGAAAACTCCCAGTGATGTGGATTCCACCACAACCCCGGGGAGGTTCTTCCACTGAATGATGGGTCCCACTGTATAAAAAACATTTCTTATATGGAGAAGAAAACTCCCCAGGTGCAACTTGCCCCTATGGCCCCTGATCTCACCCACACTGCTCGTGGAGAGAGAAACACCATCCCTCCTTGTGGATGCCCTCTAAGCATAGGGAATACTGTACTGAGGTCCCCCTGGGGAGAGGAGACCCAGTTCCTCCAGCCTTCCCTCCAAGGCAGGTTCTCCATACTGGCGACTGCCTCCCTGGACTTCTTTGGACCTGCCACAGGAGAGGACTGGGGGGACACCATCTCAAGCTGTGCCAGTGGAGGTTTAGGTTGGATATTTAGGAGGAATTTCTTCACAGAAAGAGTGGTTAAACATTGGAATGGACTCCCCACGGAGGTGGTGGAGTCACCGTCCCTGGAGGTGTTTAAGGAAAGACTGGACACGGCGCTTGGTGTAGTAGAGAAGGTGGCGTTCAGTCATAGGTTGGAAACTGATGACCTCAGAGGTCTTTCTCAACTTAATGGAGCCTGTGATTTCAGGATTCAGCCCCTTCCCAACCCCCCTAGTCCCTAACTGGACTCTCCCTGGCGACAGGTCTGCCGGGGGCTCCTCTGTGCCAGGGCCTCCTTCCCTTCTCCGCCAGGGGGACATGTTTGAAGGCCATGCTAAACTTCCTTGCGCGTCTAACACAACGTCAAGCCACGTCACCGAGAGAGAGATATATACTTCTTATATGCTTATTTCTATTGCTGTACGGCCTCAAATCGCATACTGGCGAAACCGGTGGGTACTCGGCAGGCACAGCGCGGCTGCCGGGCCGGGCCGCGGCCGCCATGCGTCCCCATGGCAACGGGAGGCCGTCCGCCGGAAGGAGCGGCCCCCGCCGTGGTTCCTCTTCCGGGTGCGGGGCGGTGCCATGGCGGCACACCTGAAGAAGAGGGTGTATGAGGAATTCACCAAAGTGGTCCAGGTGGGTCCGGCCGGGATGCTCTGCCGTGCGGTGGGAGGTGCTGGCGGGTGAGGCGGAGCTGTGAGGAAACCCACGAGCCCGGGCCCGGGCCGAGCGTGGGAGCGCCGCTCGCCGGGGCTCAGAGGGGTGTCCTGAGGAGGAGCGGGTCGGGTCGGCCCCGGGTTCAGGGAGGCTGGAGCTGCCTGGAGGTGGTAGGGCTGCGAGAGGGGTAAGGCCGCTACTCTGCGAGGGAGGACGTAGCTTCCCCCAGGCCGGGACTGGGGAAGGACCTACAGCGAGTTTCGGGGCTGCTCCAGACCGGTGGGCAGAGGAGAAGTCGTCTTTGCCCTGGGTTGGCTCTCTGGGGTTGAAAGCAGCAGGGTTTGTCCCAGCAGGGTGGGGAGAGGCCGTGTTTGCCGGGGATAGAGGCTGCCCGGGCAGGACGGGAGCAGCCACAGAGGACTCAGGGTGTGCTCCTTCCTGACATAGGTGAGAGACAAGCCGGTGGCTGCCGTGGGACACGGGAGCTTCCTTAGGGTTTCCGTGTTCAGTATGGGGAGGAGCGCGTCAGGGTTTGCTTTGTTTCTGAGCTATGCCCCTCTGCCCACAGCAGCAGCACGAGGACTTGTCCACCAAGAAACTGCGGCTGACCAAGCCCAGCAAGTCAGCAGCGCTCCACGTGGACCTGTGCAAAGCCACCTCCCCTGCAGATGCCTTGCAGTATCTGCTCCAGTTTGCCAGGAAACCTGTGGAAGTGGAGAGCGTGGAAGGGGTTGTCAGGATCCTGCTGGAGCATTACTACAAGGTGGTAAAGATGGGAGCCAAACATGCTCGCTCCTTCTGGTCTTGGTGTGGGATGTTGGACAGCAAGTCACAGGCTCCTGTGGGGCTGAGTTGTCACCAGCCTGGCCTAGGGGGTGCCCTGCATGAGAAGAGTGAGCAACTGTAGCCCTTTACCCAAGTGTTTTCTGACTGTGTTACTTAGTCCCTTTGCTCTTGCTTTCAGGGGCCTGTAACAAGGATGTGGCAATGATATTCCTGCACATGGCCTGTGTGGTTAGTTGTAAGTTAACTTGACAAAGGACAAAAGACATGTCAAGTTTTCCAGGGAGCCTGGCTGTCCAGAGCTGTTTCAGCTTTATCTAAGTCCTTCCTGTCTGACGTTTCCCTTGCTCTTAATTTATTTTAGCAGTGGAGAAACATTTTAGCTATTACTTCTGCTGTGAAAAAGCACTTCTAGAATCCTAGAATGGCTTGGGTTGGAAAGGACCTTAAAGACCATCCAATTCCAGCTCCCCCGCCATGGGCAGGGACACTTCCACTACACCAGGTTGCTCAAAGCCCCATCCAACCTGGCCTTGAACACTTGCATGGATGGGCATTCACAGCTTCTCTGGGCAGCCTGTTCCAGGGTCTCACCACCTTCACAGCGAAGAACTTCATTCTAATATCTGATCTAAACCTACTGTCAGTATTAGTCTGTTCCCCCTTGTCCTGTCACTCCATGCCCTTGGGAAAAGTCTTTTTGTATCTTTCTTGGAGGCTCTCTTCATTTGCTGGAAGGCTGCAATTAGGTCACCTGTAAACTGTCTGTTCTTCAGGCTGAGCAATCCCAATTCTTTCAGACTGTTCTTTTAGGAGAGGTCCTCCATCCCATAGATGATAAAATGCTACTTCTGGAAAAGAAGCACTTCACTTACTGGTGTTTAGTTGTGGAGACAGTGATCAAACCTGCAAAGTAAAAGGAGAGCTTTCACTAATTTCCTGTTTAAGAGTCAGTAGGAAGGAAAATTGCCCCCTGGAGTGAAAGGCTGCTTGTAACTTGATTGTAATATTGCAGACATTATTCACAGGGCTATTAAAAATAGTTTTAGAAGAGTCCTTTCCTAAATCACTGATTTCATATCTAGTCACGAAGGGGCTTGTCCTTAAATGAAAAGAACATGAATAACGGGGAAAAAACACCATCAGTGTAAATACACCTATACTATGGCAATCCATGTATAGGTCCTACCACTGATGTGAGCAGTCCAGTGACAGTACCTTTTGTTCAAGCATATAATTTTGAACTTGAAAAGAGAAAATGTGTCTCAGCTCTGTTCAGAAAGGGATGACTCCCATGGATGTCATAATTGACAGCCCTTTAAGTTAAGAAAATGTTAAGTTTTTGAACAGTAAGAAGGTAATTTTAAGGAATTATAAGTGAAAGAATAATTTTGTGGTATACTGAAAGCTACCATGCAAACATTCTGGCACTGTTAATTTTCTGTGGGGTGTGCTGTTGGACATACGCAGGAGGAGGTAGCCTGACAGTAAAATTCAGACCCGTATGCTGAATTATGTGTTGGTATAGCCTGTGTGTAGCATTGTATGTTCTTGAAACTTGTAAAATTAGTAAGGATATGTGTTGTTTCCTTCTAGGAGAATGATGCCTCTGTAAGATTGAAGATTGCATCCTTGCTGGGCTTGTTGTCAAAGACTGCAGGATTTTCCCCAGACTGCATTATGGATGATGCCATCAACACACTTCAAAATGAGAGTAAGTCTCTCTTTTCAGGTGGTTCTTGAGGTCAAGGCAGAATTGTGCTGTCAAAGCATCTGGAACAGTGTCAGGGCCTTACATCTGAGGTATATGATTGGGACTTGCTGCTCAGGGTTTTTATTTTCTGCTTTTGTGAATGATGACAGACAATAGCATGTTTTGAGGAGAAGAAAAATGTTCCTCAGACCTCCCTGCTGTATATCTTTGTTCTGAGGGAACCCAAAGTTTGCTATTGTTTCTGAAGTTCTCTGTTCTACAGGACAGTCTTACTTAAAGTAGAATCCTCTTTGAAGAGGTTGTTTTGTACTGTGCTGCAGACCAGTTTATCAGGCTGTATCAACAGGAGTACAGCCAGCTCAAGGGAGAGGATTATTCCCTTTTACTTGGCACTGGTTAGGCCACATCTGGAATACCATATCCACTTTTGGGCTCCCCAATGCCACATTAGTGCTGGTAAAGTTGAGCAGGTTCAGCAGAACCACTGAAGTGCTTGAGAACTGGAGTATGTGATGTGCAAGGAGTAACTGAGGGAGCTGAGCTTGTTCAGCCCTTGAAAGAAGATTTCAGGATGACCTTCCAAGCTGAACAAGTCTGTTACCCTGTAGCTAGTAGGAGCTCAGTAAAGTAATATGTAGCATTTCTCTGTTTTGTTTTGCAGAGTCTCACCAAGTCCTTGCTCAGCTGCTGGACACCTTGTTAGTGATTGGCACAAAACTTCCAGACAATCCATCTGTCAGGATGAGGCTGGTCGAGGTAGCCTGCAAGGTAAGGTTGCCTCCAGGAAAAACTGCTACAAGGGAAAAGAAGGGTAGTCAGTATTTAAATTATTTTCATTTTTCTCAAACAACTGTTACAATAACTGCTTTTTTAAACATTGTTTAATTGCTGGGAAACTTAATGGGGTAAGATGTTTCAAAAGGCGGAGACAACAATCAGAATCCACTTACACCTGCTCTTTGCTTTCATTCCACAGCATCTGACAGATTCTTCTCATGGTGTAAGAAATAAGTGTCTTCAGTTAATTGGCTGTCTTGGACCAGTGGAAAAAGGTGTGGCAAAAGAAACTGAAAGCCAGGCTGCCAAAGATGTCCAGAAGATAATAGGAGATCATTTTAATGACCAGGATCCTCGTGTTAGGACTGCAGCTATAAAAGCCATGGTAAGAGTTGCTGGTACAGTGGAAGAAGCACTTTGGGGCTGTGTAAGGAAGGTGGTGGGGGCTGCAAACTAATCCAGAGATCTGGGTTAGAGATTTTTTTAATTAATAAGTGAAAGTCCATTTAGTGTATCAAAATTACCTTGAAAAATAAGCTGGATCTCAAAATGTAAGAGTAATATGACATCTCAAAATGCATTTTAGTGATTCATAATAACTTGTGTTTCAGCTATAGCTGGAAGAGCTTTTCAATTTGTTGACTCTCTTGAGTGTATGTAGGCTCTTTCTTTTAGTGATAAGTCTGTATGTCTTGATTTAGCATTGATTACTGGAACTACAATAAACTACTAATGCTCCAACATGGAGTGGGTGACAGCTTGTGACAAGAAACCTGCGTGATAAGTCCAGAAAGAATTTTGTTTATTTGTTTTAAAACAACATTTACAATTTGTCCCATGGTCACATTCATTAGTGTTCACTTACTGTCCATGAGGTTTACTGGTTTATCTCTTCAGAAGTTTTCAACTTTGCAGAAATGCAAGCAAAGACCACGCATTTGAAAATGTTGTTTAATGCAAGTTGCTGGTGAATGTGTGAGCATATGGAAGTTGCTCTGTTACCCTTAAAGCGGATAACAATATCCTATCTAAAGTGGTTGTCAACAAGGGTATTTGAATTAAGGATTTAACTCCGAAGGAGGAAGGGGGGGTGCATTTGAGGAGGTCAGATTGCACTTCATTCTGTCTGGGATCGACCTCTGCTGGAGGTTGCACTTATTCTTCACAGAATCGTAGAATCATTTATGTTAGGAAAGACCTCTAAGATTGAGTCCAACAATGAACCCGGCACTACCAACCCTACCACTAAACCATGTCCCTAAGAGCCACAGGTACATTTCTTTGAAATCCCTCCAGGGATGGTAACTCCACCACTGACCTGAGCAGCCTCTTGCAGTGCTTATCAACCGTTTCTGTGAAGAAATTTTTCCTAATACCAAATTTAAACCTCCAATTTCTGTCAGTACGGCATTTTTAAAGTAATGTGCATGACTTTTACAATGGTGTTCAACCAAATCCATAGTAAGTTTTATGACCTTGAGTTTTTAATTATAGCACAGAGAAAACTGCCTTTCTGTAGTTGGAATCATGGAACATCCTGAATGATCTTTAATTTTGTGTTGTATTTTGAAGAAATGGATAATAGTGAAGAAAATATTTCTTTTTTTACTATATTCAACAAGATGTTATTCCTTTGTTTAAAAGTCAGATTCATCATACTGCCTTATTCCAGATAGAAACAATGTTTAGTAAGGCACTTTTTGCAGTTCCTCTCGTTCAGTAATTGAAAGAGTTACAAGGCATGAAAACGCACTCTGTGTTGCTTTTGGATCCTGTGTGTCAGGAGTGAAGATTCCTACATCTGTTTTAATTGAAGTTGAATATGGCCGACATGAAACAATTTTTTGATGTTTGAGAGAATGGACAGACAGTGTATTTATATAAATTTTATTTTCCTAATCAGTCAATGTACGAATGGCTCTGAAGTTAAAAATATTATTTAAAATACTAATGAGCAAGGTAATGCAATATTTTAATTATATCTGTAATCAAGAAATGCAAGCAGCTAAGTTTACTTAAAACATTAAAAACAGCATCACTTAAACTTATAGTTACTCTTTCTTGCATTTTGTTTTTCTCCCCTGTAGCTGCAGCTTCATGAAAGGGGATTGAAGCTACAGCAGGCTATTTACAGTCAGGTAAATCCTTGTATTAATTTGTATTTGTTTTGTGCTTGTTTGCATACCTTTCTTTTTAAATTCTGTGACAGTGTGCTTTAAGAGGAGAAGGGCACTGAGCAGAGACGGTGTATTTTGGACATAGGTTGCCCATATTCCTTACAGTCCTATGACACACAGTGTAATTAAAAGTGTATTTTGCATCCACTGTGCTTAAATGCACTGAAACATATGATTTGATATGTATATATTGTTTATTTGGGACGTAATCATGGAAAAGGGAAGGTATAATGTAATTATTACTGCCAGCTGTCAGTAATTGTCTTGAAGTCTTAAATCCTTGTTCATTGGAGAGCACCTGTGAAGCCTGTATTTGTTATGTCAATAATACTGTGCAGCTGAACCCTGTATCAAATCAGCTATTATAGACTCACGTTTTATCCCTCCTGCATAGTACAGGCATTTCTGGAGTTTTACAGCATGTGCCTGGTTACTTTATCAGGACTAATCTGCCTGATCAAACTTGGAAATACTAGGGAGTAGAAGGGAAGACTAAATTCATCCTGATTTTCAATCTGTGCTTAGTGGTTAATTGCCAGGGTGCTGATTGCACTGTGGGAAGTGAATGACAGGTCAGGTAGAGACCTTTCAGGTTTATTGGACTGTGAATCTTCTTTCAGGCCTGCAAGCTGTTGGCAGATGATTATGAGCAAGTGCGAAGTGCTGCTGTCCAGCTAATTTGGGTCCTCAGTCAGCTTTACCCTGAAAGGTATGTAATGCATGCAAAGTAATCATCCTAATCCTGAAAGTTTTGTGCTAATTAGTCTGAGGTGTAGCTGTTAGAGAACTGAATTGTACAAATTACCGATACCTGATGAGCATGCACTGATGCAGTGAAGTTTTGGTTTCTGGTATTTGTTGTACATCCATAGGAATTCAGCACAGTTGTTTCTTACTTGATGCCATCTGGTAAGGAATACACTCAACAAACTGATCTGTGTTTCTCTGTGTTAGCATTGTCCCAATTCCTTCTTCTAATGAAGAAATTCGCTTGGTTGATGATGCCTTTGGAAAAATCTGTCATATGGTTAGTGATGGTTCCTGGGTTGTTAGAGTACAAGCTGCTAAGTTACTGGTAAGTTGCATTCTTTTCTTCTCTAGCTGAGAGCAGTTCCTCTCAAGTTACTTTATTTTTCCTGTATATTTGAAAAGAAATGGGAGGATGTTTAAAAGCTGTATAGGCAGATTTCTACCAAAATTCTGGAGATGAAAGGAATGAGACAGGTTGAAGAAACCCAAAAGTTTCTCAGCTGAACTATGCAGTGATTCTTCCCTTGAGGGTAGATGGTATCCAAGAAAAAGCAAGCACTTGTCATAATTCCCTGTGTCGGGTTTGCTAAGCTCCCTGCCAAACACAGCTATGTGCTGGCTAGCTCTCCCCACCCCACTCCCGACAAAAGGAAAAAAAACTAGTAAAAGGCAAAATTAGTAAAGGAATATATATATATATTTATAGATATCTTATATATATACAGCTAAATACTATGTACGTATAATACAACAATCCCAAACACCCCACAAAAGGGAAAAGGTACTAAAAAGGGTAAAAACAAAACAATCCCACTCAATCAAATCCCAGGAATTAATTAAATAGAACAATAACACAGGAAAGATCTCACCAACTTCCCTTAGGCGAAGTGAGTGCCTTCCCTCCTCTGTCGGCAGAGACAACAGCTCTCAGCCAGGCCTCAGCTCAGAGAGATAAGCCGAGGCCTAAACACCGAGAACTGCTGGCTCCGTGTCCACCCGACAAGCGAGAGAGAAGGAGAGCAAAAGAGACAGACAGGAAGCTCCCTCCTGTCTTTATACACCTGATTGCATAAGGGAATGATATGGAATACTTCCTTGGTTTTGTATCCCGGTTTCTAGGGAAGGCCTACAGAAAAACTACCACATTCCCTGCCCCTACTTCTCCAGCACAGGACGTGTAAACTAACTGAACTCAAGAAGAGCCGTGTTGACCTCAGTGGGAAAAGATGATGTTCTGACTGTTTTAAGTACTCTTCTTTAGACTCTAACGTAGAGTAGTGTTGGGTATCCCATAAATCTGTTGGAATGTGTGGATTGGATGCTAATGTGTTGGCCTAAGTCAGGAAGTTATATGATGCAATTTAGAATAATTCTGTTTCTTCCATTTGATTGTGTTTTTTTTTCTTCAGGGTTCTATGCAACAAGTTAGCTCCCATTTCTTAGAGCAGACCCTTGACAAGAAGCTCATGTCAGATCTGAGGGTATGTATATGTTTGGGTTTGTTTTTCTGTGTGTAGGTACTAAAATTGCACAGGAGATATGTTAATGTTGAGTGTGTCTGTTTACCTTGTCCTTGCCTCAGGACTGCTGAGTATTAAGTGATGATGACAGGTTTTCTTTCAGGTTAAAGTCAGTGAAGCAATTGCTAGTTTTAGATTTCATTAGCTGAGCACATAATAAACAGCTCTAGGCTATTCAGGTTTCGCAACAGCTTTTGAGAGCATTTTGAGAGGTAAACATTTGTGGTGTCCTGATAGTCTTTTGGCTAAAAGCTTGCATCCTAGTTTTAGGAGCAAGGTGATGGAAACATCCTGCAAAATCTGACCGCTAGATATTGACATTTAAAGAGACGTGAGTAGCTAAAGGCTACAAGCAAATTTTTTTAGTAAAATTCCTTCCTTAATATATATGCTCGAATTTATTATGCTCCATTTTTAATGTGTGTAAAAGAGTGGTGAAGCTAGAGCTTCTAGTTTTTGTGGACTGCTTTATAAAGGCTGTTTAAAAAAAAGTGCTGCACACCTTTATATCGAGTGTGGGGGAAGGGCGATGAACTAGCAAGCACACTGAATGAATATTGCACACTGCTGAACTCTGGATAGCATTGATAGTCATTAAAGTATTTAATTGCGGTTTAAAAAGTTGAATTGCAAAGTGATAGCATTTTTGCAGATCAGTTATTGGCTGCTTAACTAGATGAGCTTTTGTTCTGTCCCCATTCAGCTGTTTTTACAATGGATGTCTAAGAATATGTTAGTTAAAATGTATTCATTTTTATCCTTCTGCAACATCAAAAGTACTAAGAGTTGCTGTCAGTTAGAGCTGTAGAAGAGAAGGTACTGTTTCCTTTTATTAGCATTTGCATGGCTGTCAAGGTCTGCATCTATTCAACTATATCTCTTTTCAGATCCAATAAAATCATTTAATACTTTGTTTTGTCATCTTGTAAAGTTTACATGATTGTAACTGAAAAACTTGTTTGGACAGAGGAAGCGCACTGCGCATGAACGAGCCAAGGAACTGTACAGCTCTGGGGAGTTTTCAAGTGGCAGAAAGTGGGGAGACGATGCTCCCAAAGAAGAAATCGATACTGGTGCTGTAAATTTGATTGAATCAGGAGCTTGTGGGGCTTTTGTTCATGGCCTGGAAGATGAGATGTATGGTAAGTGTTAATTTACTGTGGAATAGCTAAAGGAGATATGTGCTGGCTAATAAGCTTTGGGGTTTAGCTTTTTTGTTTCGTTTGGGGTTTTTTTTGTTTTGTTTTGTTTGTTTTTTTTTGTCAAACTAGATCACTTGACCATTGTGTTGAGGGGCGGGGTTGGCAAATTGTGGACTTTGGGATGGTGAGGTTTTATTCCATCGTGATGTCCGGTATGGCAGTTGTTTCAAAGGCAGTACAGTGTTGCATAGAATCTTGGATAGAAATGTTCGATTGAGTAGCCAAAACTGAATAGCTTCCTATAAATGATGAGTTTAATAACGTATCTGGTAATAAATAGTTGTTTGTTACGCAGAAGCCCACTGAGATTATTTTTTTGTTTATTTTGCAGTTGCATGTGGCTCTAAATTGGCAATGTTAGTTGCTGCTGTTTGATGTTTTCTCAGCAGGAGGGAAAATCATAGACCCACTTAAATTGGAAAAGACTTCTAAGATAGAGTTCAACTGTTAACCCTGCACTGCCAAGTCCACCACTAAACTGTGTCCCTAAGTTCCACATTCATGTGATTTTTGAACACTTTCAAGAATGGTGGTTCCAGGACTTCCCCAGGAAGCCAGTTCCAGGGCTTGGCAATTCTAATCTTTATCCTAATACTCAATTTAAACCTCCCTTGCACTACTTGAGATCACTTCCTCTTGTTCTGTTAGTTGTTACCTGAGAGAAGAGACCAAACCACATCACTGGTCCTGCTGGACAAGCTATTTCTGTTCCAAGCCATGCTGCCATTTGCCTTCTTGGCCACCTGGGCACACCTGGATTGTGTTCAGCCATTGTTTTCCTGCACTCCCAGGTTCTTTTCGTCTGGGCAGCTTTCCAGCCACTCTTCCCCAAGCCTGTAGCACTGTATGGGGTTGTTGGTGACCCAAGTGCAGAACCCAGTACTTTGCCTTGTTGCACCTCATATAATTGACCTCGGACCATCGATCCAGCCTGTCCAGATCCCTTTGTAGAGCCTTCCTAACCACCACCAGATCAACATTCCCAGCCAACTTTGTGTCATTGTCAGACTTACTGAGAGTATATTCAATACCCTTATCCAAATAATTGAAAATATGTTAAACAGGACTGGCCCTAAGTGAGCTTATAAATAGATAAATTGTTTAAACCTGTGCCCATAGAGTCCAATAATCATTCATTCTGTAAACATTGCAGCTTCTGTCCTAACAAAGGTTAGAGCTAGTGAAGACAAACCCACATATTTTTAAAAATATTTCAGAATCCAACTGCTACAACAAACAAAGTTTCTTCTAATTTCCAACCAAATTTTATTCATAGCAAATTTATACCCATTTGTTCTTAGCCAGTGATAGCTTTCAGATTAAATACTTGTTGCTTCTCTCAGGGATTGTTTTCCATAATGAATGAATGGACAGATTTCATTTTGTATGGGATTGAACAGGCTAGGCTTCTTTTAGTCTCTGCTGCTATAAAAGCTTTCCTCCTGGCTCACTAGAATGCATTATTGAAAATCATTGGCTGGATCTGTATGTTTTCAGATACTTAAATTTCAGGTGAGATCTTGCTTACATTTTTATCCATGTTATTGGTAATTTTTTTAGTAGAAATAACTGTGTTCTGAAGTCCTGTTCCATAGTGCCGTTGCATTGGTCTGCTGTGGTCTTCCTATGATGGACTTGAGGGCTGTAGTCTCTTTCCATAGGTTGTATCTGTTCTTTTGAAGAGAATGAGTTGTGAGTGTCAAACTTGGAGCATGGGTATTCTTGAGCTCCTAGATTTGGCTGTAGCATTGACCATGCTGGTGGCCTCAGAAAAGTCTGTATGCTACCCTTCCCAGCTCAAGTGTGCCGTAGATGAAATTTTATATTTCTTAAGGCTATTGAGAGTGGCTGGTATTTGCATAGAACCATGAAAATTTTAAGCTCTCAATGTTATTTCTGAATCTGCTCTTAATGTTACTGGAAGTATGAGGTTAAATTAGAGCTGATTTATTGTTCTATGACTCCTTCAATTGAAAATTTTTCACTGAAAATTTTTCACTGATTCAGTCCATTGACCTGTGAAACATTCTCCAGTTTCTTATGCCATGGGTTTTGTGGCAGTGTGGTGCTATTGAGGAATGTGGGAAGAAAATGGACAGATGTGGACTGCACACAGATCTTTGAATAATGCAGATGTCTTCCTCCACTGCAGCATTTTTAAATGCTGCTGAATTCTCCCTGACTTGGAACGCTGCTTTATTTCTTTTAACTGAAATCTGAATTAGTGTTTCAGCTTATGAGAGCAATATTGGCAAAATGTTCCTCTTCTTGTAATACCTTGGTCTTAATGACCACAGAAACTGGTAGTTGTATAAGAGCTTTGTTCCTGAGTAAGCAGGGGTCTTGCTGTGTGTGCAATTTTTTTCTTAAGCAGAATCATGAGGAGTCAAACATGTTCTTTAAGAACAGCAGTCCTAAAAGCTACGACTTAGTTTTAAGTAAATGTTTTCAAGATGAGCTGATTTGAATGAAAAATAGGATTGCATTTAAAGCAATGTTTGTAAGACATCAGATTAATTATAATGTTTATGACCCTGCACATAAGTGTTGTGGAAGCGAAGAAGGATGGCTGTAGGGAAGAGAATCTCATTTCCACTTAAACTTGTTTTATTTGGGTGTTCTTCAAATTCCTGCAATGTTTTACAGCATAGATACACTCTGGATGCTTTCTGATGCTTTTTTTACTTAAATTCAAGTATTTTTAATGTTTAAGTGGCACCTTTTTCCTTTCTTTTGGGGAATCTGAAGTCAGGAAACAGAGGAATTTCATTCTGTTTACTGCTAAAACATTGGTTCTCCTGGGCTTCTCAGCAATTCATAAAGTGCTACACAGCAAGTTAAAAATGCAGTGAAAGCTCCAAGCAATTAAACTGTCAGGAAGAATAAAACAACCAGAGTTTAATTAACTAAATTAGTTTGCTTAAGATACATGGGTTAAATGCTACGCTTGCAAAACACAGTGTGTAATATTTATTACTGGTTTGCAAGTCCCTCTTGCTCACAACAGCAGCACAGGCTGTTTTAGAGGTAAGACCTTTGATTTGAAGACTTGCCTGTGTGAAGGTCCCCAGTGACACGGGTCCCTGCTTAGGCTCCATTGTCCTCATTGTTTCTTTAGCCTCTCCTGTCCTTAGCTCAGTCCTTGAATAATACAAGGCCTGGCTGTCAGGTGTATGTGCTTTTAAGCAGGACAGTTCTAATTAATTTGCCGTTACTTCTCTCCTTCTCTTTGAATAGAGGTTCGAATTGCTGCGGTCGAAGCCCTCTGTATGTTGGCTCAGTCCTCGCCTTCTTTTGCGGAGAAGTGCCTGGATTTTCTGGTTGATATGTTTAATGATGAGATTGAGGAGGTGAGATTGCAGTCAATACACACAATGAGAAAAATTTCCCACAATATCACACTGCGGGAAGACCAGCTGGATACTGTGTTAGCAGTCTTGGAGGTGAGAAGCTCTTGAGGAGAGAAAAAACTGCATTCCTGCTTGCTTTGGGATGTTTCTATACATACTGCTAATCAGTCCCTTCCTCTGAGGGCAAACCCATCTCTTTTGTTGAGGTTTCTTGCTCTTCTTTGAACACCCCCAACAGCTCCTAAACTCTAGTAGCTTGTAATCCCCAGGACAACAGCATACTTGTGAATTTTAAAAACTAATTAGATTAATTTTTTTTATATAAAAACTTTTCCCTTGATTACTGTGCTCGTGCCTCACATGTATTTCCTTCAGTCTTGTGTTATGTTCTAACACTGCACCTCTTCATGTTGAATGCAACTTCATGTTCTTTCTGTTTCCTTTGCTCAGCTGTTGCTCAGCTGCTTTGCAGCTGCACCTTTGCTTACCAAGCAGAGATGGGTCACCGGCCTGAGATCTCTCTTCTGGCTGTTTCAAAATATTTGTTAGCATGCTCTCCAATGTAATTTTGGGTTTTCCCAATCAACATCTTCCTAGTCAGTGCTCAGCCAAGATTCAGGAAACAGCATGAGTTCAGCTGTTGTTCCTGGTTGATGAGATTGACCCAAGAAGAGGAAGAGATTTTGGCTGTATGAGTGGTACTGTGCCACACTGCTAAGACCTTATTTGTTTGCTGAGCTATAGCCTCTGAAGCTTGTTTTCTCAGATCTGTTGCACATGGTAGGCAAGTTTCTTCCTTTTCTGGGAAGTGTCCTAGCCTTGGGCAATGCTGCAAATCCACTGTTTGTCTCTTCACCTGCTGTTTGCTTGACCCTGGGCAGCAATGGCTTCTTCCAGTTATGTCCCAGGAAGAAGTAAACTAACTAAACATTTTATTCTGAAACAATTGTTGTGGAATATGATATGATTTTGCAAATGCAGCAGTGGGCTTCAGGTGCCTCACATTTTTATGTTGTTATTTACATTTGTTTAAGCTGGGGACCTGTGCATTGAGTTATAAAAATGTCCTGGTTATACTGGGTTCTTCTATGCCAACACACCGTGTATGATAAATCCTGCATGTATTGTGGTTTATATTATCATGATTATTACCAGGTATTAGGATAGAGCAAGTCAAGAGACTTATTAATGTTTTAATGAATTTGTCTGATTCTGAAAGGTCCTTGCTTGCTTTCTGTGAAATCCATCTTCTAATATCAAAATAAAGGGTGTGGAAAATAGTATTAACTTTGGTGCCTAAATTTGTTCCAGTAGGGTAAATATGGAACATTTGGGTGTGGAGGTAATTTCCATTTTGACCTCACTGCTTTGACTTTGTCTGAATAACTCTACCAGCTACTCCTTGTTTTTTCTGACTGGACTTTGGATTTTGCTTTCCCTGTTGTCCTTGATCTCAGTCTCTTGAGTTGTGCTCACATCTGTCCCTTGGTGATCTTCTGCCTTGTTTGTCTCTGTACTTCCTTTCCAATGGGCTGTATTGGAGGTCTGGAGTATTTGATGTTTCTGGTCACTTCATTCCAGTCCCTGGAGTTTGTCTTCTCTTTGGTCATAGTCTCTTTGGCCACCAAAACAAGGAGAGGCTGAGCAGCCCTCTGCGCTTTCCCTCTTTGATCATTCCTGTGTGTTGGCCATCATTTAAGAGCCTTTACAAGAGGATTGCTCTTTCTTTTACATAAGACACTGATGAATGAGCTGTTGATACTTAGCAAATTATAATTGAAAAGCATATAAAATGCACTGAGAAGCATCCAGTTCTTGTATCCTATTGAATTTTCACATTGTCTCTGGCAGTGCCATGCAAATGCTGATAGCAAGGAAGTATAATGCATGGAGATGGAACGTCAAAGTGGTTTTTGGCAGAAGGAATGTAATTAATTAAGGTGGAATTCAGCCACAGCACTACTAGAGATGTTCTAGTCTGTCCAGCCACTGACACGTGCTCAATGCTTACTCACACCCTCTGGAGGCTGGTGATGGGGTTAAAGGCTTGTGGAATTGAACTCTGTGTTGAATGATTAAAGTAATCATTCAATCATTCTCAGAAGATGGTAAAACAATCTTTGGTGATAGTTTTGCTGAGTTACCTGGCACTTTAGTCTTCTGTTACTCCCTATGCCTAAGGGTACAAACATCACCCAAACCAAGTAGTGATTTTTTCCTGTGCTTGAGAAGGTCAGTAGCAAAGCAGTTCCCATTCATTCTAGTAATTGAAGCACATGGTGGGATGGGACCAGAAGACCTTGCAGCACATGCCTGGTCTGTCACTTATCTGTGCTTAGCTCTGGTAACTAGAAACATGCACTGTTCTTCACATGTCTCTTTTTATAACTCAGCCAAGGAACAGAAACTACCACCTTTAAAGTACTCATGTATGCAGGCACATCTCTCAGCACTCAACAGTGTCTGGATTGGGTTTTTGTTTTAGGATTCTTCAAGGGACATTCGCGAAGCACTTCATGAACTGTTGTGTTGCACCAATGTTTCAACTAAAGAAGGTATCCATCTTGCACTGGTGGAGCTGCTGAAAAACCTGACCAAGTATCCCACAGACAGAGAATCCATATGGAAGTGAGTGGTGTTCAGTGTCTATTCTATTTAGTAAGTGAGGAGCTAGGAAATACTGAGCTTACTAAGGAGGTAACAGGCATTGCAGGTGTAGAATCCTGTTCTGTGTTGTTCTTATCAATACTTGTATTGGGAATCCAGAACTGATAACTACTCCTGGAGACATCCCACTATTACAAGCACTCAAAGCATTCCCAGAAAAGATGAAATCAACCTTCAGTTTAAAACCTCATCTCTTCTATACAATTCTTTTGTGCTTACTTGACACTGTGTTTAAATAGTAATATTTACCAGCAGTTGATTATATCAGTTGTGGAAAGTGGATTGGCCACTTGGCATTGTGCTGTTGGAGGGAATTTTTCTGTCTTAAGCAAAAAGAATGAATGTTAGTGTGCGAGTTCTTTGGTTGTTTAATGAAAGCAATGAAGGGAATGATGCCCCAGCACACATAGTTTGAGATGGAATTCTTAGGGGTTATAGGCAACACTTATTGTAGAATGCTTTGACTTCCAATGTACTTTTATGTTTATGGAGTTTGTGGATTTTTAGGGTTTTACTTCTTCACTCCCCCATTTCTGAAGAAAAAAATACAATGATTTGTTACCAGCTAGAATAAAAGCTTTTTCTAGATTGTATAACTCCAGGTATTTAGTGGACAACTTAAATAAACAGATTTTATTACTGCTTATCCTTTCAGTTTTCTTGGATTCTATCAGTAATGATGCAAATAGTCAGAAACCTTAGGCTTGGACAGCAGGATTTTCTTGCTGACCAGTGTCTCAAAGCGCTGCAACGTAAAATAATAAAGCTTTAAAATGTTGTGTTTTGAAATGTATATGTTTACTAAGAAAGATTTCAATCTGTGTATTTTCAGATGCTTGAAGTTCTTGGGAAGCAGGCATCCCACTTTGGTGCTTCCATTAGTCCCAGAGCTGCTGAGCACACATCCATTCTTTGACACTCCGGAACCAGACATGGATGACCCAGCCTGTATCTTTTTCATGAAGCCTGTTGAACACTTTGACTATAGTAAATTTTACTCCTATTTTCCTGATGCTCACATTTCTTAAAATATGTCAAACTGTAGCAGACAGACAATCCTGCAGCTGTTGCTGAATCCCATTGCTCTTAGTTTTTTGCTCAACAAGTAATGGAAAAACTATTTGTTGAAACCATCTTCATAAATACCAGTGGACTATAATTGGCCTCTTTTTTTTATGCTGTGCTGAATAATCAAGCAATTTGTCAAGGCTTAGGCTTTGCAGATGAATCCTTTGATATGAAAACATTTGTCTAGTTTGCACTGATTTTGAAGATGCTTTAGCTTTTAAATAAAAAGAATGGTTTTTCATGTCTGTTTTCTTTTTAGGTAAAACTTCTGTTATCCAGAAGTGCAGTGTATAGAAGAGCACAGTTTCTTGGTACAGCAGTTCCTGAATCCCTGTAGTGCCTTGAATTTGTCATCTTTTTTTGAAATAATTCAATATCATAAATCCTTGTATTAATATTATTTCTTCTACTGATTTGGAATACAAACTATTACTGTTATACCGTTATCCTCAACATAGCAGATGACTTGAAAGGCATTTTTCCTTGGTTAGTCTCCTTACTTCCCTTCTTTGATTGCAGAATGTTATTTCTGATGCATGCTGAGACACATTGGACTGAAACCTTCTTCTAGAAGCTGCTCATAATTTTTCTCACCAGTCACAGGCCATTGACCAGAAATTCTATACAAATTAAATTAACACCTTGTGTGAATTGAAAAGGGTTAGAATCAGGTGGAGAGAAAGATGAATCCATAGTTAGATGGTTTAGTAATAATGTGAGTTAAGTTGTCCTGTGAGTTGAGAATTGAAGGAGCATTGCAAGAGGGAGAAGGCTGTTGTTTAACTCGATGCACCTTCTTATCCTGAACCAGGGAAGATTATTTTAGAGAATGTTTTGGAGGTAATTTGCCAAATTTTACAGGCATGTATTATGTGAAGCCAGACCTGCAAGCCCAAAGCTACAAGGTAGAACAGAATGGTAGGTTTCCAGTATAAACTGATAACTAAAAACCTGATTTGGTTTTCATTCAAAGTACTAAGCAAATTTGAATCAGGTTAGCTGAATAGCTTTAGCTGAAAACTTGTAAAGGATTCTGAGTAAAGAGGAGAAATTGGTTAGTCAAGCGAAAGCTTTTTTCTTAGCAGCCCATGGATGCAGAAGATTTTTCAGCAGATGAGAGTGTAGGTTCAGTCACTTCTGCGGTTGAACCTGCTTCTTCCCCAAATGCCCAGTTCTGGAAGTACCTTGAGTGCCCAAATGTTTGTAAGCCTTGCATTGGGACCCTTTCATGATCTTCTGTTAGACAGCTTATGCTTGGGGTCATCCCTGTTGCAGGTGTCAGCCTTTGGGCTAACTATGAAAGCCTTTGGCTGCTCTGTATTTCTGGGGCTCTTACATTGTGAAATGTGTTTTGTCTTACAGAATAATCTATATGTGTTTGATTCTTTGAGTTGCTTAAAGTCTGCATAGATGGATTTTTTCAGGGCATCTTAGGAAATGCAGCAGCTTTCAAAGACTTGGCAGTAAATGTGAAATTTTAGATATTTTTTGGGTGCCAAACAACCTGAACAACCTGGTCTTGTGGAAGGTGTCCCTGCCTATGGCAGGGGGATTGGTATTAGATGATCTTTAAGGTCCTTTCCTACACCGACCATTCTCTGAATCTGTGACTCAAACTGATAGGCACACTATAAGCTTTGAGGAAGGGTGAAACTCCACCTGATGAGCATGTTTGTCATTTACGATCCCAGACTGTTTATCTCTGTCTTGCCTTTGAGCCATTCCATGTTATCAGTAACGTCCTTCCTCCAGTATAGCTCATCCTGTATTGTTTTCTCTCTGTACTTGCTTTTCATCTTCTCAGACAACCATTTCTTTGGGTTTTGCTGAGTATTTTCCAACTACAAAGAACTTCATAGACAAATCCTGAGCAAATAAATGGTTGTTGAGTTGTCATTTTAACTTCTCATCCCCGAGGAGCTTTTCTTGCTGTTGTTTATTTTTCTTTAACAATCCATTTTCAATAGACATTGCTGTTCTGGTTCTGATTTTTAATGCTGCTAAAAGCTGCCCAACAATGCCTGCCCTGTTCTCTGATCATACATTCAGACATTATGCATATCTTCGGGACAGTCTCTCTCATCTGGTCCCTCCACTAAGAGTAAGTTGAACCACTTTAGTTTGCACTTTGCCACTCTTACAAATATTTTTGGTCTCTTCCATGTCTGTATATAACAATTCCATTCTGAAAGTTTTTCTCTGAAGCATCACGTGAATTAGTATTGAAATGTGCATTAAGGCAGGAGAGACAAATGTTAAATGGTTACAATATGGATTTCATAATATTTTGGGGATAATAACATTATTACTCTCAAGTGAGAATAGCATGTTGTTTGCTGCTTAGGAAAGAATACTGGAAGAGCAGTATTCCTGGGAGTTTTCTGTAGCTTTGACTGTGTGTGTGAAAAGGGAGCTTAGCCTTTTTAGATCTTCCAATATTTGACTTATATCCTACCTAAATGATTTACTTGTGGGTGAGATGTGTTCCCGGATGCTTTGAAACATGTTTTCCTGCCTGGTAGTACAGGTGGGATTGAAGTTTGTCCTAAGTCTTATCACAGGTTGTAAAATGAATAGTGGTTTATCTGGTCTTGGACTTCCCTTGACTTCATAGTATCATAGTTAATAAATGAGGAAAATATTTCCCTCAAAGGGGTTTTGAAATTTAACCTGAAGATCTCTAGCTGCAAGTGGATTGAAAAATGGGGAGTATTAGCCAAGAAAGATGCAGCCTTGAAAGCCATGATATAAATTTTGAGTTTGAGAAACAAATTGGAGCTCCAAGTTGGTCACTGCTAAATAATGAGGCAGCATTTTATTATGTTACTACTTCTGTTAGACTTTTGTCTTCTTTTGTTTGTGTGTTCCCTCTTGTATAGTTGCCAGGTAGAAAGCTGGTGTCCTCCCCTGTCTCTCCCAGTATTACCCCACATGAAGATCCTTCCCAGCAGTTCCTGCATCAGAGCCTGGAGAGGGTTTACAACCTGCAGCACCTTGACCCACAGGGCATACAGGAGCTGCTGGAATTTACCATCCGGTAAGATTGCAAGCTGATAGGTTCATGGGAGGATAGTTTAGGATTCCCGTTTTTTTCTGACTCAGGTGCTTTGTTTCTGCATATGTACTTTGATATCAAGCATTTCAGTTGAGCCTCCTTCTAGGGACTGTTGTGATAAAAGAGCGTTTACGGCCTGTTTAAAATCAGATTGATGATCTCAGGTCTGGCACTGCCTTTGGTGCATTTTGGGGCAACATCTTTTCAGAGTGTGAGGTAAGAGTTGGGTGTTCTTGGACTTCTCACTTATTTTACCATAAGCTCTCAGTTTTTATGATTTATGGATGATGGCCTTGCGTGTCATTTTCAGTTTTGTGTCCCTATAAGAATCCCTCATATATTTGATCTTATTATTTGTGGTGTATGTGCATAAGGTTTATTTGATTTGGTTTTTGTGGGGGGAGAGAGATTGTCCTCTTTGCTCTTCCATTTTCCAGGTCCTGTGGCCTTTCATTCTGCAGGAGAGGACCTGATTCTAGTGCTTTGTTGGGCTCTCATTGCCAGTCCCACTTGCAAAAGACTTTGGCATTCTTCATCAGTTGCAAATCAGAATTGTTTCCTGGGGTAGACACTATTACTTCGTGCTGCTCTCTGCTGCTGTATAGATAAGGGTGTGTGGTATTGCTTCTCAGTGTGGGTTTTATGCTGCCTCTTCCATTTCATCTCTAGATTGATTTGCACAAAATGTTTGGAAAGGATCTTTTCATTGTGATTCCTTTGCGTGGAAAGAGGAAAAGAGCCTTATTTTTGAGATAGAAAAACAATCCAAAATACCTTGTTTGGAATATGGAATTCCAAAACAGTGTTATTCTTTTTCTTCCTCCAAAATAGCTGCCTTTTCTTTTGTGTGTAGCTGTGAATCACTTTCACACCCATCTGTAGCAGAGAATAAACAGTGTGCTCCTTACTGAAAAGCCAGCTGGGGAAACTGTATGGCTTGTCCTCAGCTGTTTTGCAGCTACTGTGCACCAGCTAAAATACAGTCTCAATGCACTTAGTGCACTAAACACTTGAAATAAGTAATCTCTTGGCAGAGCATCCAGAATGTTACAGGCATGAGAGTCTGGGAACCTTGCAGGGCATGACTGTTTACGATTTTTGAGTTAATGGAAATTGTAGTCTTGGCTTTTTTCTTGCTAGGATTGCCCTCCATGAAGCCATACTAAACCAGCTGCTGTTTTCTAGCCTTAAGAGAAGGAAGGATTTGGACCAAAAAAAAAAAAAAAAGCTAAAGATTATTCTGGAGGGGGCAAGTGTTCTCTGCCCCAACAATTTGGTTGCAGAGAGAAAAGGGATAGAAGCAACTCATAGGGGTGGATTCTGCCATGGGACTCAACTCCCTCCTCCTTTACCATTATTGTCATCCAAGAAAATAATACTGATCTTGTGGAGCTGGTGTCTGCTTGGGACTTGATTTTCAACTGCAGAGCATGGAGGGAGAATGCAGTGTGGGTAGAAATGTAAGACAGGCTTTTTAGCAATTCCATCTTTGTGATTGAGTTTCTCCATCTATACAACAGGAATTTATTTTTTTTTGTCTTGCAGAGATGTTGATATCTGATTAAGATTTGTAAGAAAATAGAACTAGTGGAATTGGGAACTGTAGAAGACTGGGACATGGAATATCTGCCTAGCTGTTAGCTGAGAGATGACATCTTGTTCCACATTAGTGTGTTGTGATGGATTGTGATGTGGGAATTAAGCACCCAGGAGCCTTCTCTTTGCTCTTCAGTCTGGAAAAAGATGAAATGGAGTTGCTGTGTAAGGCTGAGGCTGACTTGACTGTTGTTGCATTGAAGGAAGGCACAACCCCTCACAACAGGAAAGGCATTAAAGTGTGCTGGAGTGTGCCCAGAGAAGGGCAGTGGAGCTGGTAAGGGTGTGGAACGCAAGTCTGATGAGGAGCAGCTGAGGGAGCTGGGGGTGCTTAGCCTGGAGAAGAGGAGGCGGAGGAGAACCTTCTTGCTCTCTATACAACTCCCTGAAAGAGGGCTGTAGTGAAGTGGGAGCGGGGTTGGTCTGTTCTTCTGAGTAACAGGCAAAAGGATAAGAAGAAATGGCCTCAAGTAGTGCTGGGGAGGTTTAGCTTGATATTAGGGAAAATTTCTTCATGGAAGGAGTTGTCAAGCACTGGAACAGGTTGCCCAAGTAAGTGGTAGAGTCACTATACCAGGAGGGATTTAAAAGATGCGTAGACGTGGCACTTGGGGGCATGGTTTAGTGGTGGGTTTGACAGTACTGGATTAATGGTTCAGCTTAATGATCTTAGAGGTCTTTTCCAATATAAATGATTCTATGATTCTCTGCTTAGGAGACATTTTTCTTTGGCTGCATATTATACAGATAATCTCATGAAGTTTTGTGAATGTCTCAGGGCTCAGCAAGCTTCTGGTTTGGCAGAGCCAAAATTTCAGAATTGCATCCTAAATGTGAAGAGAAATCTAAAATAAACTAAAGGAAATGATCATCTGAAAAAAACATATTTTAATAACACAGTAGCAAACATGGAAGTAAAGTGACAATTTTAGTAGAGTTTGGATCAAAGCAGAATTCAAAGCAAGACAGTGAAACCACATCATCCAGCCTATTTTCATTTCTGTAACAAAAATTAGTTTTGTTTTCTTAATGCACACTTCTGTTTTTAAAACATGCCTAACAGTAGAGAACTAAAGCCTTTTGGAGTTCCACTAAGTGATATTTTTTTTTTTCTTCTATCAAGTTAAAAGCTGCTTATATTGCTATATGATTCATGAGAAATACCAGACGACACACAGCATGTAGCTGGGCAAATTCCAGCTTGGCTTAAAAAGGCAGCCCTATTTCAGATACCCTTGGTTGGGTGAGCCTGACACGTTCCAAACTGCCTTTCCTAGCCAGCATGAATAGTTTTATTTCCCAGCAGTGTAACACAAATCGGTCGTTAGCTGCTGTAGAAGCCTGCAGTGTTTTAAGTTATATCTGGAACTGCCATGCCGTGTGGTTCCCATGGGGCTGCAGGGTAATGTGGGTTGACAGACTTACTGCTTCCACTCCTGTGCTGGTGTCAGCCCCCTGGAAGAAGGGACATGCGAAGTCCCCAGGTGCAGACTGGTTTGTAGTGTGTGTTTTACTGCTGTTTCTGGTGCGTGTTCTAATGAAGGCAGGAAGCAAGAATAGCTGGTTTCATTGTTGCTGCACGCTGAGTGTGTTGAGATTAAACTGCTCTCTGTCTCAATGTTATTTCTTCTTTTTTTTTTTTTTTTTTTTTTTTTTTCCACATGCTTCAGTGATCTTCAGAGGCTTGGAGAGCTGCAGTCAGAACTGGCAGGGATGGCAGATTTCACTGCAACTTACCTTCAGTGTCAACTGCTTCTCATCAAGGTTTGACTTCTTTTGGGGTTTTTGGGTTGTTCCTCAAAAACATCCCAAGTCCATCACAGTGGTGCACTTTCACATTGTGATGTTTGTGGTGAAAACTGATGTATGATGAAAACACAGGTTCCATGGATTTCTGCTAATCCTGCGTCCCTCCTGTGGCGCATAATTTATGGCACGTAATTTGCCAGTTGAGTGCAGATCTCTGCTGCTGTACCTAGGGCTTATGTTGGTTTGTATTTTGTCAGTGCAGAGTTTATTATCTGACAGGAATCACAATAAAGGCAATTATTCTGTAACCTTTTTATGTTATGAGAGTAACTTTTCCTTCCTAGTGGCCTCTGGAATATGTTTTGCTAAACTGCTGCTGTGAGTGGAGTTTTTATAGGCAGTGATTTGCAGGCAGCTTTTTTGTTGCCAGTGCCAGAGGAGTTTTTAAGACTTGAATGGGTGAAATATTAGTCATGCTTTCTTTTACAGGGCTGAAATGATCTTCTCTTTGGTATTAGCAGGTGAAGTGGTTGCTTCAACACTATGGCAGCAGCCTTTTTCAAAAGCCCCTTTTCAAAGTCAGCTTCTTGCTGTAAACAGGAACTAATTTTTTGCTTTGTAGAATCATAGAAAAACTTGTGTTGGAAGGGTCCATCTAGTTCTAACCCCCTGTTATCATTGGATTCCACTGGGTCAGGGTGCTCAGGGCTATAAGCTGGCAGTAGTATTTAAGGTAGTCTCCTGGCATTCTTTAGTGTTTACCTATAACTTATACACATGTAAAGCAAGAACTAAAGCAAGCAACAAACAGGTTTCCAGAAGGGACTCAGTAAAAGCTTTGTTATGTAAAATGAAGGAGGGATTTAAATTGCTTTGCTGAATGCAAAGCTGCCAGTTGGGATATGGCAGGCCTGAAATCTTTGGAATACGTTTATCACCCAAAGAAGGTATTTTAGATGAGCAGTGTTACAGTTAGTACAATCCTAGCTAAATGCAAAGTGAAATGTGCTGTCCAGGCAGAGGATCAGCATTTGGAGATGCCTTTGTTGCCCTTCTCCAGGGTTTGGCTGGACTGAACCAGGTGGTTTTTCTGTCTGGCAGAGGAGTGCTCTGTTTGGACAAAGTGGGTAAAAGCTGCATTAGCCATTCCTGGCTTGAGTTATAGAACCAGTCAGTAGATCAGTGATGCAGAGGAGTCAGTAGTGTGGATGGAATGAAAGTAACTCGTTGTGTCATGGAATCACAGAATGGTTTGGGTTGGAAGGGACCTTGAGAGTCATTTAATTCTACCCCCCCTTGCCACAGGGAAGGACACCTTCCACTATATCACACAATTACAAATTCTGATACTAACCCAAATGTCAGAGTAGCCCTTTTCAGTAGATTTCCCAATAGAAAAAAAGTACCTTCATTTCCCAGCCTATTGAGGCTCAAAGGGTTCCAGACCTTTAAAGGCTTTACACATCTTGTGATTTTAGGGGTAGTTAACAGGGATTCTGAGCGTGGGTGAAGGGTATAAAACTTGAGCTTTGGCTACACTCAGGTTTTTCTGTAGCAGTATCTAAGGACAGGCAGCTTCAAACAGATAGGCAGCAGTATAAATTATCCAGTCACGCTTTGTACACTTTTAAAAAAACTTAAAAAAGCAAATAGGGCATGATTAGGTGGCTAGGGCTTTATTTCAGTTTGGATTTTTTTTTTATACAATTAGTGGCTGATTTAGAATCAGGATTTGTAGTAACTCCAGGATCATTGGTGGGATGGAGACTGTCAGCAGGAAGGTTCAGAAATGTGACTGTATAAGTGTATATCTGTGGACAGTTGTTACCGTTTCCACTTTTTGCTTGAAATCTGAGGTTTCCCTAATCCTTGTCTCAGGGTGGTGATAACGCAGTGGGCTATTGCTTTCTTGATAAAGTACGAGGAGTTTGGCTCAGCCAGTCTCTCATTCACAGCTTTGTTAGTATTATTCTCAACTTCTGTTATCTATTTTTTAGTTGCGTAGACATCTCTCTGTGTATTTATAAAACAATATATGTTTTCGAGGCCTTGATTCACTGTGTTGTATTTAAAAGCACTAAAGAAAATTTTGACCTGCTTTTTCAACTGACTGTTTAGATAGAATTGGTTATTTGCATCTCTGTGGTTTTCTTCGAGTCATTTTATGGTTTTCTTCTTGTAGGCCTTGCAGGAGAAGTTGTGGAATGTGGCAGCTCCTCTGTATCTGAAACAGAATGCATTAGCATCTGCTGCAGCAAAACAGGTGAGGTGGAAACAGCTGAGTCCTTGGATATGAGTCCTTCCTAGACTACGCAACAGTAATACACTTCCACTGCTGTAGTCTGTCCATGTAAATCTTAGCTCCCCAAGGTGGAATAATTTTTCTTCAAAAGGTGAGTGGTGAGGAAGGGAAGTTCATGAGAACTGTGCAAAGGCAAATGTTGCACCCATCTTCTAGAAGAGCTGGAATGATCCAGACAACTCTGAACTGCTTGTCATCGCCTCTTTTCTGGGGAAGGTTGTGAACCAAATTCTTTAAAAGCTGTTTCTAAACAAGATCAACAAAGTGATTTGGAACTGCTGAAATGCGTTTCCCAAGGGCAAATTATGACTTACCAATGTTACTGCTCTCTGTGGTGGGGGGACTGGTGCTGTGAAGAAGGGGAGGGCAAAGCCTTTGACACAGTCTCCCATTGTTTCCTTTGCACCAAACTTGCAGCATTGTGGTTGAATAAGTAGGTTATAAGGCTCCTCTAAATTGAGGAACCAGTTGATGTGCTGGAGGGGATGGCTGCTGATCTGGACAGGCTGGGGAACTGGGAGGACAGCAACCTCATGATATCCAGCGTGGTGATCCTGGTGGACAGTACGTTGAACATGATGCAGTACGGTAGGCACCTGAGATTCCTTGGTCTGGAGAAGTCCTCCAGCTCTGGGGAGATGACATCTGGAGGGCTATCTTGTGTTTTGGCCTCTCCCGCAGAAGGAAGACGCTGACAAACTGGGGCGAGTTCAGCAGAGTGCCATCAAGGTGGTCAGGGGCTGGGGCAGATTCCCTGTAAGGGGAGGCTGAGGGAACTGGGATTGTCCAGCTTGGAGAAGGGTGAATTTACTACTGCCTACCACTGTCTCATTGTAGGATACAGATGCAACAGATTGCTCTGGACAAGGGGCAGTGGGCTAATTATGAGAAATTTCAATTAGATATAAAGGGAAAATTTACTGTAAGGATGGTTAAATACTGTAATAGGTTGCCCAGAGAATGGGGGAATCTCTGTCCTTGGAAGTGTTTGCAATCTGATGTATCTCTGAGTAACTGAATCTAATGAGAGCTGCTCTGAGCAGGGCACCAGGCTAGATGACCTCTAGAGATCGCACCCAATCTGTGGTGTAGAGATGATTTGATCCTGCAAAAACTGAAGCTAAGCATTAAGGAATGATAAACAAAGAAGCTGTTAAATAATCTGGAAACAAATGTAGGGTAAAAGCAAGTTCATGGATCTGCTGGGAAACTCTGCTGACGTTTTGAGTTTTCAGGTAATTAAGATATAATAAGCAGGTACTGCTGCACATCAAAGTCTTCTCTGCCGTTGATTAGAAACAAAGGCTTTTCAGCTTTTGAAATCTGCTCTGATTGAACTGTCTTGAGTG
Organism: Formicarius rufipectus; assembly: GCA_013399695.1. Taxonomy (NCBI): domain Eukaryota; kingdom Metazoa; phylum Chordata; class Aves; order Passeriformes; family Formicariidae; genus Formicarius; species Formicarius rufipectus. The sequence continues at coordinate 43,526 of VXAU01005933.1, forward strand.
CCCTTTTCAATAGCATGTGAACTGCTTGGGAAGTTTTATGTGTTGTACTCGTTAATATAGATCACTTCCTGTCAATACAAGGTGAAAGAATATTTCCTGTTAAATAACTTGCAAGTACTTGGCTTCTGTACAGTCATACTGAACTCAACTGTACTAATTTGAGCACTTCCTCTTGTCTACTTAAGCCCATCTATTTGACAGATAAAGTATGATGAGTAAAACTGTACAGTGTCCTGTCTAAGCCTCTAACCATTTCTCTAAAGTAACCCAAGTCGATACTTGCCTTGTGATAGTGCCCATCCTCAGATGTAGTACACAAAACATTGTAGGATATCAAGTTGTTTTCTGGAGAACTTGTCAGATTTGGCTCCAAAAATGTAAACCTGAGGAGGACTATTGAGGTTGCTCTGTTGAGCTGCTCATGTTTGCATTCCATAGTAGCCAGTGAGACTCAGTGAATGCTTTACCCCTAGAAATTTAAAAAGCAGTGTCAAAAGGTAGACTGCTGGTGGAAGGAGTGTTTGAATCCAGGCCATGTTTCATGAATTGCTTCTTTAATATAGCCAAGATAACCTTTTAGTGTGAGGTACCACTTTATGCCATGAAGAATTTCACCAAAAGAATGAGACTCGTGGATTAATGTGTTCCTTGTATGAGGAGAAATACCAGAATCTTGTGATTGTGCTTGTACCAGAGTTTAAATCTGATGGTTTTTTATTCCTGTGGTGTCTGTGGCAGATCTTGGAAGAAACCTATAAAATGGAGTTCATGTACAGCGGAGTGGAAAGTAGACAAGTGGTCATTATTCACCACATGAGACTGCAAGCAAAGGCCTTGCAGCTCATAGTGACTGCACGTACCACTAGAGGGTAAGGACAACCTGGTCAAAGGGTATTCCTAGGGTTAGCTGTAAGCTTAGTTTCTTTCAGCTTTGTTTAAAGAAAACCAGAAAGGATAAATCAGGCACATAACACGACAATGTGCCAATAACCATTTATTAAAGTAATTCAGGATGAAGAGCCTTCTTTTTCCTTTAGTGTAACTATATAGTGACACAATCCTGAATTAGATGACTGAATTAGAAAAATGAGTTTTAGGGGTTGAGTTCTCTCAACTGTGAACTTATAAATAAGTTTAAAACATTGTAGAGTTGATATTTGGAACCTGTTTAAATGAGGAAAAATCACATATCAAAAGAATGCACTAGTCATGTTTGCTTTATTAAGTATTAGCTGCTGCATTTTTAGCTTCAGAAAAGCATTGTCTTCTTGACTGATCTAATGCGGTGTGTGACTCAGACACAAACTGCTCCTGGGCATGCTTGGCTTAAATGCACAAGAGGCTGTAAGTGGTTTGTTTCTGCTGCTGAAAATTAAGTGGCACATGGGTTTTGGTCGCTGTAGAATTAGAACTCCATTTGGTGGAATTCGAGCAAAGCAGTTGGTGTCTTAATTAGTTTACTTTTGGTTTGAGTTCGTTGCCATCAATTTACTGTGTTATCACAGAGGTCCATAATATATTTGCCTTTTAACCACTTGTTTTATGCTGGGAATATTTTCTAACTGTGACTTTGGGAACTTTGTGAGAGGGGGATAGAGATGTGAGGAACACTTTTCTGACCTAAAAATCGTAAGATCTTTCTGTTTTTAGGAGCTTTAGTGGGTTTCCAAGTCACCTAAATGCTTCTCGTCATACAGTGGTTTTTGTTTCTTTGAAACAAACCCAAGGAATCTTATTTTCATTACAGAGTCGAACCCCTTTTTGGGATGTGTGAAAAATTCCTGCAAGAAGTGGATTCCTTCCAGAGGTGACAAACTCCATTGCTTCTTCACTTTCTTAGAGAGTCCCATCACTGTTGTCAGTAGGGAATATTCTGTTTGTTTTTCATCTCTTTGTAACTCCCTTCCTTGCTGTCCTACATTGGGAACTATCATGGGATAATAATTAAGCAAGAAGAACCTTTGTAGTTGAAGTACTTAACATTGGGATATTATGCTGGTACTTCAGGAACATCTGCTCTGAATTAATTTTGTATAGAGTAACTGATGTTTTTCTTGTATTTTAAGGATTTCTCTACCTTAAGTGGAAGCTATTTTGAGAAATACTTCAGTTTTATTTGTTACTTTGTTTTCAAGAACCCTGATAGAATTTTATCTTTCAAGGATTAATAAAAACCCAGATTATCCTTGACATACTCCGAATGTAGCAGGAAGTCAGACAAGAATTCTGCAGTATTTTCCTGGCCCTGTCTACTACTTTTACAACCTCTTAGTAGCCACCTTTACTTTAGGGGAGAATAGATGCATTAAGTGTCAATTTTCATTAACAGATTGATTCTAGTGGAAGGTGTCCCTGCCCATGAAAAGGGGTTTGGAACTAGGTGATCTTTAATGTCCCTTCCAACTCAAACTGTTTTATGATTCTTTGAAATAGTGATGAGTTCTGCTGATCCTGAGACTTGATGCAAGGAAAAGATGAAAAGTAAATGAACAGTTCCATTGTCCAGCTACCAAATGAGTTAGGCAATGGGGAGATTTGATCTCCTTTTCTCATCAGCTAACCAGTCACAACTGCCAAGCATATGGAATACAAGTAAATGTGAATTTTATCAGAACTAGAGATAAAATTCTGTTCAGCCAGCTCAGGATATCTTTGTCTCTGGTCTAGCTATCCAATTCCCTTCTGAGTCACAAAATCATAGAATCACAAAACAGTTTGGGTTGGGTTTTTTTTGTAAGTCCCCTCTAAGTACTGAAAGTTTACAATGAGGTCTCCCCAGCGCCTTCTCTGCTCCAGTCTGAACCACCCCAGCTCTCTCAGCCTGTCTCCATGGCAGAGATGCTCCAGGCCTCTGAGCGTCTTCTTGGCTTCCCCTGAAGTCACTCCAGCGAGTCTGTGTCCTTCTTATGTTGGGGGCCCCAGACATTGACAAAGTACTTCAGGTGGAGTCTCATGAGAGCAAAGTAGAGTGGGACAATTTCCTCCCTTGACCTGCTGGCCACATCACATAGCCCTTGATGTTGTAGTTTGAGGACACAACATGGCCCCAGGAACATGAGCCAAAATGTTCTCTCATATGTGAGACACATCAGAAGAGAAATGTACATGTCTGATTCTGTTATTGTAGCTAAACATGAGGGTGAAGTAGCTAGACTGAAAATAACAGTACTGTAGAAGAAGTTTAAAACAAGTATTTGTTTTTTAATTTATTCCTAACGTAGATGTTTCATCTCTGAGCTTCCACATATGCAAGGCAGTTTTGTAGATAAATTGCTGGACTTAATGCCCCGACTTGTGACGTCTAAGCCTTCAGAAGTGGTCAAGATTCTTCAGACAACTCTGCGACAAAGTACCTTCCTCCACCTTCCTCTTCCAGAGCAGGTTGGTTTAACACAGAAAATTAAAATGCAATATTCTTGTGGACTGTCTTAGCCTCTGACTCTTTCCTAATATATCATGAAGCTTTTAGAATTCAGGTTTTTGTTCAGTCACAAGTTATTTCTTCAAAGACTTTGTCTTCTTACCTGACATCCTCAGTACTACTGTTACAAGAATGGAAAATAGAGTAATTACTGGTGGTATCTAAATAAAATTCCAAAGTTCATGCACTTTTCTGTAAAGAACAGCAGCTATTACATCTTTTCTTTCCTCTTTCCCCCACCTTCTTATTTTTGCCAATCGCTTTGGCCCTAACAGCTGCATAGAGCTACTGCAAATATCATTGAGCCTACTGGTGAATCTGATAATCCCCTGAGGTTTACATCAGGGTTGGTTGTGGCACTGGATGTTGATGCAACTCTGGAACATGTGCAGGATCCCCAAGGAACCGTTAAAGTTCAGGTAAGAAGTCACTTGACATAAATGCAAACAATTGCATCTTGGGGGTAGTTTCTTTAAGGATGTCAATACTTTTAAACTGCAAATAATTGTATGCTTTATTAGAAACAATGTTAGATTCCTGTGTTTTGGCTTGTCTGTAGTGTGCTGAGTTGACTTGGATGAAGTTCCTGAGAGGTTGCTCTGAGCACTTGGATGTTGTTCTTTGCTTCCATGTGCAACAGGCACACTAAGGAACATAAACAGGTGCTGGTGAACTTCCATCTGGTGTAGTGGGAGGAGGAGCAAAAGAAGGTGTCTCAAAGAGTACAGAAATACGCAGGCTCTTGTCTGTATTTCCAGTGTTTCTCTCTGCTACCGAGTCACTACCTTCAAATGCAGCTGATGAGATAGGTGTGGTACAACCTAAGTAAAGTATGCAATGAGCACAACAGAGTTAAAACCACAGTTACCATGCAGAGGAAGAAGCTGATGTAAATGTGGGGTTTTTTATCACCTGTGCTGTTGGTCTGAATGACTTGGATGTGGCTCTTGTGACTCCAAGCTAAAGCCCACCTCCCGGCTCAAACAGAAGCCACTCAAGTAACTCAGAGATCCCTGTTTTCATTCAGTTGTTTCCTTTTTTGTTTTTGTTCCCCTATAGGTGTTGTATCCAGATGGGCAAGCACAGCTAATCCACCCTAAACCAGCTGACTTCCGAAATCCTGGCCCTGGAAGGCACAGGCTGATAACTCAAGTTTACCTCTCACACACAGCCTGGACAGGTAATGTTGGTGTTGCAAGTTCATGTGATTGTGTGGCTGCACTTTGCTAAGACAGGAGCATGTCTTCCTTCATCCCAGTCCCCGGCACACAAGATGTACATGCCCACAGGCTTGGGGGATCCTGAAGTCTGCAGCTGTGTTGATCAGGTTTCTGTTGTCCCAGTCTTTGAGCGGTTACGTCTCCCTAGTTGACAGAGCACTGCTGCTCTGTAGGTGACTGGAGGGGCTGCTCTCCCTGCATGAGAGCTGTGTTCAAGGTGAAGTCACCCATTTCTGTGCAGAGCAAGATCAGCTGTAGGAGCCACGTCTGCATCCTCATGTAATGGCAAGGAGTCATGGTAAACTGACTCCTTGGAATTCATTGTTTCAGATCTGACAAGTATTTGAGCACAGCAGAGAACCTTTGGAACTGTGTGTATACAGCAGTACAGTTGCACTGCTGATTAAACTTTCACTCTTTTAATGCCCTAAAAACCCACCCTGTAGCCCTGATGAAATATGTGACTTCAACATTTGTGTTCAGTCACGGCTGGCATTCACACTTCCCCATGGAAGCACTTTAGTAATTGCCTTGTGGACTTCAAACAACAAAAGTGGAAAGTATTTCATTCACAGATCCCTTTGTCCTGTCTTCTTTCAATCCATTCTCTTTCATTCAAATGTGAGGGTTTTCTCTGAGCAGTTTTTAATTGAATTTGGTGATTTTTTTTTTAACCAATACAGTGTTATTTATTGCTATGTTCCTTCACATACTCCTTTCTGTATAACACTGCCATAGTGTACTTGCTCATCCTGCTGTCCTTATTTTGTTTGGAGAGGAAAACATGTATTGTTTCTGTGATGGGAAGTATCTGGGTTTAAAGGTTGATCTGGTACCAGAAGGAGCTGAATGAAGTTCTTATTTCTGCTTCTGCAGCATTGACTGGAAGGGCTGGCCCTAAAGGATTCTGTTCTGGTGTCTCCTCTAGCCATTGTTTTAATTATTAACTTTGCCATTTGCACTTAAGCATATAAAAAACGGGGGAGGCCACTGAGCTGGGAGAGGCTCAGGAAACAGGATCAAAATTCAAAACGGAGAAATTGCTTTAATTCAAGACAATGAAACTTGTTGAAGGTTAGTAGAAAGGGTGTGCTTAGGAAGGAGAAAGCCCAAGTGCCACGCATGGATTAACTTCCAGGTGCAGAGCAGAAGTGATAGAGGTGACTGCAAGCTGCACATAACAGAAGAGTTGGGGGTGTGATGGACAGCTGAGCTCAGGGAGGTGTTTGCTGAACCATGAGGTAACTGTGCAAGAGGATTATTTCTTTTATTCTGCCTGGTGCTGATGATGATCTCAGGTGGAATCCTGTTGCAGCTCTGGGCGTGAAGTCTTAAAATCCTGTGGGTTTCAGTGGGTTTCATTAACGGGCTCTTGTTGTGGGTTATCCCTGGTTATACAGTTAAGCCCCACACACCACCTGATGCTCACTCCCCAGTGGGACAGGGAAGAGAATCAGAAAGACAACATGAGAAAACTCATGGGTATTACACTGATCAGTAATGGCTACAGTATCCCTGTGTTATCCCCCCATTTTGGTCACAAATCCAAAACATGTCACCATGCAAGCTTCTGTGAAGGAAAATTAACTTTATCCCAGTCAAAACTAGTACAAGTCCATAAGGAAAACCTAAAGGAATTTCTTTTTCAGTTTAGAAAGGAAAACTTTGTTGGGCATGTTAACTCCAGAAGGCTGCTTGGAGTAATACTGTGTAGACGGAAATCCCAGTTTTGTTGTGACCACTAGGAGAAAAGTGAAATCATCCTATGGACAGTATTAGGAATGTCTGCCTAGCTGCAGTTGGTGAAAGGCTGTCTTTGCAGTGTGAAAGTCTCCAACAGAAGAGAATCAAGTAATCTCCTGTGCCACAAAACTCATCAGACGTCATCTGGATTGATCCTGCCATAAATACAGTGAGCAGGGCCTGCTAGTTCTGTGGGGATTGTAACGATTTCATTATTTGGTCGGAATTACAAATCACAACTTTCAAGAATAACTTAAAAGTAAGCTAGTGGCGAGATATTTTTTTAAGTGAGAATGAAGAAGGGAGGAGGGGAACCTAAAACAGTCCTTAGTTTTGCTGTGCTGAATGCAATGGCACAGTTGTATTTTCAAACACCAGACTGGATTCTGGGCAGCCAAGAATGGCTCTGTACTTACCCTGCACATGTGAGAGAAAATCAGTTCAGTGTTGGTTGTTTTGCTATGCAGTGACACTCGTGTTTGAGATGTTCTGTTTTTTTTCCTCTGCAGAGCCATGTCAGATTGAAGTGCGGTTGCTGCTGGCTTACAATTCCAACAGGAGCAAGGCATCTGCTAGAATTCCCAAATCTACCTGGAGTGAGAGCTTGGATGCTCTCCCACCATCTGAAAATGGCATAGAGGGGACCATACCCTTCAGCAAACCTGTCAAGGTGTATATAATGCCCAAACCTGCCAGGCGGTGAAGCCCATTGCTAAAAGAGACCTCCTTATGGGATTACTGGGTTACATGAAAACAAGGTGCTCTGTCCAAGACAGCAAACCCAGCCAAAACAGCTTTATATGGGCAGAAAAGAAGGCAAACGTCAAAGTAAAGCTGCTGAAGAACAGTTGGTCTCCTAAGCAGCAAATGCAGGAGTTATTCAGCTAGTTAAGGGTGATTTCAAGGAAATGCAGGTCTTTTTACATTGGCTCAGTAAAACCAGGACAGTTCTCAGTCAGCATTCCAGTAGTAATTTCACTGGGCTGTATCTTTGGATTTTACGATCAAAAGTTTCTCCCCAAGGCCTGTAGGTTTTCTGCTATGTATTTACCATGTAAATGCTTTGGCACAGAGATCAATATTATTTTTACAGTACTCTGAACTGAAGCTAAGGAGGAGTTCGGGCGTTTGTGGGAGTTTGTTCTTGGTGTATTTTCTGTTTTGTGGAGTTCTTGGGCTTTTTTTGTTTTTTATTTTGTTTGTTTTGTTTGGGTTTTTTTGTTTGGTTTGGTTTTTGTTTTGGTTTTTTTTGTGTATGGGGTGTTTGTTTTGTTTTGGGTTTTTTTTGTCTAAAACTTGGATTTGTGCACTGGTACCCAATTCCTCAGTTAAAAAAAAAAAAAAAAAAAGGTATTCTAAAGTACTATTTGTGTGGGAACTGCATCTCAGAGGGAAATTGCCAGTTGCTGTAGACTAAATCCAGAGTTTTTTTACATCCTCTACAGCAGTGCTGAAGCTGGTAGTTTTGGGGAGGGCACAGGTTGTTCATGGTGCAGGGGGGAGGAGGAACCCCTTCATTCCAGCAGCAGAACTTCAGTCAGCAGGACATGAAATTTAGCTGAGTTACAGGAACCAAGCAGTTCATTAAGTCTTTTGTTTGATGGAGTCAAACATCTTAATCATTGAGTCCTAATCCAGCCTTCCTGTTGCACACTTGTACATCTTCAGGAATAACATGATCAAGTACCAGTTGGAAAATTCCTAACCATATCCCATTTAGTTTTACAGGAACTGCTTCTATGTGGGTGATTCCAGCTTGAACAAATACTTAGCGGGATGAGAGAATCTGTTTTTCAGTTCAGCTGCACTTTTGGGACTCCAGGGCTTTTCTGATCACCTGAAGTAGCTGAACGTGCTTTCAGTTAAGCAGCAGTCAGGCAACTTGTCAGTGTTGCCCTCAGGAGGTGAGCTGGGACTAAAGAGGGATAAGAACTTAGTAAAAACATGATCTGTGTGGCATTCCTGTCAGGAAGTGTGTCTGTGCATCACTTCTGTGTGCCAGGCTTAGCAGACTGAGGAACCTGCTATGATTTGTAGCAATTCTTTAGTAGGATTTTGTAGGAGGACTTAATGTGTGAAACGTTCTATTGCAGCAGCCAAATGCTACCTGTGTTCATAAATCTGTTGGTTTTGGGGTTTTTTAAAGGTGAATTTTAGCAAATAAAGCAGTGAAAAAATTCTTTCCAGGTGTACAGAGATAAGTATAAATAATAATCCCTTATGTGCTGTCCAACAATAAAATTGGAAAACTCATGCTAATCTGATTTTTTTTCTTTATTGCATGAGTCAACATGGATGCCTGCATGGTACTTGGCCAATAAGATCATGTTCTTTGTGATTTTAACTTTTTAGCACTGACATGTCATGGCCCAAAGGCTCATAGCCATAGAAATATGCTGCTGCTTTAGGTATTCTTGAATTAAATATCCTTTCTTAGTGGTTCTGCTCTTACAGACTGGTTTCACCTTTGGGGCGCTGCTTTGGAAGACTCCTGCACGTCTGACAGTTGAGTTGTATCGTCTGACTTGTCTTTGGCTTCCCCAGTTCAGTTCCCAGCAGGCTGAGTTGATGTATCTCTCATTAGGAAGCTGTGTCTAGGCAGATACTTGACGAGCTGAGCGAGCTCATTAGTTTTTTTTCCTCTCATTTTTGCACTTGCACCAATATTTCTGCAGTTTGTCATCCCAATAAAGTTTCTGACTTAAATGTTGTCCATATGCTCCAGGCCATGATGGATGCTGCGGTAGACACAGCACATATTTTCAGTATCAGAATTTTGGCATCTTTCAGTTTTTTCTAAGCACTGGATCAAATTGCTACTATTTTTTTCCCTCTCACACTGTCCTTGAGTTCCTTCCATATAACATAATAGGCAAAGATTGATCACCTTCTGTATCACCACCACTGATAATCAAATATTGAAGGGCTGTGGAAAAGAGCTGCTCTCAATCTGTTCTCCACCAAGCCTGTATTTGTGCTTGGGACTGACCATTTCACACCATGTTCCAACATATTGGAAATCTGAAAGGGAATTTGTATAAAAAGCAAGTGTTATAACTGTAGTTGTTTAAATCTATATATTGACATTTTCTTCCCCTCCCCAGGTTTGAGACATTTAGATTTTTCCCCTCTGAAAAATACCAGAGTTCATGTTCTTTGTGGAGCTGCAGGACCTTGTGTTGTCTCAGAAGCGTTTCTACCCCTTCACTAGTTGTCTCCTTTAATTTTGGATAATTGGTGGGCTTCTGCACTGCAATAGCCTATAAGATGATTGATGTCAGAATGAAAAGAAAAACAAAGGGCTGTACTCATGCACAACGATAATTTGCATCTTTCATCTCTATAGAAGAGGGAACAGAGGACTTCAGATCACAATCACCCAAGTACAGGGAGATTCTGTTCTCTCTATGGCTGCAAGGGTAGGAACACTGTGCCAGTACAGCTGCAGCCACAGGGAGATTGAGCAATCTACAAAGGAAGGGCAAATAATTTGCTAAAATCTAGCAATGTTCAAACAGCCCTCACCTCTGCATTGTACCTCCTAGTTCAATGTAAGGGAAGAGGGTCAAGAATCTGGCAGAACAAGGACAGAGCTGACCTCCACATGAAAGAGGTACAGCTTAGTGGTTTGAAAATGTGTTGTCCTCTTTACCATTTACTTTCTGGATTTAATTACACATGGCATCTGTGTGGGGTGAAGTCCAGCTCTGAATGCTTTTAATGGGAAATTTGTGTTTAGATTGCTCAAGTCCACTGAAATTCATTAGGTCAATTTGCAGGTAAATAATGCAATTATTGAGTTAAGAGCTCTTAACACAATGCATAAATGTACTGGGAATGAAGTCGAAACCTATGAGAGACTAACTCAGACCTGGGGTGACTTTCACCTACCTTATTTTAAAAAGTACAAAAAACCTAAGTGGGCAGGTACACTCACAGCAAAAAGTACAAAGCAAGTTCTTGGAAAGAAAAGAATGGGGTATGCATTTAAATTAGGACTGTATGACATAATTGAATTATGTGAGTTGGAAAAGACCTCTAAGATTATCCAGTCCAACCATTAACCCAGCACTGCCAAGCCCATAATTAAACCATGTCCCCAAATGCCACATCCACATATCTTTTGAACATTTCCAGGGATGGCGACTCCACCTCTTCCCCAGGCAGCCTGTTCCAATGTTTGACAATTCCTTTGGAGAAGAAATTTATCCTAATACCCAATCTAAAACTCCTCTGGTGCAACTTGAGGTTGCTTCCTCTTACCCTGTCACTTGATACCCAAGAAAAGAGACTGACCCCCCACAGGCTACAACCTCCTTTCAGGTAGTTGTAGAGAGAAGTAAGGTCCACTCTGGAGCCTCCTTTTTTCCAGCCTGAACACCCAGCTCCCTCAGCTGCTCTTCTTGCACTCTGCACTGTACTGTGCAGGTCATCTTGGGTTCCAGCTCATGGAGATGGATCTCCTCTGGAATCCTGTTTAGCTTCTCTGAGTTACAATCACTTTTTTTCATCTTATTTCACTTGCATGTCTCATTTTATTCTTAGTAGCAGGCACCAGGAACGCAGAAAATCTATCCTTTTACTTCTCAGTTTGTGAATGCAATATTAGTAGGACTCCAAAATGAAGTTTGAAGGCTTTCCACAAATCCTGGCTGAGGTCTCTTAAAAATGCTGGTCATGTTGCATTTGGTGTGTCTGTGAGCCTTTTTACAGCCTGTTTGTCCTGGCTGCCAGCTCGCACATGCTGCTGCACAAAGATAAGGGCTGGGGACTGACCCTCTTGGCGACCGAGCAGCTGGGGTGGAATCTTCCTGGCTCCCAGCCCAGCCGCAGCTCAGCTTTCATTTCAGTGTCAGGGTGGGAGTTCACTGCCTACTGGCAGATAGTTTTCCTGGTGGGAGGCAGAGCAGTGGTGTATGTGAGAAATCCTGCCCTATAAAAGTGCGTTTGCATGATTTGGGCGACGAGCCCGTAATTTTAACGAATTATTTATGGCTCTAGCTGAAAGCAGCAATTTAACGAGGATTCTGGTTTGAGCTCTGGTGGAATTTTTTGATGAATCAGTCCCAGCTGTTTCCACCATGTAGCAAAGCAATTTCAGGCACCAAGAAGGAAATCAGGCTTTCAGTGACTGGAGCAGCCCAAATGAAGCAGATGCCTTTGTGGGGACTGACAACGCTGACTCAGGGAGCTGTGATGGAGAGCAGCAAAAGACTCGCAGCAGATAATCTCCTTGTTGACACTGAAATTTTGTGCTGATGGTGGTGAAGCTTAGCAGTTTGCCTTTAAACACAGGAATCTATTTCTTTGCACACTGCAGCTCCCTGCTTCGGAAGTGGAATCTTCTGTATCCTACTGGTTGCCAAATGAAGGGAAGAATTAAGAGGCTGCAGCACAAAGCTGGGTAGGGCACACCTCTAAAAGTCAGCTGGCATTGCAGAATGGGCTTTGCTCCTCTCATGCCTTTTGGGAAGACAAATCATGTAGCAGCAGCAGCATGAGGAGCCCACAGTTTTTCTCAAATGCAGGACCTGGGCTGAGCAGTTTTGGTGAAAGTGGCATCACCACTAATGTGCCACATTAACATGAAAATACAAAAAAAAAAAAAAACCCTGGAGGAGAAAGATAAGATGTTTGCTCACCTACTTCTAATGGTGTAATGTGCATTCCAATTTTTTAAGTACTACAGTGTCCTCTCAGCCAAAGTCTTAGAAAGCTTCTTCCTATTTGAGGCTGTCTTAAGGCCCAAAAGCTCATGAAAAAATGATGCAAATATATAAGCATGACCAGGAGAGTCAGACCACCTTCACTGTAAGGTAACAACATTTAATGCAAAAAGTCTTCATGCTCTATAGATTGGTAGGAACTCATTCTGCTGGTATTCCCTTCAGATGACCACAGTCTTTTGAGTTAGTGGTTGAACTTCTACTTCACACCATGCAAGTTATTCAAAAAAACACCATAGCAGCTACGATGAGCATTCTACCAGCTGCTGCATCAGAGAACACAGATGCAGCTGGAAAGGCAGTTTCTGCTGGGTTAGATAAGATTTTTCCTCAAATATAGCTACAGAAAACATTGCTGTAATTAGGAGATTGCAAGATAAAACTTTCAAGTACTCACTTTCCCTTTGCATTTACACCACATTGTATTTTATCAGATAAAGGGTTTTAAATGATTACTATAGCAAATAAACAGAAAAAGAACAGCATTTTGTTCGTCTTGGGGGAGTCGTGTTCTCATATCAGTCTAAGCCTCTCTGCTACTGCTTGGGTAGCACCAAGTGCCTTAGGGCTTTTAAAGCGTCGTCTTTGCACTTCCATTAATACCCACAGAATTAATATGCACAGAACAAGAAATAGTGAGCCTGGTGAGAAAAAAGATCTACAGTAGGCAACTTGTAACTGGCAATATTAATAGAAGCCCACCAAGAGAACTTTTTAAATTTTCTGTGTAATAATATGCTTGTTGGCACAACGTTTAAATTATCAGATAGTGACGACCAGTACTAATTCTCGCATCCATCCCTAGCTTGACGGTAGCCTCTTCCTGGCAGCAATTTAGACTGATCTCTTAAAGATCAGTGTTTTATGCTGCAAACTCTAATTCTGTAACACATCTTTGTGATGACTTTAATCATGTAGGAACTTCTGAATAGGTATGTATTGGACAACTCAATCCTCACAGTTGACAATTAATTCGAACATCCTTTTTATGTTTTGTAGAGTTTATGTTTATACTGTATAGATATTTTTTCCTCTTTCTCAAGTTCAATGAAAAATTTGAAAGTGTTACATTATGTGATGTTCATGAATTAGCAAATATCCTGACTGAAACTGCCAGCAGGACGCAAAGTTTCATGTTGTAGATTTGCTTTTTAATTCTATTTTATTTTGAACTTATTTATCCAGTGGTGGTAAAGTGCTTCTTTACCGCTTCATATCTGCCACTTGACTGTGCTCATCAGCTGTCTTATGGCTGCATTCTAATAGCCAATAATGTCATTTCAGGCCATTTTCTAATAAAAGTATTCAAAACATAATCTTCTAATTCAGTCAACAGGTGAAAAGTTAAGTAACCAGACTATGGATAGCCTTCAGAGGAAGGTTAGGTCAATCTTAATAATATATGGAAATTATTCTGTAATTAAATAATTTCATTACCAGCCCCTTTTTTTGTGAGCCCTCAATTTATTTAAATCCTGAACTAAGAAACTGTCCTTATATTTTAGATTGTCAGCACACAAATGCCTTGGCACGGAAGTTCCCACTCTGTTGGCTGTAACTTGATTCAGCAGAGGTGTGTCCGTGATTTAGCTGCGGTCAGGGAAGGCGGAGTGAGCTGCAACGCCTCAGCAGGTTGAATGGAAAACTCCCCCCACTCTGACACCCTTGGCAGCCAGGGTGTTGTACTCTTCCACAGCCTTCTCCGTTTGCAAGACCAGCACATCAATCCCATTCTTCTTCAGATAGTCCACAGTGGATGGTGGAACCTCAGAGGAGAAAAGGGAATGGGAAAAGCAAGTGTTAAGATTCTTTTTCCCCTTACGCTGTAAGGCTTGGAGAAAAATAGGTACTTAAGTAACTGCTAATAGCCAAAATGATAATATGCTTAGATATTTCTAAGATTGATTTAATTTTTTCTCTTTGATAAAGCTACTTTTATACCTACACATCATATATCTCCTTAGCATACTTTGAAGTGTAGTCCTTTCTTGCAAAAATAAAAAAAAATTGGAACTACAGGTATTTAATCTAAATAAGGTGTTATTCATCCATCCCACCAGAAAACTAAAGAATTGGTTCTCACAAAGTAAAGCTCAGCACTTCTGAGCTTTCTGTAGCTAGTTTATCTGCTGAAATGACACCCTGGCAACATTAGTAACAAAAATGCCTAATTATCAAAGTATTTACAGCAGACTAGAGAGCCAGTTCATCACCTATTGCAAGAGGAGGGGACAAATGACATTCTGAAAAATTCTTGTTTCAGTTGCTCTTGTAGCAGAACATAAACCTGTTTACCGCTTGACATTGATGCTAATACAGAGGAGCTCAAATGACGCTTCTTTCAGAGGGATGCCTGACAAAAGCTCAGTCATGCTAATCCTGAATTTCTTCCCTCTTAGTAAAGCACCATCGATTTAATTTCATTCCCCCCTCATCAGAGGGAGAGGGAAAACAAACAGTTGTAGTTTATGCTTCTCACAGAACAAAAACCTACCTGCAGAGCCTCACTCATGCCACGACCAATCACCACAGTTTTAACACCCTTCTTGATGACTTCTTCAAGGTCAGCAGGCTGCACTCCTGGAGAATGCTAAGTGTCAGGGAAGGAAAATAATAGTCTGTGTACTGACAGCATCAACCAGGAAAGCTGTACCTATATGCTCTGAAACTGTTCACTGAGCAGCAGGGTCAATTAGTCATACCAAAATGTAACACAACCCTCTTTTCTGCACACACACAGTAGCTAACACTAGATACCAAAAAAGGTATATGCAGAAGCATTACAGTTAATCTATTTATTGCAATAATTCCTTATTAAAGAGTAAACAATAAAAAGATACATTTTACCTTTCTAAGACATTTATGTCTAACTACTGACCTTTTGTAAATATTAACATTTCAAGTTAAATCAATAATAGCTACATATTTCTGATTCTTTTCAAATTAACAAAATCTTTTTGTAAGAAAGATAGTGGCAAGCCAAAATTTACCCACTTTAAATACAAAGAATTCCATCTGAACTTCCACTGATGCAGCTTGACTCCATTTCCATGGGTCCTACTGATAGTCTCCAGAGAGATCAGCACCTTTCCTGCATTGCCCCCTTTTTGGAAGCTGTAGACTGAGGTGAGGTCTCCCCTCAGCCTTCTCTTCTCCTAGCTGAACAAACCAAGTGGCCTCAGCTGCTCCTCATGTCTCTTACCCTCGAGACCTTGCCCCACCTCAGTCACCCTCCTGGGAGCACAGTCGTCTAACAGTTTGATGTCCTTTCTGCACTGAGGTGCCCACAGCTGCACACAGCCCTCGAGGTGGGGCCACTCCAGTGCAGAGCAGAGTGGGACAAGCCCCTCCCTCATCTGTGCTGTGCTCAGTGCACCCCAGGACACATCTGACCCTTTGAGCTGTCAGGACCAAAAGCTGTGCTCCCTTAAACCATTTACATTCAGTGTCCACACCTGGAATGCAGAGGTCACTTCAAGAGGCTGAGCTTTCTCAAACCAATTCACTGCGAGTATATGTTTATGACACAATAGGCAATGCTCTTCCTTTTGGGTTTTTAAAGTAGATTCAAAACTTAAGACAAAAAAGAACAGAGAACCGGCATGTTTTACTGCAAGTACAATAATTAGAATGCCGGGGAAGGTTTGCTGTCATGTGATAAGCACTCCTGAGACATTAAAGCCATGGAACAAAAGGATTTTCTTTGGTTACACAACACACTTTGATGTGGGGCTTTCACAGGTTTTGTAAGAAAGTAGCCTCACTAAAGGAAACATGTAACATGATAGAGTAAGTGTATCATTGCTGACTGGCCAGCAGAATTTCTTCCCCATTCTGTTCTCTGGCCTTAATTTCAGGATTGCTATTTCTTTTCTTCCGCCATTAGCAGATGGCACTGAAATGCAGCCAGCCAGGGAAGGAGGATGCCATTCATCCCCAAGGGTTAAGGTGGTAATAACTATTAGTGCTTAGTTACAGAACCTAGCAGGGCCAGTTGTATCATTTTCCTGATGAAAGAATGTTGCACTAGACAGCAGTGTAATAGCACAGAAGGAGAGGAAATAATTTATTTCCAACTAGAGAGTGGGACGTAATTTGCACTGCCTGGTTCCCAAACTTCAGTTCCAGCTACCTCAGGAAAAACGTGCTCAAAGAAAGTAGGCACACTGTAGTCTACCATAAAAAAATGGGCAGGAAATGCATCTGTTGAACCTTTTTGTTTCCAGTGCTGACTAGATTAACTTTTTTACAGTTCTTCTCAAGTTGGAGATGCAGTCTGGAAAAGTTTAGTTCTATTCTTAATATCTGTTGCTTGCTATTAATTTTAAAAGCAAATCACTGATTTCCTCATAGCTACAAGGATAGGACTGTCCTAAAGCAGGAGCTTTATGAGTGACAAACCCTAAATAGGAATTTTTTACTTCCTGATTATATAAAAAGGATGCCAGAAAATCTACCTCTCCGAAGAAGCCACTATATTTTTTCTCCTCCAATTTTAATTTAACACACACTTGTTTATTCTTGTTTCATTTGGAGGACTCCTCTAAAGACTTCCGGATTTAAAGATTTTACCTGTGACATGAAGATATTCCTTGTAGAAACTTCCAAAAAACAGCAACTTCCTAAAGACTTCCTCAATTTCAGTGAGTGCTAATAAACTGAAACCCATGTTTTCCAGTGGTTGGAATGAATATCAAAATATGATTGAGCTGGGAACTAGCTGGGAACTTTTCAGCTACCTTATCCATTCTGCTTCTCCAGGCACATGCATATAAGCCAGGAAAACAATACTGTCAAACAGTGCCTCTCGGCACACAACCCAGCCCATGTAATCAGACCATAAGGGAAATATTTTAAAAGGTTACATACACAGCCACCTTTCCCCCTGCAAGGTGCAGATATCTTTGCATGACAGCACCACCTTTCTCTCGGCATTATATACTCAGCATAAACTGACAAGTTCTCTTCCCCTAAAGATTACAGTTGAAGTTTCAAAACCAAAATTTCTGCACTTCAGTTGTGTCAAAATGAATTCAACAGAGCTGCATCCTCTGTGTGGATACAGCTGCAGATGCTGGATTCAAGTCCTTGTCAATACATAGTTCTTTTGTGCTTTAACTGTTGCTTTGAAAATGTGGAACCTCTTTTTTTTTAGCCAATAATCTATTCCAGTGCAAGCCCTAATAATATGGGGAGAGTTAACAACATTGAGTTCCTAATGCAAGAGATGCTATACTACTTCTAAATCTGGAACATTAATACTGTTCCAGGCACTTTTATACAATTCTGATTGCATTGACATATAAATTTTAAAAATTACAATGGCAAGCACTTAGTACATGGCTTCCAAGAGAAGTCACTGTGAGGTTAGCCAGACCAAGCTTTTCACAGAGAAACTTCTGCATATGACACTGAATCTGCATATTTTTCCTCTGAAATAGGTACAGGGGACCCCAAGGAAAAGAATATAAACTAAACCACATGCATTGTTGTCTTCCAAATATGTAAGGTCAGTGACTATTGATTTTTTTTGCTTCTTCTTCCCCCATCTCACTCAAGATAACTTTTGTTTAGACAGTCTGAAGAGAGGTTGCTACCAGCATCTTACGACTACTTGACTCTAAGCCAGATGCAGAATGTTGTTTCAGAGACTTAGGGTGTATGATTGTTGTCTGGTCAGGGTAGCTGTGGGGACTCATGGCAACAGCTGCTACACCCTGTTGCATGTAGGACATTGTGCATCTGCAGCCCTCTGACATCTCCATGGAGTCACCTCCAAAACGTACACTCAGTTCTTCCTAGGGAAAGTCTAACAGCTAGATGAAAGAAAAAGGCAGCTCGCTGAATTTCTGGCTGGAATTTTAACTTTCTGTTTTCTGGACAACTCTCAGAGTCCCAATTTAAATGCAGGGTAGTAAACAGCAAACTTACATTAGTCCCAGTTTCTCGCCAATCCCAGGTTCGGCTTCCTCCCGGCCATACTTTGCAGTCCTTATATGTTGTAGAGCAGCCTTTCACCTTCATCTGACCCCAAGAAAGGGAAGCAATTTCAGGGGAAGACATCACAAAGTTGAACCGATGTCTGGAAAAAGGATATTTAATACAAAACATCAGGCTAACATATGCAGAATGTTAATAAAAACGGAAAATTCTGTCCTTGCCCCAAGGAGCTAGGAAGGAAACGCTATTACGGACTGTAGCCACTTGATTTTGTGACAACAGACTTGAACTGAGGATCAGCAGATTTGTTGAATTACCAGTTCTCTTGGGGATTTTATGCAAATCATTTTGCATACTAAATCTGTACAAGTACTGGGTGTCCAACTTTTATAACTATCAACAGGGATCAGGTCCCAGAATATCCTCCACATCTGGGTTTTAATCTCCTTTAAATGTACAATGAAGATTATAATAATTTCCTAAAATATCAGAGATCTATACTATTTCTTTGGCCTCATCACTGAAGTGCTAAATGAGGTTTAAAAGAAATGAAAAACAAACAAACCCAACAGAAAGGCCATGAACCAAACAGTGGCACTGCCATATTGCTCCAGCAAACAAGACTTTCAGGGCTGTAAAGGGGTCACGCCACCTGTTTTCCCCATGATAGAGACCATGTCTTCCAGGATAGCTATACACCCAAAGAACAACTTGTCTAATTGTTTGTCCTCGGTCTTCATTGCTTCAACTTAAATCCATTATTTCTAATCCTTTCTGTTGGGGACAAGTAGAGCAGCTTAATTTTTGCCTTTTTCACCATTTTTTGTTTGTTTTCTTGAAGATTTAACTCAGTATTTTTTCTCCCTTTCATTTAGATCAAATAAACTTCACTTCCCTTCAGTCGCGTTTTCTAAATCTCTGCTTATTTCCTCCTTTTTTGGCAGCCAGCAACTGGTACACATCTTTCTTTGATGCCTAATACTAGACAGAGCCTTATCAGTGCCACTGTAGACCAATTGCTTTTTGGTGTGTGCCACAGGAATATTTGGATCTGCTGTCACAGTTACTGCTGGGCACCACCAGGGCAGGGACTCCGCCTCTCAAAGCACCGTGTCATCTCCCCACAGCTTTCACCATCTTCACAGTCCCTCACATTACTGCAGTCTGATGCTGGTGTGTAGACAAAGAGAGGAATCACAGGGTGATGACAGCCTGTAAGTGTGTTGGACTAGTGTGGCAGTCCACTGGCATGTCTCAAGGGTAGAGTCACCTTTCTGTCCTTCCAGTTCACCTGGTATGAAATCCACATTGTGAAGAAAACCGGTTGTTTCTGCAGTAAAAAAGCTCCATCACTGGCTAATACAGAAAATCTCAGTGTCACATCCTTCCAGATACACAGATTTTCATCTTTTACTTCTTAGTTGTTTAAATTCACCTGGAATGTAATTAAATTCATCATAGGAACCCTGGTGGCACAGATTGAAGGCACTGCCCTTGCAAAAGAGAAATCTTTGGAGGATCAGGCTTCCAGTGCTCCTGAAAGCCTCCCTTCCCATCTTGCACGTGTGACAACTGACACAGCACAGGAAGACAGAACCTCAGATTGCAAGTAGTGGATCTCAGTATCCCACGTAGAACATTGCATGAAGGAAAAAACAGTACTTTGGATTCAGCAGAAGACTGAGTTTGCCAGAAGTGCTTCTCTCCCAGTGGGGAGATTCCCTTCCTTCTCGCTCCTGTGTGAAGTGCATGGCACATGTGTCCTGCTGAACAGGAAGCCAGGCAACCAGCTACGGGCGATTCAAACTTGTTTGGATTCATATATTCTAGGTTCCTTCATCACACATCCATGATACAATGGATTCAAACAAAAGTTTATAAGACTATTATTCCAACAGGATGCCTGAAGGGAGGTTATAGCTGAAGAAATAACCAGCAGCAGTCCCAACAAAATGAAATTGAAGAGTAAAGGCTGAATAAACCATCCAGAATCTGGTTCTGAAGAATGAAAATAATTTTTGCCTGTGCTACTTTTGAGAGGAAATGGTAGAATTAGACCTGGAGGTGTAGGCAGAGGTGAATGAACAATAAAATGATCAGGAATATCAGCTTCCCCAATCCAAACAGTATTAAAAGGGTGGAACTGTGCAATCAAACAGACACAATCTGCAAGTGAGAGAGCAAGGATTCCACGCAATCTTTTCCAAACAGCACAAAAATAAGCAAATAGAGAAATAAAAAAACAACACTCACACGGCATAAATAAAAATTGGTAATCTAAAACTAAACTCACTGATAATAGTGCCAGAGATTATCAGTGAGGTCAGGTCATTTCAATAAATAAGAGTATCTAAGATTAGAGTGAGAATGAACTCATTGACAGGAATTTTGGACATCCTTTGATGCTGGGCACAGTCCAATTACCAAGAAGCAGGAAGACAGTTCTCAATTTTTTTTTTTAAAGTATTGACGGTTAGAAATGTACAGTATAAAAATATACAGTAACACTTAAGAAAAAAGGAGACTTTGAACTAAATGACTTGCAAGTACAAGCTAAAATAGGAATTTCTATAAGCTGCAATAGTCCAAGCATGGGGACAACGAGGAGAAATGGTTCAAGGCTCTATAAGCAAAGTCATGAGAGTTCAAAAACATGAGAAATAAAGGAAGCAGAACTTAAAAGGAGGCAAAATCTAAGTTTAGGCCAGGACATTATACTGAAAGAGATAAATAAAGCAGTGGCTAAGGACAGCAGAAGACAAAAGCAGCTGAGAACAAAACAGAAGAAATTTGAGACTGGAGTTGGGCAAACCAGTGGATTTTAGGACTGCCAGCACACCTGTCTTCTGTTTCAGAGCAGCGCCCACCAGCAACAAGTAGGATAAAAGAGGTGAATGGGAGCAGTGCACCAGATAATATTTTATTGAGACACTGAAGAAGGAAAGACCGTTTCATAAAATCCAAAGGGCAAACCAAGACCAAAGAGGATAAAAGTGAAAGAGTAAACTGATGTATGTGAAGTTTTAGGAAGAACAAATTCCTGTAAGAAGACAATGTGGTTCTCCAGCGTTGCCTGGGAACAGGGTCGGGAGGTGGAGGTGAGAGATTTCCCATTCCAGGAGAGGCAGGGCTGGTTTAAAAACTGACAGCAGAAAGGCCGGGAGAAATTTAAGGGAGCTGTGTAGGGAGGGGGAAGGTGTCAAGTTTATGAAGGAGGAAAACCTATTTTGGGAATTCGGCCATCCCAATTCTTTGGGGAGCCTGGTCAAGGCGAGTTAACCGGGAAGATCACGGTGGAAGTGGGGGTGCTGGAAAGAGAAGGGTGGGGACAGCACTTTGGGAACACGGCGGGAAGGAGGCAAGGACAGAGAACCCAGGGAAGCACCACGGGATGGTGGGGGAAAAGGGAGGGCACAGCTCTGGAAACCCGAGAAACATGTCCTTGAGAGACGGGGCACGGGGACCGGGATCGGTACCGTGACAAGGATCAGGACCAGGACCCGGATCGGGAGAGTGACCCGCAGGGGTCCGGGATGGGGACAGAGACCGGGATAGGGACAGTGACCCGGAGGGGTCCGGGATGGGGACAGTGATAGAGGTCGGGCCCAGCCCGGGCC
>VXAU01005933.1:65577-163045 GCA_013399695.1 Formicarius rufipectus
CCCCCCCCGCCTCCTCCCGGCCCCGGGGGTGGAGCGCGCTGAGCGAGAGGAGGGGCCTGGGATTCCCGGGGGGAGGGGAGCCCTGTCTCCCTGCTTTTTTTTTTAGGGGGGAGCAGATATTTAGGAGTGGGGGAAGGCGGCCTCCCCCCACGGCGGGGCATGGGAAGGAGATGTGGAACGCTCTCCCTGCTTCCAGTGCTGCTGCCTGTGAGGCCCCCTCCGTCCCTCCCTGCCAACCCTCCCGTTTCCCAGGGTTCGTTCCCGAGCTCTGTGCGGGTGGGACTCCTTGCAGAAAGGAGGGATAAGCCGAAATAACTATTTTCGTTCAGGCTGGTGCTGGCAGCCACTCTCTCTTCCATCTCCTCCCTTCCCCCCAGCTCCGGGGTCGCTTTACAGATTTCCCACAGCACATATATGATGTATCTGCCCGGTTTTGCTTCTTCTTGGAAACAAGGAGGGAACACACACAGAGGAGGGAATGTCCTGATCCCCAGTGCCCCCTTTCCTCTCTGTTTATGTGAGATGAGGGAGGCACAGGGAGGCCCCCCAGCCCTCCCCGGGCTGCTGTTGTGGGCCGTCTCCTCCCCATAAACACAGCCAGCCATTGTGTGCCACCTCCCTCTCCTCTCCTCCCTCATCCCCTCTTTAGTTGCGGGGGGGATAAGCTGTGGCTGCTTCCCCGCCGCCACCTGAGACGTGCGAGGTGGAGGGATGAGTTATGCACTCCGCTCTTTGCTTTCAAGCTGCTCCTCCTCTCTCTCCCTCTCCTCTCTCTCCAGCAGCAGGTTTGGTTGCCTGACTCTCTTTAATTCCAGCTCCCCGCGATGGATGCAGCAGGGCCCGGGCCGAGGGAGCAGCCTGGGGAAGGGGGGGGCTGTGTGGAGGCGGCCGTAGGAATACAGAGGGGAGGGAGCTTGTTGCTCTTGATCTCTTGTCTCTGTTATTCGCTTGGTTGTTGCCTCTGCACTCTTGCCACATAGGGAGACCATGGAGCTCACGGCGCATGTCCGGCAAGGCCCCTTGGAAACTTCCTGCTGCTGGAGAAGCCCAGCTCGGGGCTGCGCTGCCTCCTGCAGCCCCTGCTTTTTCCCCAGAAGGCCCTCGCTCTCCTCCTTCCCCAGCAAACCCACCCAGTCGGGGCCGGGGAAAGGGGTGTGTGCGATTTAAATCGGTGTGTAGGTGTTTCCTCATGCAAAGGAAGTTGCTTTCTGCCAAGTGCAGATGTCCTGTCTGTGAGTTCAGGGCAGCCAGTGCTGAAACAGAATGAAATAAGATTAATGTGTTGTCTCCTCGTGTTGTCTGGTGCCTGGTCAATATGGAAAAAAAGACAGCTGAAATCTACAAACTTGTTGAAACAGAGTTAACTTTCTGGGAAATATTTATTTATATTCAATTCCCCACCACTCCTATGTTATATAAAGGACTCATTAGAAAAAATGTAGTTTTGTTAAACTGTTGCAAAACTTATAAAAATCACCAACACACTTAAAAGTTTGAATTTTTAATAAAAATAATCCTTTTAATGAAAAGCAGTGCTTTTACTGTGTGATGCGGTGTCAGTGGGTGTGCAAGAGTAATTTTTCTGGTGTGAAATGCAGAAAAAATAAAACTGAAAAGATGAGCTAGTGACCTGTGTTCTAAGTATATATGGATTTGATTTAAAAAAGAAATCCTGATGACTTGATTGCATGGTGGGAGGGAGGGATTGTCAGTAAGATAATATTTACTGCGTAGCCCTTTCTTAAGAAAGTTTCTAATTATTTGTATTATGAGTTGATTTGATAGTTGCCACATTTTTAAACTTTTCTCTTTTTTTCTGGTTTTTTTTTCCCCTTCCTATTTGTCAGAGGGTGGGTTATCCTCTCCCCACCTTCCCCCCAGATGGGAGGATATGCAACTTCCAAAAATGTAATCTCTAAGGTGCTGGGGTGTTTTTTTTGGCTTGTGTGTCATGTAGATGGTGTATTTGGTTGCATTTTCTCATCCCTAAGAAAGAAAGTGTGGAAGTGTGAAAACCAAACTTGGGTGATTCTTGAACTCTGTGTGGTAACTGGTGTGACAGGGGGTTTCTTTTCCTTTGATGCAACCAGTTCATTTCGCTTGGTCTGTGGTGCCAGTACTTGTTACCTGGTATATTTTATGCTCTTGCAAAAACAGCTGCAGGGGCTAGATTTTTCTACATGATTTTTACTTCAAGTAGTCCCCAAGACGGTGTTTTTAAGGATACAGGTCATAAAGTTGCTAAACATTTATTGAAGTGGTTATTTTATTTCTGAACATCTGTTATTTACCAACTGTATGTATTTTTCCTTGGAATGCAAAAGGGATTTTGTTTTCAGTTATATACAGTTAGTTTCACTTTTGATACCAGCACTGTTTGACAGTGGATTTGCAGAGGCAGTAATACATAACAAAATCTAAGGAAATGGCTACAGAACCTCAAAGCATTGGGGTTTTCTTTCCTGAATTTCTCAGAAACTGAAGCAAATTTTAAATCTCAACCGTCACATAACAGCTACTTGTAACTCCTCTCCATGTTCATTTTGCAGTCAAGGAAGGGAATTAATAGTCTAGGGGTTTTCTAGTTATTTTTAAAACTGTTCTGATGCTTAACAGTTTTAAAGTTTGAGTTTTGTTTGTGGTTGATTTTTTCTTTTAAACGTGGCCTATATTGTCTTGTCTGAAGAGTTACTCTTGGGAGATGCCAGCAGAAGTTATTTCCTTTATATTAGGAGCCCTAAGGAGAGCTAGGAGTTTTAAGTTTGGATGTTGTTCAGTCATTTTATAACAGTCATATTTTCTTCTGTTAATGATTAGAACAAAGAACTTGTTCATTATGAAGGGAACAAGCTGTAACCTTCCCTTAGAGTAAGGGATGCTGAGCATATGCTGACAGCTAGTAAGTTATCAGTTTTTTCATAGTGGGATTTCAAATTTTTGTTAATGCTCAGATAGTACTTAAACTTCACTGTATTCTTTCTTCTACCTGAGAATTTCAAGACAAATGGTAAGGACAGCAGTGCTTGGGTAAGAATAGTTTTCAATAGTAGTCTGACTAATTTAGTTACCAAATTAACCTGCATTAGTAGCAGGCTAGGTATTTAACCATGTGTACATTGGTATGGTCTTAAAAGGCAGAAACCAATTTAAAATGTTCTTTGGGGATTTAGTAGGCAGCTTAAAACGTACTTGAATAGAAAAATAAGAATATGTGGTGTTGATTTCATGCATCGCTATTGAATAGTGGGCTAAATTAGTAGCCCTGGAAATAGTCTTCTTACAAAGGCTGTATGATAAAATAGCTCAACTTTTCTGGCTGGTGGCTCCTTTGAAAGTTGGAGCTATTCAAACAAAGTAATGAGACCTGTAGTTATCTGGTGAAAATTTTATTTTATGAAGAATAATTATCTTGCATTTATGAATGCATTAAGTCATGTTTTAAGTACAGTGTTGTGACTTGGGTTGGAATTATGACAAAATTCTTAGGAAGGAGTGAAGTTGAGTGTCTGTCGAGATGCTGACAGTGTTAACTCACAAAATTTGCTAGTTTATGTAGTTTCTTGTAGGTTTTATTAAAAAGCAATGGCTGTGGTTTAACCCCAGTCAGCAACTCAACCCCACTTGGCTGTTTGCTGACTTCCTTGGTGGGATGGTGGGGGGAATTGGAGGGGTAAAAGTGGGAAAACCAGTGGGCTGAGAAAAAACCCAGTTTAATAGGGCAAGCAGTATAAGGAATTCATTCACCCCTTCCCACTGGCAGGCAGGTGTTCAGCTATCTCCAGGATAGCAGGGCTCCATCACGTTTGAGGGTGACTTGGGAAGACCAATGCTATCACTCCAGTGTTCCTGTCTTCCTTGTTCTTCCCTCAGCTTTCATCGCTAAGCATGACACCTTACGGTCTGGGAAATCCCTTGGGTCAGTTGGAGTCAGCTATCCTGAATGTGTCCCCTTCCAACTCCTAGTGCACCCCCAGCCTCTTCACTGGTGGGTGGGGCAAAGAGCAGAAAAGGCCTTGGCCCTGGGTAAGTTCTGCTCAGCAATACTGAAAACATCCTGGTATTCACTGGCACAGGCTGCCCCATCCCTGGAAGTGTTCAAGGCCAGGTTGGATGGGGCTCTGAGCAGTCTGGTCTAGTGGAAGGTGTCCCTGCCCATGACAGGGGGGTTGGAACAAGGTGATTCTGAAGATCCCCTCCAACCCAAACCATTCTAGGTTTATCGGCACTGTTATGAGCATAAATCCAAAGCATGGCCCCGTACTGGTTACTATGAAGAAAATTATCTCTATCCCTTTGAAACCCAGCACAGCAACCCAAAAGATGATTTTTAACAGGAACATCTGAGTTCTGAGAGATGTCATTACAACTGTATTACCGTACTTGCAGTTGCAAACTAAGGTAATGATACAGATCCTGCTGTGTGCCATAGTACTGCATCTCCTTGGCCTCTGCTTGCTTCCAAAGGCAAAGCTGCAAACTGGAACAAATCATCACAGGAAACCAATACTTGTTCTAACAAACATACTGTCCTTTTTCTTTTTTTTTTTTTCTTTTTTACTGAGAGGTTTTTACTTGCCGCAGAAGAGCCATTACAAATCTAAATAGTAAATATATGGTACAGGGGAGCAAGAACTATATCTGTATTTAGGACTGTGTTTAAGGAACCATAGTATCAAGTCACCACCTCCTTTGTGTCGATAAATAGCTTGAGAATCGGTATAAATGTTAATTAAGCATTTGCTCTCTAGTGAATGAAAATATTAGTAGAATGTTAGCTTGCACAACAGAGATCTAATTTTACACATGACTACGCAAAACACTCACTGGTTTGCCAGGTTCCCTAGTGTGTGAATGAGGGAACCTCTGCCGGTGGTGAATGGTGCCTTCTGAAGTGTGCTACGCTGCATTTGCTCATTGATTTTCTTTTTTTGTCTTTGTTGAAATAGTAACAGGTACACATGCTTTGTATATTCTGTCAGCAAAATTGCATCAAAATCTTGCTGGTAAAGATCATGCTAAAGGTGGTCTTGAAAATGGCAGGTATTTGTTGTGTGGATTTCCAGTCTGGAGCAGTCACCTGTATTCTCACTGCAGCTCAAACTTCTCTATCACCTTTGATGCCTGACAATCACCCTGACAGACTGACCCAGCCTAGAAGTTTGTTGCTTAAGTACAGCATGAATGTGTTGTGTTTGTTTGGACTCTGGTAATAAAAACAGTCTTCACATGTTGGCTGGGGTTTAAGTGATGTAAGGAAAGACATGGTGAGGTGCATATGCCTGGTTGGAGGTTCATTTTTCAAAATATCTTCTCCCCTTTTCTGTCTTTATAATAGGAGTCAAGGTTAATGGCAGGCAGCTTATGGAAAATCTATGCAAGCCATTTATAGTTTTTTTTTTTGTTTGTTTGTTTTTGGTTTTTTTGTTGTTGTTTGTTTTGTTTTTGTTGTGTTGGGGTTTGTTTGTATGTTTGTTTGGTTGGTTTTTTTGAGTAGAGAATACCTGATACTACATTGTAGACCTGGGGGGGGTGAGGGGGGGAAGTCTATGGAGCTACCATTTTTCAAAGCAGTGAGTTGTATTTTATAAACTGGTATATTTTTCCTGAATCTTCTAGACCCCTAACACCTTTTTTTCACATTAATTTGGATGCTGAATTTGTTTTCCATAGCTTATGCCTGGTGTTTTTTGAGTGGTTTTTATCATTCCAGTACCTCTGGAGAGCTATACACTATTAAGCCTAAGAGTTCTTACTATTCTCTGAAGAAATTAACAATTAATGTTGACTTAAACTGCTGTTGAATATCTGTATGGGAGAAAGATACCTGAAACTTTGTAGCTGTCTAATACAACAAATAAAACCCAGCTATATGTAATGATAATGAGTTTCACAGCCTTTCAAGCTAAAGAATTAGGTATGTCCCTAATGAAGAGGGTGGTGAAATGGTACTCGGTTAATGTGATTGATTTTTCTTGCATTTAATATTTGATATCAAGCACATTTGTGTACTGTTGGTCAGAAGTTACGGGTTTATTGTGACTCTTCTATAAGGTTGGGATACATTTACTGGAATGTATCTTGTACATTTGTCATATCCCTGTAGATATAACTTGGAACTTGTCATAACCACTGTAGATTGGTTTGTATTAAAAGTAGGTGATAAATACTTTTAATTTGTATTAAAAGTAGATGATGTGGAAGTGCTGTCAAACACTGCTTCAATTAAAATTTAATAATTGATGCTGTACATTAGATTTATTATCTGATTTCAATGCAGCAAGATTAATTCATGTGATGTCCTCTTATGTAAATGACCAAGTTCTGGCATTTAACACTGGGAGTGTCTGTAATGCTGAATGGGTTGAGTTGATTCACACATTGTATGTTTCTGCATCTTCCTCACTAAACATACGAAGTATGTGGCTCTGTTGATATTACAAGCCTGCTTGTGCCATAAAACTGTCTTAGCTAGTCAGAGGTAACACTTTTCATCTGCTCTCCAGGTCTGAGTGTTCATGTCTTTTCACATCCTTTCCTTTGAGAGTAAGAAATTAAACTGCTGCACAGAATCAGTCTAGTAGTTACCACCTGAACAGAGGCTGACCTGACTGTATGTGTGGAATATAAGTAGATCATTGCTTTTTTGCTACACTTGGGGACTGAACCAAAACATTTATGTCAAAGCCAGTAATCCACCACCTGTTAATAAAATGCTACATCTTTTACTTAGCAACTAATTAATAGAGAATAAATGCATAGCCAGTGAACTTTAAAAGTTAATATACTACTTTGGTGTGTTTTCATTTTTGAGTGTGATGGAAGTTCTACACTCATGTTTCTAGCCATCACATTAACTCATTTGTTGAAGGTAGACTCCAGTGACTTGGAGCTGATATTCTCAAACAGCATAACAGGGTTAAATTCTGAGAAAATAAGTAGCAGGGGATCATTCCTGTACTGACTTCATGGCAAGTAAGTCTCTAATGCAGAATAAACTCCTTTTGTCTACACTTCAGTCATGGTAGATTAATCTGACTTTAAGATCAACATGCCATATCCACATAGGCTTTTTGGTTATTCATTTAAGGAGTGAAGTTTTCCTTGGAATTAATTGCCTCATAATAAGAGTATGGATGCATATATTTGTTTTACCTATTCCTGTTTTGTTGTTTTTTCCGTGGGAAGACTTCATACCTTTGTGCATTGAGCTTGCATCAGCTCATATGAGTGCTCTCATATTTATGCTGTCAGTGCCACTTTTAGCTAGACTCCACTCCTCATGATCCAGTGAAGAAGACAGGAAAACACTGCTTTTGGGAGAGAAGCAGTTCTGTCTTTCCAGTAACACTACCCACCTGAAAGAGATGTCAGAATACCATATGGAATGGCAAAAAAGAACTTGGGCCTCTGCTCTCCAGGCACTGATGAGCCACAGGGTATCTGAAGCCCTGTCCCAAAGCTCAGCATTCCTTGAGATTATGCAGACCACATGCCTCCATTAGGGAGGAGCAGGATGCTTTCAGCAGGCAGCTTTATTGAATCCCAGTGCAGTTTGCATGGTACAAAACTGGAGTAAAAGCTTTTGATATTACTTCCAAGTCAGAGTCTTAAGGCTTATTTCAGGACGAGTGTATAAGAACCAGGAATGTTGGTGGAAGTTCTTCTGGCCAGTGTGAGATGATGTTCAGTGAAAGAAGCCCCATGGCAGCATTGTACTGTGGTATAAGTTGTGGGTTGGTGCCATCATCACATGGTAGCTGGAAGTTTGTTTTGTCCTGCAATCCATCAGCACTGTACCTTGCCCTTGGCCCTGGCCAACTTCAGAGGTCTGGGCTCAGAACACTCTCTCTGGACCCATGTTTCTAACTCAGAGGCTTCCTGAATTTTCTTCTCATACCATGAACTTTTTTCTCTTGTTTGGGATTGCTTCAAACTAGTATTATCAAGTATAAGAACAGTTAGTTGATACACATGTGCGGTTATTACTGCCCACTGCTTGGTACACACAATTCTGAGCTTATCTCAAAGCTGACTTTTATATTACAGAATCACGAAATGGGTAAATTTGGAAGGGATCACAGTGGATCATCTAGTCCAAAATCTCTGCTCAAGCTGGGGTCATCATAGAGCATACAGCACAGGATTGCATCCAGACAGCTCTTGAATATCTCTGAGGGTGATTTCACAACCTCTCTGGGCAATTTGTTCCAATGCTCAGTCACATGCACAGCAAGGAAGTTCTTCCTCATTTTCAAGTGGAACTTTCTGTGCATCAGTTTCTACCCATTGCCTCTTGTACTATTGCCTGACACCACTGAGAAGAACCTGGATCCCTCCTCTTGGCACTCTCCCTTGAGATACTTGTATATGTGGAAGAGGTTGTCTCTTCCTGAGGCTGAACAGGTCCAGCTCCCTCAGCCTTTTATTGTAAGATAGGTGCTCCAATGTCTTAATAATCTTTGTTGGCATCCACCAGATGCACTCCAGAAGCTCCATGTCTCTCTTACTGAGAAGCCTAGACTGCACACAGTCCTCCAGATGAAAATTGCTGGGGCTGAGATGGATGCGAATCTCCCTCAGCCTGCTGGCAATTCTCTTCCTAATGCACTCCAGGATACCACTGGCTCATGGACAGATTGTTGTCTACCAGGACCCCAGGTCCTTCTTCACAGAGCTGCTTTCCAGAATGGCCCCGAGCCTGTACTGATGTTTACCTTTGTTGAATTTCAGAAGGGTCTTCTCTGCCCAACTCTCCAGCCTGTCAAAGTCCTTCTGAAGGGCTGCACAGCCCTCTTGGGTATCAGCTAGTCCTCTCATCTTTGTGTCAGCAAACTTGCTGAGAAGTCATCTGCTTCTTTATCCAGGTCATTGATGAATAAGGTAAACAATGCTGGACCCAATATTGAAGCTTGGGGAGCTTCACAGACCTCCGAGTAGACCCTGTGCTGCTGATCATGACCCTCTGGGATCTGACATTCAGCCAGTTGTCAGTGCACCTCGCTGTCCACTCATTCAGTCCACGCTTTCTGATTTTGCCTATGAGAGTGATGTAAGAGACAGTATTGAAATCCTTGCTAAAGTCAAGATAGGACAATATCCACTGCTCTCCCGTCATCCATCTAGGTGGTCGTTTCATTGTAGAAGGCAATCAGGTTGATCGAGCATGATTTACCTTTAGTGAGTGCATCCTGATCACTCCTGATAACAATGACAGAATTCCTTTATGTAAAGGTGAAGGAGAGGACAGGAGCTACTGAAGGGCTGAACTGGCAAGAAGGAGCAGATGATGGGAAGATGAACAAGCTATTGCTTTGAAGAGTATTGTGGCTACGTGCTCACTGCTGCCCCAAAGCTAGTTGTCTTGCGGTTTTTTGAAAGTGTCCATTTTAACAGCAGGATCTCTCTCTGGATCATACAATGCTTTCTAGCAGTACAAGTGTGTTTCTCCAGGTTTGTGGCAGTTGGAAGTTGATGGAGGTATGCAGGGCTTCGTGTATATATCTACCATAGTTGAGACAAATGTCCTCTGGTATCCTCTCAGGACAATCCCTGCAGTGCTGCTCTAGGAGGAAATGCAAGTGTATGGCTGGTGAGAGAGCTGAGCTTGCATTCTGGGAGCGTCCCCTGGTGCAGGCAGTTTGCACTGGGACCGCAGTGTGCACTGCGGAGATCACCCATCCCACGGAAGTTGCCGGACTGCCTATGGGGGCAGCAGTGGTGTGAAGCACCCTCCCCTTGTGCTGCTGGCTCTTCATGACTCCCTATGTGAGCACTGATGATGTGGCAGAGCAGTGCCTTAGTGGCTTTGGTTGGCAGTTTGATGGCTGGCTATTGATGCTTTTTGAGTTTGATAAAATTATCTGTTTAGTTCCAAATGTTTAAATCTTTGAACAATAATAAAACTCATAAAAGGTGTATATATTTTTTGTTTCATCCAGCCTTGCAGTAAGAGCATAGTTTGTTCCAGCTGTGGAATACAAAGGTCTGTGGCTGTTCATAACACTAAGATGATCTTTCTATCCTATTTCATTCCCCTTTCTCCTCTCCCCTATTCTCTGCAAATCAATGATCTTTCCTTTGCTTCAGTTGCTCTGCAGACCTCAACAAATATTTTAGCATTAACAAGTATTTCTTAGTAGCCTCTAGCATTTGTCAGTCTCTCGTATATGTAGTTTACTGTCATCCTAATAGTTACTTCTCTCCGCAAGAGCCAAACAAAGCTCTTAAAGCTCAATCAGTAGAGGATTTCTCAGAACTGCAGTAGAGATTGTGACTGTGTTGATATCTGGAGTGGTCTGGGGAAAACAAACAATTTCTGTAAGTGAGGGAAGGTCTATTTCTCAAGATTGCGTGTTCCAGAAGTTGTGTTTTAGTATTCAATTTCTTTCCATTATGCTCATTTAGATCTTTTAGTACATTAGAGAAAAATGCTGCTTTCCCTTGAACTCACAGGCTTGGTTGATACTTGAAGAATGGATAGTGAGTTGTACCTCACCTGTCCTAACCTTGAAAATCCTCTTTTCCAGGAAAATGGTTGTTAGCAGCATGAAGCTCTGTAGTTTTTTGGATTGTCTAGGGCTGTACCATTTTCCTATCCTAGTACTTGTCTTGAACCAGTAGGGTACTGAATGAAACTGGTTGTTTGTGTGTGAGGAAATGCTTTATTTCCTACTTTACTCAGTGTCCCTGTGGTACTGCCCTGGCTATTTTCCAACTCATCTACAGCTATCTAGGAGCACAAGTGCCAGGGCAAGTTTATTGCCTTTTAGTATTAATGACTATCAGGATTATGAAGGTTTCCTCATGAGAACGAACTGTGATGGTTCACAAAAGCTGTATTAATTAGGATGATAAAGTGTGGAAATTTTAGTTTGATCCCAGAGCCTGCAGTGTGGTGTTCTTGTAGTTATCAACAATACATTGAAATAAAGCAGCCAAGGTAGAAAGCTGTGTGGTGGGATGCAACAAGAACCCCCTACCTAAACCCTGTCCGGATTGGCTGGAGGTGGTAGTTGAAAGGGAACCATCTTAAGCTGGCCTAAAGTGGTGATGTGAATGCCCTACTTTGTCAAAGATACTTCCATGAAGTGGCAAAAGTATCCCTTGAAATGTATATTTGAGCTTAGACAATGTCTGTAGCAGACAGCATTAGCTGACCTCCTAATAACGTGTTAGCAATCTGTATGAAGGTTAAGAAAGCTTAACAGCAGTTTAATAAATTGATAGGGAAACAAGGGAACTTTTGGAAGATGTAACCTTTATTAGAAGGGAGGCCAGAAGTAGTTGTAAGTCAGGAATAAAGGCACTGTATCCCAGATTGAGCATGTTTGCAAACCTGGTAGAGGTCTGTGAACTTATATTTGTCTGACAAATGGGAGTAGGATGATGAAGATAAGCCTGAGGGCTAAGTGTCCAAGATTGTATGCCAAGCAGACATTGCTTGAAAGGTGGAATCCAACCCTAATGAAGTCAAGGAGGATAACATACTCATAGTTAGCAGTAGAATGAAGGAAGCAAAAAAGTCCAAGGTGCATTTGCAGAGCATTGTGAACAGAGAAGCATCTTACATAAAAAGAAAAAAAAAAGGAAACACATGACTAAAATCATCAGCTGCAATGCAATGATTAAGAGAGCTGAGAACTTGCTGAGAACTTAAGTAACCTCTTTGCATAGAGTGTGATTATTAGGCTAATTTGTGATATCTTTATTCTATTGCCTTTCTGGCAATAAAGATGAAATATGATAGAACCAACGTGTTAGGAAATGATGTGGAGCACACTAATAATGTGAGTGCATGCTGTGTTGCTAGGATTAGATATTAGCCTGGCTTTCTGAAATAGTTAGAAATACAGCTGGTAAAACACGTACAAACGTGTGTTTGAGCACAGAAGTGGAAAACAGGAACTAGCGCATTTAAAGAGTTTAGCAAAGATTTAGGGAATCAAAAGCAAGGAGCTTTTACATCTGGTTTTGATAAACTTTATGAAATTGTAATTTCATAGTTCTGATAGTTGTAATAGTAATTCTCCAAAGAAAAATATTATTTTCTCTGTTGAAACCGTAGATAATTCTTCTGAAGCCTAAGTAAGATGGCTCATGCTCTACAGTGTTTACACACAGATGCAAAGTCTTTTAAGGAGGTCACTGATTAAAGTGGTTGACTTGTGTTCTAGAGCAGCCTTACCTGCCATGACCCAAATAGTAACTCTCATGCCCAACCCTTTCTTTGACATTATTCTTTGTGGCAGAAGGAATCCGGTGAGCCATGGAGTATGTTTTTAGTCATTGCGGGCTACAGCCCAGCGTGTTAATTCAAACTGATGTTGCCAGCGGTCTGTGTTCATGCTGTCGAGTTTAAGTTAGGACCAGCCAAGGAGTGGCTTTGCTTTCTGTTCATCACTGCCAGCCCTCCCTGGCAGAGAGGTGGAAAAACATGAGGGAGTGCATCCCTCAAGCCAAGTCAACCACTGAGCGTGAGTCAGTATCCAGAGTGGTCATCTGTTCGAAGGGAAGCATCATCATAAACCTTAAACTGATTAGACTGCTGGAAGATGGTTAGAAAAAGAAATTATTTTTTATTGGTCACTGTAGTATAAATAAAGGTAAATTCTGAATTTAGTTTTTTTTATTGGTAGCATGGGCGATTAATCTCATTTAACAAGAAAACAGAAGGAGATGAGTTGTTTTTAAAAAGATGAAGGTGTAAGATGGCTAATCGAGCCTAAGGGGAAACACTGCTGCGGATAAAATAGTATTGCAAATGGGCAACAAAACTGCAAATGAAGGAGAGTTGTAAGTATGCAATAGAAGGGAAAATGTTTATAATACACCTCAGAATATTTAAAACTAGCTTTTAGCTCAACAAAATACTCTAGATAGTATTGTGATAGTTCAGAGGAAAGCACACCTGTGAACATGGACATGGAGTTTTAAAATTAACAAAATACCACATAGCCCAGAGAATGGGTCGAGAATCTTGGGGGACATGATATTTTGAGTATGTGTATCTGCCTGTTGTTTTGTAGTTTGCGTATTTGCCTGTATCTTGATTTTAATGCTCAGCTGTGGCAGCTTCATCTTGAAAGATAATGAAGAAGTAAAGAGGACTGTATGAAAGCTTGTGCAGGTAACTTCAGAGGACATTTTTAAAAAGTGTTCTAAGCAAGGCTCCTAGAGTTTTGCATTCTTTTTATATTGTAAAACCAGAAAAATGGTGCATTGAATGAAATTCAAAAGTATCTTACATTTAAATGCCTTTCACATGTCCCATAATTGCAATTGATTGCTGCAGGTTATTACTGAGACCAGAGCTCAGAAAGATGTAGACAGTGATGAACACTGAGTTGTATTGAAAATATTTAAAAATAAAACTAATAACGTGAACTTTTTTGCTTTTAAGTTAAGCCAAGCTCTATGCAAAAAGATGGCTTAAAGCTAACCTAGGGGCAGAAAATTTTGTATATGTGCTGTGGGTTTTCATTACCCAAATTCTGAAACAGCAGCTGGTGGTCACTGTCAAATCAAGTGATGGATTACATGCACTGTGGCTTATCATTTTCCAGGTGCCATGCATAAGCATGCCCAGGTTTGTTCACCTTTCTTTCAGTCTTGTTCTCAATAGAAAGAGAAGGATTTGATGTAAGAAGTCTCATGTTTTTTGGATGCTGTTGTGTGTTTTTGGAAAGCTGGTTCAGTGGGAAGATTGGAGTGTGGGTTAATTTGTGGCACTTTCCTTCTGTCTGCAGCAGGAGCTGCGGGGCTCTCTGCTGCTCCTGATAGGATCTACATGTGGTTGTGTAGGTTGGAGGGTTTGTATCTCCAACATGAGGATTGAGTGATGGCAACGTGGCAACGGCAGCAAGAAACTCAGCGTCCCTTCAGGCTGTTACCCTTGCCTTACTCTCTAGCTGAGATTAAAAGTTGTGTGAGAGGTGGTTGGCAGCAACGCAGCCCAAGTTAGAGTTTCAGAGGTAAGGAGAGGTAACAGCGCTGCCAACCTGGCAAAGGGCTTTGTGGCTCTGAGGCTGCCTAGACAGACAGGAGATAATGTCGACCCAAAGCTAGTAGTCTTGGCTCTCCTAAGAACCTTCACCAGCCCCACAGTTACAACCGTTCCTTGCAATTAAAAGAATTATGTTACAAGGATAGGTATTTTAATAGAGTTGACAGGTCAAAACATGAGTTTGCTCATAGAAACTTGTACTAAAAAGTTGGTTGCTTCAAGGAATGCAACTTTTGTGAATCACCACTTTGAGATTCAGTTATCAGCTCACAAGAGGACATCATTGGTTTGCTTTTTCTGGTCAAAAACCGCACTGTGTTTTTATGCACTTTGTCAGGCAATTGTCTTGGACAGTTTTGCTTATTAAATTTCTGTTCTGGTGTTCTAAGCAATAATGGAGAAGTTGCTACTAGCTGTTTAAACCATTTAAAAGAAGCCTCAAATTCTGTTTTAATTGGATTTAAGTTGCAAAATTCTTTGTTTGTGATCATGAATTCATCTGTGGAATGACTTTCATCCAGCTGTGTGACTGCCACCTTTCACAGAAATCTTTGTCAGCTGCTAGAAATATTGCTTCCTTATAACTGTTTTGCCCAAGTCTCTGAGATATGTCTCATTCTAGATATTGGATATTTTTAAAAACCATTTTAAATTTTCACTTGCACTGCTGATAGACTAATGAACTGAGATTGCCTTAGAGTGGAATAAACATACTTATTTCCAACTGATGGGGAAGCAGGTTATGCATTGCAGAACGGCTCGTGTTGGCTTTATCTTCAAAGTTTACTTATGCTGATCCTTAAAAAACCCTCATGCTCACATAATGCTGCTGCTTGTCAAATACTGCATGCTTATGGGGTAGTACTCAAATTTTTCTGCACAAGCTAGTCACTGCTGGATGCTTTGAAAAATCTAAAATGTATGCATCTTTGTAGCATGGTTATATTCTTGTACGTCTTTAGGGTTCAGTAAATGAAAAATATTTATTATTAAAAATATTATAGTTTGCAAGACTAGGTTTTCAAAAAAGGTGTCTAAAATATTTGACAGTTACAGAGGAAGTATCAAGAAATATTTACCTGATGCTATTGTTCCGTAAAGTGGTTGGTAAATGAAAGGTGAAACAGTGAACCCCAGAGTATAAATGAAACTTACTTGAAGTGCAGACTGGATCACTGGTGACTAAAGAAAAAAAGTGCTATTTTTCAAATTAAACCAGTAAAAAGGCAAAAATGTCTTTGTAGTAGATCTCATCTGATACATGAAAGAGGCTAAGTATTGGGGGAGTGGGGTGTTTTTTGTTTGATTTGGGTTTTTTTGTTTGGTTGGTTGTTGAGGCATGATAACCTCAGCATTGGGAACAAAACTTGCTTTAGAAAAGCAATTTTTGTTCAACATCCTCTATATTTTTTAATATTGTCTTTTTATTCAAGGGAGAGATGTGGGAGAAAGTGATTTTTAGTATAATTTGACATCCTACCTGTGTTAATGCTTTTAATGCTTGAACAGTATTAAACTGACACCAGATTGGTGTTTCTAGTCACTAAACAAAGTAAGGATTAAAATGCATTTATGTTTGTCCTTGTTTTCATATATTGAACCTAAAAAGGACTTTCATTCAATTTATCCTCTAACGGAACCCATTAAAAGAAGCTCATTATATATAGTACGTGAATAAAGCTAAATAAAGCTGAAGGCTTCGTAACTACTGATGTATACAACACTGTTCATGTGTTTAGTCTTGATTTTCACTTACTTCACTGCACTAAGGATGCTTCAGTTTAACATAGCAGGATATAAGCTCTTTCATTTGAAGTTAAATGCTGCCATGTTTTGACATTTGATTTTGTCTACCAGACATGTCTGTGCAAAGATAAACTGTATGAACAAAGGTGAGGTCTGCTATGGTAATTCTGTATCTAATGGGGAGCATAAAAGCTTAGATAAGGGTTAATGAAATGAAAGACCACCATGCCTTCCTGTAACTGATAACACTCCCGTATCTCCAACACCTTCCCCCAAGACCTTGCATATATGGATTTTCACTGGGAAAAGTTGCCAGTCACTTTACAACAGAATTAATCTCTCCAAATGTATTTAGCAGAGCTCAGATGTTTTACTTTGGGGTGAGCTGACTCTTCCTAAAAGTGTATTTCTCTCTGTGGAGTATAAATGGATTATATGGAATTAGCTCAGGTGTAAATATCTGTCTTTTCTTGGATCAGTCCTACTGCTATGCTGCCACCTGTTCCTAGATTTTAAAGGCAAAATACCTAAAAGATTCCAGGAGTTCAGTGTAGGAATGGAAGCTTAGGCTCATTTTAGCAAGAATTAGACTCAGTTTCTTCTTCCCCCCCTTTTTTTATGTCCCTTAAATTTAGCGTTTCTTTTCTAGTGGCTTGCTAGAAATTTTGTAATTTGATTCTCTGAGAGTGAATAAAGACACCACTTCTTGAATGGCTGTGTAACTCCTTGGTGTTAGATCAGAAGGTGAACAAGATGACCATTGCCATCTCAACTTCTTTCACTTACATCCTTTCTGGCAAGTGTGAGCTTCCATTATTATAATGGCTGGTAAGTGCCTCAATCCTGACAGGTCTGGATATAAATCCTCCTTTTGCTACTGATATTTCTGGAGAGGGGCTGCACTTCCGAATGTGTGCCTGCTTAGCATTTCTTACTGCAGAGGTGTATCAGCCCATCTGATCAACCTACTTTTTTTTTCATTAGGGCTCCTAACTCTGCTTGTGCTTTCTGTAAGACACCTTTCTGTCTAACACAGACAAAACAGATCACCTTATATCTTCTTGCACTTCTGTGGGTGGGC
Source organism: Formicarius rufipectus (assembly GCA_013399695.1). NCBI lineage: Eukaryota > Metazoa > Chordata > Aves > Passeriformes > Formicariidae > Formicarius > Formicarius rufipectus. Next base: position 82,407 of record VXAU01005933.1, read on the forward strand.
AAGTGTGTTCTGCAAGATACTCCAAAGGTTGGCTCCCAGTGCCTGAACTGGGCATGATGATGCCACCCACTGCAGCTTGTCCCTGGCCTTCATCTTCTTCCGACGGGGAAAAGACCAAGCTACTAGAATTTCTCTGAAGTGGACTTACCCCAGTGTATTGGAAAGCCATGGAAGTGCATACTTGCACTGAGGAGCTGTGAAGCACTCCGGAGTCTTTTTTGGTCATGCTTTAAAAGTCTTGGTGGTATTGGAGATTGAAATGCCTCAGCAGGCAAGAGAGTCCTGGAGTCATGTTAGAAGATCGTATTTCCTGATTTATACTGGCCAGAATGAAACATACCTGTGCTGCCGTGTTTTTGCTTTTATAGGCTGTGGTCCCAGCAGCTGCAGAGGCAGGTGTTTGCCTGTGCAGGAATTGAGGATCAGCAAGTCCAGTGCCCTTGATGTTAGGTAGTTGAAATGCACAGTGTGATCACTGCGCATGATTTAACTGTGGCCATCAGTGGCAATTTCTAATATTTTCAGTACCTGTTTCTCAGTGCAGTCAGCTTTTTTGTACATTGCTGCCACAGCCTGATTTTTCTCAGTTGTTCTTCACATGTCCTGAGTTTGTGGACTGGAGCCCAGTTTTTATTCAGTACACTTTTTGAGGCAGTAAACTGGGCTTTCATTTGCAGTCTTTCCTGGGCTATTTCCAAAATTTCTAAAATAGAACATGTGCTATTTTTTTCCTGCATTGTTTTCAAAAGAATTTTTTTCTTCTCAGTTTTTGTCTTCATTGCACAGTACAGCATGCTTTTCTTCCTAAATTTTATGCTTTATTCTAAAATCAGTGTTGCTTTTGTTAACCTTTCTGCTGTTTCTTAATATGCTAGCTTAAAAAGTCCTCGACATTCCTAGGAACTTAATAGCCAGAGAATGAAACAGAGGGGACTTGTGAAAGATTAAACCGTCTTCTAACTGCTGAAGGGCTGCTGAAAAACAGCTCTCTGGGGATTTTGTTTATATTGGTATGGTCTTTAACTCCACCTTCAAGACTTATGCCTATGACAATGGAAATTACTTTTTTAATCTCAGTTTTAGATACACTGAGAAAGTGACTGATGGTAGTGTGGGCGTTAGAGAGCACAAGCATAATCAGACTGAACTGTGGACAGGGGAGGATGGTAGAATTAAAAACGTGGGAGGAAAGGATGCTCGATACAATGCTGTGGGTTTGCAGAAGAGTGTCTGGAAAGCTACTTGATGGGAAAGGACCTGGGAGTGCTGGTTGACAGCAACTGATCATGATCCAGCAGTGTGCCCAGGTGGCCAAGAAGACCAGTGGCACCCTGGCTTGGATCAGCAGTAGAGCAGTGACTGTCCCCCTGTACTTGGCACTGGTGAGACTGCACCTGAAGTCCTGTGTTCAGTTTTGGGCCCCTCACTACAAGAAAGGCTTTGAGGTGCTGGATGAGGTGCTGTCCAGAGAAGGACAGCAGAGCTGGTGAAGGGTGTGGAGCACAAGTCTGATGAAGAGTGGTTGAGGTAGCTGGTGGTGTTTAGTCTGGAGAAAAGGAGGCTTTGGGGGAACTTCTTGCTCTCTACAGCTACTTGACAGGAGGTTGTAACCAGGTGAGGTTTGGCCTCTTCTCCCAAGTGATAGCAAGTGACAGGACAAGAGGAAATGGCCTTGAGTTGTGCCAGGGGAGGTTTAGATTGGATATTTGAAAAAATGCTAGGGTTGTCAAGCATTTGTAACCAGCTGTTCAGGTAAGTGGTGGAATCACCATCCTTGGAAATATTCAGAAATCATGTGAATGTGGTAGTTAAGGACTTGGCTTAGTGGTGGGCATGGTAGTGCTGGCTAATGGTTGGACTAATGTAGTGAAGTCAGAATACAACTCTGATAGTGAGGTCTGCTATGTTGGTGACACTACTTACTAAAAGAACTGAATGTGGAAAAAGCATTTCAGTTGTGATTCAAGGCACTGTCCACATTGGTCACAATTAATTCACAAACGGCAGTGAAAGACATGATGTGCTGGGATTCTCGAGTGGGAATGGGTGGGAGGGAGTCTATTAACTAGATAAAAACCTTAACTTTGCTGTGTTGTGTGAGAGTGACCTGTGCTCCAAATAGTCCAGGTAAGCAGGGAACCTTCTAATAGGTATTTGTACAGATAAGAGAGATAAATGTACTTGGATATTTGCATGAAAATGGTGTAGCTGCTGAGTATCCAGATTTAAAAGTACTTTTCTGGGATAACAATATCATTTAAAAATGTGAGCATGGTTTGTTTGTTTGTAGTGCCTGCCAACAATCTTTCTAGGAACAGGATATAAAACTGCTACTTGGTGACTTATTCATTCTGTTTTGATCTGCGGTTTAATTACAGCATGCTTAATTGCTCTTTTCATTCACTCACGAGGCAGAGCAGTTATATTTGTTTCCCTTTCCTGCATAACTTTTTTTTACAGGCACACAACTTGGTAGGATAATACCCATCAAGTGACTCAGATAGAAAATAAGGTTCCTTTGGAACAGGAACTACTGTTTTTTCATGATGGGAATCACTGCAGAGTTCACATACTTCCTTTCTTTTAGCCAAGACTGCAGCATGAAGATGGGATTCCTTCTTGCCACAGTTTTTTTGTCAGAGGTTCACTGTAATTTCTCGTCTTGTTCAAACTAGAGGTTTTGTTCTTTCATTTGTTTACCATGCTAAGTTTATACCAAGGCTGTTGTTTTTCTCTGTGATGTATAAAGTTCTTAACATATACTAATTAGAAGGATCTCCCATTTTCCTTTTACTGAGAGTTGAGATCAGAAACAAGTTAGATAGTTCTTTGAGAATACTTATGTTATCATAAACCAGTGCTGGTGCTGAAGGGGAGATTCTGTTCCTGTTCTTTTTCTCAGTTTGCTGGTTGTGTAATGAAAGAGATGAGGAACTTCTCTTTGGTTGAAACTAATCTAGAAGACAAAGTGTTTGCTGCCTCAGGCTGCTCATGGGACTTCAGACTTCACGCAGAAATAAAGGAGAATATAAAAGATGCTGGAAATGTGGTCACTTGTCCATTGGGGATTCTTGTGTTTTTCATAAGGGATGCAGCCAACTGGTTTTAAGCAAATTTATGCCTAAGGCTCTGTCTGTAAAGGGAATTAACTGCATGGCTAGTGTGTGATGGGCTAAGTGGTAAATTATTATAAATCAGTTTGGGTTAGAAGGGACCTTCAGGATCACCTTGTTCCAACCCCCTGTCATGGGCAGGGACACCTTCCACTACACCAGGCTGGTCCAAGCCCCATCTAACCTGGCCTTGAACACTTCCAGGGATGGGGCAGCCACAGCTTCTCTGGGCAGCCTGTTCCACACTGACCATGTACTAACTCTTCACTGATGTCTGAGTGAATGTGCTCCAGAATGGGTGTCTCCAGCACTCACAGAAGGGGAACCTGAACACTTGGCTTAACATCAATTTATTTGACAGTGAAATCATAGCATGCAGAGGTAATTTTGGTCAAGGCAGAAAGATGAAAATACAGTTAATGGAAATATTTGCCATGTATGACTTACAAATAATTTTTTTTCTTCCATTTGTCAAAACAAGTTAGCATGGAAAATGGTTTTACTAGTGTAACTGAGGCAACCTGTTTGTGTTCATGAAGCATGAAAACGGCCAGCAGTCTTTGCATCCCACAGTTTTACTTTTTGTTTCCTTCCCCTAGATCCTCCCAGTGTGAAGGGTTCAGAGTTCTCTTTCGCTGTCTACATCAGTACCAGGTGCTCTGCAGGCATTATGGTTCTGATCATCTTCTCCGTGTGCAGCACTCCAAGTCTGCTCTGATATGAGGGATTTTCAGTTGTAATCGTTTTCCAAATAACAGATTCCCCCTATCCTCCCTCCAGATCCAGGGCTTTGCCATGTATGTTTTCTGTTTTCGTAATCGGTTTCAGGGGTTTTTTGGTTTGTTTGTGGGTTTTTTTGTTTGTTTTGTTTTCGTTTGGTTTGTTTGTTTGTTGTTGTTTTTTTGGGTTTTTTTCAGATGAGCTGTGAACCTACTCATTCTTGCAGGGAAAATAAGTAGGGGTGAAATGGGGTTACAGTTATATTGGGAAGGTGTTAATGGGTACCCAAAACCAGGTCTTCAGTCTGTGGTTGTGCGGGTGTTTGGAAGTTACAGCTTTTCTAACCAGGTGATGGGGTTTTCAGATGTTTATATACTTTCTCTTCCTTTTCACTTTTTGTTCTCAGATTTATTAGAAATGTGTGACTGACATATGAGATGATCCCTGGAATGCTGGAGTAGAGAGAATAGTGTTCCGAGAATATTGTATAAGACCAGACAAGTGCCTGTCCTCCAGGAAAGTGCAGGACTTAGCAAATGGGCTGAACTCCACCAGAAGCCTTATAATTGTAGATACAAGGATTCATTCTTCCTGTCTATTGACTTCTTCCTATGAAAAATCTCTGTTTTTGAATATCTAGCAGATGGCACTGTGGTTTAATTATACTTTATTCTTTGAAACAGTTCTTTTTATAGTAGTGCTGTTCAGATTCTATTAGCCCTGTGCGCAGAGTCTTGGTATTTTCTCCACCACCTAAGTATATCCTGTGAAAGTTTTAGAGAGCCTCCTGTAATACTTCCCGGAGAGATCAAAGTTTCATGAAAGTTTGAGATCATTAAGATTTATGGGTTTTTTTGTACATGTTCCATCACGCAGTTTTAGCCATAATTTTACACAGAATGGCAATTATGTGAAAAAGAAGCCATATATTGTTCCTTCCCTTCTGTGAAATTTTAACAAATGCAGAACATTATTATATGAGTTCCTGAAATGGGTGATGCAGGTCCCACTTGAATGGAGATGAAACTTAGCAAAAGAGGTGATAATCTACTGTTGTTACTTACCAAAACCAGCCAACCACATAACACAAAATAATTGCCTCTCGTGTTCATTCTCTTTGGTATGTTACATGTAGGATAGAACAGTGTTGTAAAAATGATCCTTATTGATGTTCCAATGCAATGAACTCTTGTCAAGAATTTTCTCTATATTCTGAACAAGAGTAAGTTAGTTTAAAGTTACAGAGGTTCAGTGCATACCTGAGAGGACTGAAATGTTAGTTGTGCTTACTAGTGAACTTCTGCCCCTTGCCAGGAAAGTGCTCTGGCCAAAGAGAGATCTTCTACGACCCTTTAGTGTTCCTGCACCAGCTCCCTTAGCTAGTATTTCTGGACAAGTCAAGTGTACATTGCTGCATGTGATCCATATATTATTTACATTTATTTTTATTTCAGTGTAGAGTTCCTTTCTCAGTCCTGTAGGCTTCTGCTCCTGTGATAGTTCAGGCATCCTGACTCGTCAGGATGCACTTCACGTGCTCTAGACATCAGTTTCCTTTTCCAAACCTCCCACCTCCTTCCTTACAACCAGGAGGATAGGGTGTGATTCCTCTTAAGTGCTTACTAAGGACCTGGTAAAAAGCCAGCCCAGAAAACTGGTCATTAATATTTTGTGATACCTGAAAAGCGTCTTGAAAGGGTAATAAATAGAGAATGGGTTTGAAATGTTTTGTGAAGTTTGTGAAAGTAACGACATCCATACCTCGTGAAGGGCCTAAAAATGCAAGAGCTGAAATGCTGAATCGAGGAAAAGAGATGAAGTTTCTACAGGTACTAAGACAATTCACAGGATGTGCTGACCCCAGGATGTGTAAATTACTCAATTTTTGTAGCTTTTAATGTTCTATATTTTTTCTTAGACTATGTGGTGACTGGCGATTGGATTGTTTGAAACAAATCACCTGTGCTTCTTTAAACTAAGATTCCTGTCAGTTTGTATCCATAAAAAAGAGATCTGATGAAAAACAAAGATGCAGAACAAGAGCTTTGATTCAGCAAGATTTTTGAATACTTTGGCTCACTTCCATGTCACACAAACACAAGCTTGATGTTTAATTGTATGATTTAACCTCGATAGAATTGCTCATGTTTATAAAGCACTTTCTGCTTAATTTTGTTAGTGCCAAGTGCTTGGCACTTTCCACAGTTAAGACCTTTGGTCTTGCTCCTTTCTAAATAGGTGGTAGTTCAAAATTATTAAAAGCATCAGTTTTCAGAAGGACCAAGGAGAATATGTGCTAGGTGCCTTCAATATGCAATAACAATGGAAATATTAAATATAAATGGAATAAAAGAGAAAAAGTCAGAACTAAATTGGAGTTGCATATGAATTATCTATGTTGAGAAGAGGTCTCTTTTAGGGAACCAGACTGATATTTCATGTATTTTTTTACTGAAGGATTTGGTGTATAAGACTTCTGGAGCAGGGGTGATTTACTTCTGAAGCAACACAAGCTTTTTCATTGAACTGGTATTTTACCAATTCAGTATGTTCATCTGAAAATAGAGGCATTTGATTGAAAGACAGAGGTTAGGTGAAGTCAATATGAAGTTAAGTATTGAGAGATACACAGCAGGTATTTGAATGTTGTATAGGTGAGTAAAAGAAAACATCTCAGTGATGTTGAAGTTTAGAACATACAATTCTGGTGTCCCAATTGTTTATCCTGTGTCAAATAATGCTACTGGACCAGCAGAAAAACCATCATCATAAATTATGATCATGAAAGTTCTTGGATTTAAAGGTTCTAACGTGTGTGCACACAGAGTAATGAAAATGCATTTAGAACATAAAATCATACACAAAGAGTGGAGAAATAAAAATACTTGGAAATTTATTTCTTCAGTTTTCCTCAACAAATTACCAGTGAGAAAGCTGACATCACTGGGCATGTAATGTTGCATGAATCAGTATCAGTTGCATATTTTTTAAAAGTTGTGCTACTCGCTAGTTTGTAAAATTAATATTCTGCAAATTTGCCACTTGGTGGTGCCAAATTGATTTATAAATCACAGATGTGAGCTAAGATGAGCTGTTGAAGTTGTTTCTGAGGATACACGAAGAGATACATAAATTTGGTTGGAAAACTTTAATTCTGTGACAGCACTGGTGTGGCTGTGCTCAGCAGCAGTTCTGGCCTCCATTCCTCAAAGGCCCATATCTTGAGTCCTTCTGTGTCTCTCCAGTACAAAACAGAGTAAGTACATAGCAAAGCTACATGTGTGAGGATGGAATTTCTGGAATGTTTCTTCCATACCGTGCATCTGGCCAAAAATAGTTTGGATATTCAGTGATAATTCCAGGCATGGTGCAGAATATGGCTTTGGGGTTTCTGGAGGCACCTGGAGATTTGCTGGAAGCAGTAGTATTTTTGTAGGTGTTTGACTGAAGTAGTTCCTGTCCAGTTGTGGTTTTAACACTGCCAAAATTTTAACATATTTATCACTGAGGTCTGTTTCCTCGAATTGAAGGAAGGGCAGTGATTATCCTAAATGTAAATATGAACAAAGAGACTCAGGCAATTAAACTAACTTTCCTCCGTCTCTCAGTTGTGGGGCTGATCTTCAGCAGGGGCGAAGTTTCTATGTTTTATTAAAAGTTTGGAATTTGCGACAGTGTTTCAGTGTTATCAGTTTTTAGCATTGAAGAATGTTTGCACCAGACTTAACTTCTTTATTTTTTTTTCTTTTTCTCTCTCTTAATACTGCAGTTCCAAAAGAATTGGTGGAGCTTCACTTGAAACTGATGAGAAAGATTGGAAAGTCTGTCACAGCAGACAGATGGGAAAAATATTTGATCAAGGTACAAAGTGCACATTGTATTATTCTGCAATGCTGGAATATGATTATGATGAGTAGTTGTGTGAGCAATCCCTGGTATGAATTACAGTGAACCTTGGGCTGTGCTGTGGCCAGCCTCAATCTGCGTGCGCAGACTTCAGTTGCATCCAATCCCAGTTTAATTTTCAGTCTCCCTAGGCTTGTGTAAAAAAGTCTCCGAAAATAGGTGCTATCTTCTGCATGTAAAAGAGTATCCGCCTTCATACTTGATAGGAAAATACTTTTTTGAGCATTAAAATACTAAATAAAGAAGATTTAGTAACCTGTAAGCAGGCTGAATTGAGCAGAGAGATTTACACAGTAACAATTAATTTGTGTATCACTTGTCTGGATATGATTTAATTACTGTGATTTGGTTGGTATTCATACAGAAACTAACCATGCAGAGGTCTTGTAGCATGTGTTAAATGAAAGTATTACATTGATTTATATCCGCATGTTCGGAATGGCACAGCTAAGATGAAAATGTAGTTATGCATCAGTAAAAACAGAGCATCTTGTTCTACGTGAGTCTGTCTTGGCATTTAAATTGCAGCTATGCCATTGTTGACACTTCACATGCAAATAGTTTTCAGTTTAAATAACTTACACTTCTTCAGAAAATAAAAATATATGAACAGTCAAAATTAAAAGGATACCATTTCCCTTCTGGATATGTTCTATGTGGTTTTCCCACTACAGAATTGTAGTATTGTTGGTGTCTGTACAGCTACAACCATGTCTTGCTTACAAATAGAGTGTCATGGTAATAGCAACCATACAAATAATGGCACTTGGCAAATCTAGTTGCAGTTTGCCTCCTCAAGTGCTGTTTGTAAACTTTACAGTGAGAGGGAATTGTCTTGAGGTTTGTATAACCTTAAGATGATAATGTTTTTAGGACTGGGAATATGTCAGGGAATAACCTGCTGAAGAGCCTTAGATTAATTCTAACCCCTTAACTATTTGTAAAGTATTGATGATATTGTTTTAAAATAATTATGTAATAATTTATGTAACTTCTGTATACTTTGTATATTACCAACTACTGTGGTTACTGAATTGTGTTAAATTCCCTAATAAACCCAAAAACAATTGCTGCAAGCTGAGAAAACCCAGCTCTGACTCGTGAATTTATGTACCCCATTGAAGCCACTTAACAATTGTGTTTTAAGGAGAAAGCAGAGGGATAAAACAAGTTTATGAGGGAGTAGTTTGGAAAATCTTCTTCAGCAGGCATTGAAAGGATGAGGAAACGGTAAGGAAACCTTCCCTCACACCCCTGTTCAGACCAAGTAAGTGTTAATAAATTCTACTTCATTTAACAGTCTCCAGAGCTAACTTGAAGCTTATTCTGGACAGTGGTTCAAAGGAACCTTGAAGAACAAAGGAATTTGACTATGACTAATTAGAAAGGTATGCTAATATTGTCCCCATTTCAAAGGAGTATAATTAATTTAGAAAAACAAGAGTATTGGGAAATGCCACAAAAGCCAGGAAAAACTGAAAAGGTGTGAGACCACTGAGAGCATTTTTCCCTGATGCCTGCAGTATTGTTCACGTTTGATACACTCTGAGAGACAAAGTTGACCTGGTTTGCCTTTGTTGGAAACTACTAATACGTTGCTTTGCTAGAAGAGGGTTTCATACATTCTGGTTGTGACCATGTTCTTATTTAAGCAGAAACTTTCTGTGGAGGACTTATGTGCTCTTAGTATTTGTGCATGTATGTATTACTATGTTTTGTTTAAATACCAATTCTTTATAAAATTTACTTCATTTGACTGTTGTCCTTATAAAGAGTATGATAAAAATTGTCTCTTAAGCTGTGGTTGGTATTTTGACAGATGAATATATTTTGGGAGAGGGAATAAACATGGTAGTTGAGAGTTCTTTCCCTTCCCTCTTCTGGTGGTGAACCACCCAAGTTAGGTCACCAGCATGCTCACTAGTCTTTTTGGAGAAAATGGCTGTAGGGCTCCAGGAATCTGACTTTTCTGTACAGGGGATGTATATGGTCATGTATGGCAGAGGTAAAGAAATGACTTGTTCTAAACATTCCAACAGCTAAGACAAACTGTCCATCTTAGCTGTTCTTTGAGAAACACGTAGTTAAGTCACACTCCACTATCTCCTAACAAAATGTTTTACTTGACTACTGTCAAACATTTTGCATTTTTATAAAGATAAGATTTCTCTGAACTGGTCCATCTGGAACCTTCAACCTGAAACCAGCAAGTTCTAAATACCCTTGTCTTTTCCAGTTGTTAGAATTCAGGTGTCTATAGTCATACCCAAGCAGACTCCTTTGCTGTGTCTGTCACCTTCCTGTTTTTGTTGTTTAAAGTGACCATTTGGAATAAGGCAATATTGGAAATACTTGAGAGAGAGGCATGTTTCAGCATCTCTTGCAGGGTAGGAAAATGCTGACCACTCTTCAGCGTGCAGAAGCCAGCTGCTCCTTCAAGCAGCAGGTTTTTTATCAGTGTGAAACATGCCCTGAGTGAAGGCAGAGAGAAAGATTTCAGCAGAGCCGGAATCAATGAGATCTGTAGTTCAGGGTTGTGACAGTACTTGTCAGGAGAAAGCACAATTATCTGGTTTTTAATTGTCAAAATGTAGTCATTTCAGTTTGAACAGATGCTTCATCAGCTCTGATGTCTCAAAGTTTTTGCTTTGACAGTCGTGCACTTCCACAGTGCATGAAGCTTCTCATTATTGCTTTCATACTTAATGAGTAAGTAATGAACAGCAACTGGCATATGCCTTGAGCAAGGATTTTGATATACGGCTTCCCAGTGTTCTTCACATTATATGGTTGAAAACGAGAGAGACAGAGTAGCCTCATTTTGGGAGGGGACAGGATTGTCTCCTGCTGTGAGCTTTGGCTTTTCATCAGAAAAGTGCCTATGTGGTATTGCTTGGCCTCAGAGCAGGAAAATCTGCTCTTCAGCAGGATCCCTTGTGACCAGAGTGCTCTTCACTGTTCTCTGTAAGTCGTAGTTTAAAGTCAGAGTATGATCTGTGGTGGCTGAGCTGATCTAACTTCCAGCTCACCCTTGGGCCACTTAAGAATTGGTGTCAATACTAGGGATAGTGTAGGGTCAGTAATGTGGCCATGGGGATAGTGGAGAGGTAGCAACCCCTCTTCTTGGTTGGAGTCTGGAGTCTAGGTACAGTTTTACAATATAAATGTGCTGATCTGTGCTTCTGATGGGTGGAATTTAGAGTTATTTTTGCTGCTGTTTCCAGAGCAAGCTGCTTTCCGATGTGAGCGGCAGGTTTCTAAGTAGCTTGGTGACTGTATCTTGTGTTTAGTAATAATGTGGTGATTGGGGGGCTGCAGTGTTTTGATTGTGTCCATCCCTGCAGACTGAAGGACAGCAGCACCTCATGTGTCAATTTGGACAGTTGTAATGCAGCAGTGGCACTTCAAAATAATCTCAGTGGGAGGTGCAGCTCTGATCAGCTTTCACCTCCTCATGGATATTTCCACTGGAATAGCCTCACCAACCAGAGATTCTGCCATGTGTCCTCAACTGATAAGCAGCTTGTCTCTGTTCATGACAGTTGTCTTAAGCATGTCTGAGGTGTTTAGGAGGCAAGGGAATTCCTTCTCCACTGTCAGTTTTGGAGCTCATGATGATTCAATCTATTTATCCTTTATGGCTGCTTTTATTTGTGTTATTCCCTCCCCCCCCAAATCCCCAAATTAGTGTGGTTGAATATATTTGCTTTAAATAAATTGAAATTGGCTATCCTGAAAATATTTTAAAATATCTATCAAGCAGCTTAAAGTCCAGGATGTTTCCTGAAGACTAATAATTCCATCATGTGAAGTAACAGTTGCATTTCTTATCTGCAGTACAGTTGAAGGACTTTGGGGTCCCCAAGAGACCCTGGCAGCTTATGCGATAAGTGCTGTGAGGAGATGTAATGAGAAGTCATGTCTACTTGAGAGAACTTATGTTCTAAATAGACAGAAATAGAAAAATGTGAGATATTTGCACAGCAAAGACAAAATATCTTCCCAATCCACAGATGTGCTACCTAATTTAGGAGAACATGGGGGTGATCAGGGCCTTGATGGTCTGCTCTTCCTTGGAGGTTCATCAGTGCTTGCTAACTGCCCTCAGTTTTATTGTTTGTGTTTGTATGAGGCTTTCTGATTGCAGTCCAAAGAGATAGTACATAATTAGTTACCAGAGAAAGGTACTACTAGTAAAAAAGTTTCAAGTTGCTTTTATTTCCTAACCCTAGAAATCTGCTTATTTTGTTTGTGACAGATATGCCAAGAATTCAACAGCACTTGGGCTTGGGAGATGGAAAAAAAAGGATACCTAGAAATGAGTGTTGAATGCAAACTGGGGATTCTGAAGGTACACATTCATCAGTTAAGGTTCTCAATTACTTTTTCCTTCCTCACTTAAGTAGCTTGGAGATTTGGCTTCCTCACTCACTTAAATGTCTTGCAAATTCAGCTTGACTGAACCGTGAACATATATATTAAATAGAGAAGTGATCTTGGAACAGACATGGTATTCAGTATAGTGGGATGGGCCCGAACTGCATGTAATGCTTTGTTTGCATATTTTTCACACTTTGTGTGAAAGTAGTTTTGTGCTTACTGTTTTGTCAACAGCTATTTTCTTGTGCAGTACACACTTTTAAAAATGTTTGTTACCTTGCTGAATTCCAAAGGCGAAACTGGGACTTCAACTTTTCAAGTCTTGAGAAAACTGTCAGGGATGGTTCCAAGTTGTGTATGGGTTTTATTGCAGAATGAAATTGTGTACTGTGTAATAAAAATTTAGAAAAAGCCTAAGCTGTCCAGGGAAAACAAAACAACACAAACCTTGTCTCTCATTGAAAAACAGCATTGTCTGGGAAAAAAGAGAGCTACAGCTGATACACAGATCCAACAGAGAGAGGCCAAAAAAGAAGTTCCAAGAAGTTACAGTGAAAGGAAATAAGATGATTTTCTTCTTTCTCTTTATAAATCTGATATTTTAGCAGTCTTTGTACTTTCTCACTTTTTCAGTATCTCTGTGAATGTCAGTTTGATGACAATCTCAAGTTTAAGAATATCATTAATGAGGAGGATGCTGATGCCATGCGTCTGCAGCCCATTGGTCGGGACAAGGATGGCTTGATGTACTGGTATCAGCTGGATCAAGAGCATAATGTCAGGATGTACATAGAAGAACAAGATGACCAAGATGGATCCACGTGGAAGTGCATTGTTAGGTATTTATTTTTTTTTTAGCTATTTGTAACTGGGGCTTAGAAAGGTATTTCGATAAATCTGTTTCTCACAGAGCAGGACTTGTGACAATGGGATTTTCTGCCTTCACATCTGTGTTCTAGTGAAAAGTCATATACAGAAATAACTCGCTGATTTGTTGGTAACAGCCATCATGTAATTTTTTTCCTGCTTAATCAAGTTACAGTGAACATATAGAAGGGGTACCAAGACAAGGCATTCTTGAGGATGATGGCTCCATTTTGCATACTGGCCTACTAAGTGCCTTACAGAATAGAATACTTTTGCCTCTTTAACTTTGGTTTTATTGAGAAAGTTACAAGTGGACAGATTTGATTTTGCCGAAATTGTTCTGCAATTGCACCTGTTGGAAGGAATCTAGAGGAGACCAAGGAGGTTCTCAGAGGACTGGAGCACCTTTCCTGTTAAGACAGGCTGAGACAGTTGGGGGTGTCCAGCCTAGTGAAGAGAAGGATCCAAGGAGATCTTAAGAGACACTTCCTGTACTTAAAGGGGCTCTGGGAAGGTGGAGGGGGACTTTTTACAGAGGCATGTACTGATAGGGCAAGGGGGAATGGTGTCAAATGACAGAGAGCATGTTTAGATTAGATTTTAGGAAGAAATTCTTTACTGTGAAGGTAGTAAAGCACTGGCACAGGCTGCCCAGAGAAGTTGTGGCTGCCCCATCCCAGAAGTGTTCAAGGCCAACTTGGATGAAGCTTTGAGCAATCTGGTCAAATGGAAGGTGTCCCTACCCATGGCAGGGTAGTTGGAACAAAATGATCTTTGAAGGTTCCACCCCAACCATCTGCAGGTTATTTACTGCTGTAACTTTGGTAACCAAGGAAGTCACACAGAACTTAGAGTTTAAACTACTATCAATGGGCCATAAAATGATAACTGTTACTTGTAGTTATATCTAGACAGATGCTGTGGGTGAATAAGTAAATGTATCTAAACAAACAGATCAAGAGCTGAGCAGTGTTTATCTCTTTCCTGCTCCAAAGATAATGGCCAAAAGGGGAAGTAATCGGGGGTCTACTGGGAAAACTCTGACACTCCACATTCGCAACAAAAAAACCACAGTAATGCATTGAGAAATCTAAAATGGTTTTAAAACCCATGAGATTCTACATCTTGGGGTTGTTGCAAGCTTGCTTTCCTTCTGTCAACCTGGAAAAAACAAATTGCTGAACATTGGCTTTGAAAAAGAAATGTGAGAGCCCTTTTATTCTAGTCCATTATGAAAACAATGACTGTATTTAATCATGGCTCAAATTCTTTATGCATTAAGGTGTGACTTTTTTGTAACTTTTTTATAGTTAGATGTGCAGTTTAAATAAGGAGTTACAGTGCAGTGAGAGTCACATTCAAACAGATGTGCCCCAGCATTTTCTTGCAGTCAAAACTCCAGTAGCTGGACTTTTCTAGATAACTTGGTGGTGATTGCTACGTGTGCGTAGGATGCTTACTTGCAAAAAGTGTCAAAATTATTTTGCTAGTTGCTTTTGAAATTTCACATGAATGGTGTGGTTGCTTCTTTGGTGCATGAGCAGAAACTGTAACTTGTCTGCTGAGCGAAAAAAGAAATAGCAAAACAAAATCAGTGAGTGTTGGCAAAAGGATAATGAATAAAAGAATAATAGTAGCAGCTTGGATCCAGACCCAACAGGAATTGAGTGGAGTTAGATAAGTAGATAAGGTCCTTCCAAAAACATAATTTTGTTTTGGTATGGATAAATTGAAGGGCTTCTGACTGTAAAGCTGCAGCCATTCTGGTGGGAAGCATTTCTCTGTGCTTGTTTTTTCATTATATAACTCTGTAGGGTTTTCAGGGTAGTGTTCATCTAAGGAGATAGTGTTTGTTTGTTTTTTTATCAATCCCTTTGGGGTAAGTGGCTTATCAGACAGTGTGTTTTTCACTTCTAGAAACCGCAATGAGCTTGCCGAGACCCTTGAGCTCTTGAAAGCACAAATTGATCCTGCCCTGTTGAAAAATAACAATTCTCAGCAGGAGAATTCATCACGTGAAAGTCCAAGCATAGAAGATGAAGACGCCAGAAAGGGCGAAGAAGCAGCTACACAAGGTTTTCTGCCTTCTTATCTCAAATTTTAAGTGTTGTGCTGTAGCAATGTTAAAATTTTCAGCTACATGGAAAGTTACTGTGTTAGATTAGGACATTTTAAAAATGAAAGAAACAAGAAATGTTTCTGTTCAAAGTAAATCAAGTAAATATTGAAATCCTTTGAAATTATATATATTTTTTGAATTTTTTAGTGTATATTTAAGCTCAAAAATTTATTTATAAGAGGATAGCTACATACAAATTTTCCTAGGTGATTATTTTTTCATTTCTGCTATACGCTTTGTATAATATTGTAAATGCTCATCTTTTTATGTTTTGTGGGGCACTGAACTGTTGCCAAACTTTTCTTGTTCTAGTAACATTAAAATCTGAAAAAGAAAAATATCTGCTTGTGCAATGCCATGATTGAAATGAATATAGTATTGGGTGTGGTGTTTATTCTTGCTTTTTAGTTTGAATCAGACGAACACAGGTTATGTTCTGAAATATTTCATGATTAACATGATTTTTCAAGAGGGCGTGGGATTAAGTTAAAGCAACTAAAAACATTGAACTATTGTAGAAGTGAAACTGTCATTACCTACCTCCGCTCTATTGTTGTTATTAGAGTCATAGAATCATTTAAGTTGGAAAAAATCTGTAAGATCAAAGCAAAGAACTTTTTCCCTTCCTTATTATCATGTCATTGCACATATCTACTAACTTGCTGACGTGTTGGTTTGTGCATTGGTTTTACTAAGTATTGGTTAGCTTGAAGGATTTTATGTTCTAGGAATCTGATCTTTTTTCAGGTCTTGGAAAAGAGCTAAAAGCTTGTTTTTCCAGGCAATTTTACCCCAGTTTTACTACCTCATATGGTTATTTTGTTAAGATACAGGAAAATATTTTCACAATCAAAAATGAGATTTAAGTATTACAGTGTGTTAGTAGGTCTTTCTTCAAATGTGTATGAGTTAATGGGATATATGGAATTAGCTGGGGCCTGTCTTGGTTTTGAGTATTAAAGAGAAAGACCAACTATTTTATTCACATTCTTTGTGCAACAGTGTAGAACAGAAGAAATAAATAAAACATTGAGATAAAATTGGAGTTGTCATGGAAGCATTAAAAGAAGATTGAAGAAATGGCAGTCAATTGTGGTGATCACCAGCAGAATTACCTTTCAGTCTAAGGCATTTCCAATATGTAACTCTGCATGCAAATGACAGCACAACCTGTGTGGTTACTGACATTGCAGAATTAATTCCATGTACTGATTTTGCCTTTGTCTCAGTCAAGCCAAATCATCTAATTGTGTTCTTTTCTTCAGATATGATTTTACATTGAATTCAGAAGCAGCCATTTGAAAACATTTTAATAAATGTCCCCATTGTAGGCAATTCCCCAAATCCTCACCTGGCTCAGTGCTTGCATTAGGCTGTGTGTTGGTGCAAAATCACCCCTAGGCACCAATCACAGAACCATAGAATAATTTGGATTGAAAAGAACCTTTAAAGGCCATTTAGTCAAATGTCCCTGCAATGACCAGGGACATCTTAAACTATTACACTGCTCAGAGCCCCATGCAAGTTGACCTTGAATGTTTCCAGGGGTGGGACATCCACAACCTCTCTGGGGAACCTGTGCCCATGTTTCTCCTATGTCATTGTAAAAAACTTCTTCTTGATATCTGATCTAAACCTGTCAGAGTGTAAAACCATTCCCCCTTGTCAAAAATCCCTCTCCAGCTCTCTTGTAGCCCCTTCAGATACTGGAAAGGGCTCTGAGGTCTCCACGGAGCCTTCTCAGCTGCAGGCTGAACAACCCCAGCTCTCTCAGCCTGTCTCCATAGCAGAGGTGCATCTTTGTGGCCTCCTCTGGACTTGCTTCAGCAGGTCTCTGTCCCATGTACCTAGTGAAAAATGAAATTATTTACATTTGCAGTGATTTAAGTGCTGTCAGCATATTCACAGAGCACTAGTTAGAGCCTTTCAGTTGAGGTGCTGTAGTTTTTCTTCCTTTTAGTCCAGAGATTGCACTCAAAGCCCTTCTAAGGTGCAATGGAAACGTATCAGAAGACCTGATACCAGTTTGCTTTCCTGATTTTCCATGTAGCATTAAATTAATTCCTTCAAAAATATCATAAACTGACCCAATGCTTACATGTTTTCTGCTGGCCTGATTGGTTGACTCAAATAGCGTTAAGAAAACTTGTGCTTTGAGTGAATAATTTTGTATATATAGAAAAAGCTTTATAAGAAGTTCATAGAGTTTAACTATAGAACATCTCCTGGTTTTCAGTTGGAGAAGTTTTGGAATTCTGGTGATCCTTGATGAAGTTTGGGAGAAAACAGTAGGTGAAGGGAAGAAATGGTTGGACAAAGTGTAGACAGAAGTGTTGGGTAGGTAGAAGAATTCAGACACAGAAAAAATATGTCGTTCTCACTGTTACAGACAAATATCTTTACAGAGACAGCTTTTTTCTCTTTTCACAAGGGCTCAGAGGGGAGATCACTTATGTGAAGGGGAAAGGACCAGTCTTGAGTTACCATTGATGTTACCAATTCTGGTGCTTTATAGATGCATCTTTCACTGCTGTACTAATGCTGAGATTTATATGCATACATGTTTTGTATTTGAAAATATGATAACATCTGTGAATTCTTCCTCACTGCTCTTTTCTAGAATGCTTGTTTTCTTTGATGTCATTGTTAGCTGTGATGTACTTTCCCCTGTATATTTCTAACCACTATGGGAAGCTCTAGTTGAAAAAAACTACACCAGCTTAGATGGAGAGGGGCAAGGTAGAAGGAAAAAAAATTTTTTTTTTTTTTTTTGGCAATTATGGCATGCTTGCTAAAGCATCTTCCAAGTGGGAGATGCTGCTGCTCTGGTATATATAGTGACAGGATACTTACCTTTTTATAATCAGTTCTATTAATGGCTGACAGAAAAAGGATCATAAAATACAAAAACTTGAGGTATCAAGAGACTGCAGTAATGTCAAATAACAAGCTTAAGCACATAATAACAGAATAGCTGAATGGTTTATTCTGAATGCTGGAACTCTGCTTCAAATCCTAATGGCCTAAAACTGAGTTAGCAAAGTAGGATAACATGATTCTTTAGCTCTGCGTGTTTTTTTTTCTGACAGATGCTACTATTCACTACTTGTTTTAAAAACAGCAGTTAAAGTGGGTGTAGAGTATTTTCTGTATATAGGGGATGTAGTCATTGCCCAAGAACCTGGGTGAATTTTGTCATAAGCCGTCTGAATGTCTTTTCTCTGAACTGTTGAAATACAATGGTTAAGTGTATCTTGAAATAAAAACATGTACAAATGGTACTGGTTTCTCTGAGGAATTTCACTTGAAGGCCATGGAATCTTACACTATGTTCTATTTTCTGAAATAGTCCAGAAGCTCAAGTGGGACTTCAGGTCTCTGCTTAGGTTTTATTTATCCTCTGAAAATATTGTGGTACTACTGAAGAAGGGGCTGAGATGTCTGTTGAAAAAAGCATACATCTAGAGTGCTGCTACTGGCTCCTGAAATTTAGGTTTATCTTGATATATAATTAAAATGAACACAGCTGAATTCTACAGCTAAAAATCGTTAGCCCACTCATTTAATGACAGTGTTAGACAAGCGAGATTTCTAATAATTCAACAAGAGAAGAGTCCTTTGTGGGAGACTTTGGGTTGTTAGATATGCCTCTGTTTTAATGATGTTCGTTGTAGTCCTGTAGGTACCCCAGTTGTTTCATAGCTATTTTTCTCTGTTAACAGAAAATCAATTGAAAATCAAAGAAGAAAAGGAAGAGGTGGAGGAACAGTCAATGGAATCAGAAAGCCTTCCACCTCCTGTGGTCAAAGAAGATGAAAATATGCTGAAAATTGAGAAAGTGGAAGAAAAAGAAATTATAAAATTGCCAGTAATAGTAAAATTAGAGAAACCTTCAGAACACAATGAAGAAAACCAAACTGTCAAAGAAGAAAATGACTCCTTTAAAGAAAATGTCAAGCCTGTTAAAGTAGAGGTGAAGGAAAACAAAACAGAACCCAAAGACCTGAAAGAAGCAAAAAGCTGTACAGACAAAATAGCAGTTCATGAACCAGAGAGGTTAGAGTTTTGTGTTAATGTCAAAACTCCCCAAGAAGTTGTGGAGAAATCTGTGGAAGAAAGTGAAAAACTTAAAAATGACCAGCAGGCAAAAATACCACTTAAAAAGCGAGAGATCAAGCTGACGGATGACTATGACAGTCCAATAAAGGGGTCCCTGTGCAAATGTGTTACTCCAACAAAGGATGTGTTGAAGGAAGAAGGGAAACCAGAAGAAGAAGCTTTTAAGAGAGTCCCTACAATTACTGCTTTATGTCCTGATGGGAAAGTGCTAGTAAATGGAGAGTTTAGCTGTGAAAAAATAACGCCAAGCATCATACAAAATAATAAGTCAGAACACTCTGTTAGTGCAAAGGAAGACAGCAGCTCACTGAAAGAGAAAAATGGAAAAAGTGGGGAAAAGGTATCAGACTCCCTAAATTCTGTTAGTAAAATTGTAAAAACATGTGAGAATGAGAAAAATGCAGTAACTGTGCTGAAAGAGATCGGAGCTGTGGTCTCTGAGGTTTCTAATCAGAAAGTGCCTTCAAAGGAGGAATCTAGTCCTATGGAAAAGGAGTCCCTTGACAGTACAACTACTGAACCAGTAGCAGAAGAGTCTTCAAACTCTGAAGAGTGTGCCAAAACAACTAAAGAGAAACTAGCCACCAGTATCGAAGAAGATAGCCTACTGCCACCCAAAGAATGTTCAGAGAAACTGGAGATGTCCCCAAGTGCATCTGCTCCTGCAGAACTGCCCACACCTGCACTGACTGATGAAGAGACTTTGCAAAGTAAAGGTGAGTCAGAGGAGAAAACTGATTCACCAAAAGCTGCTGAGATACCTCCTACATCTACTTCTCCTATTATTATGGAGAAACCTGTTTTGGACAAGGAGGAGGACTCTGATAGTAAAATGGCTCTCCCTGAGGAGAGCAAAGTAGAAGAAAAATCCAGCCCTGAAAAGCAAGCGGAAGAACCAGATGCTGCCAAAACAGAGCCAGATAGATTAGGTGATGCTCATGCATCTAATCTAGAGGACTCATCAGAGAGCAAAAAGGAATCTCCGGTACCTAAAAGCAAATTTAAATATAAGCTAGTGTCTGAAGAAGAAAGCTGTGCAACAGAGAATAAAGAAATAACTTCTGAAAGACAGAAAGAAGGAATTAAATTAACCATCAGGATCTCTAGTCGGAAGAGAAAGACAGAACCACCACCAGAAGAGGTCAGCATTGGCCGCACGTTAAGGCGCTCGCCAAGAATATCCAAGCCTACTCCAAAAGTTGTGGAGACTCGGGATCAGAAGACTGAGAAGAAGCGAACTGAAGAGGAAGAGGAGAAATCTACAGCAGCACAAAAACCAGAACGAAAAGAAGATGCAAAAAAACAAGAGAAGGAGACAAATTCTAAGGTTAACAAGGTAATATGGTTTTATTACCTGGGAATAGAGAATACCCACAGCCTTATCTGTAAGGAGATAGACACTTAAATAGAAATACTGAGAATTATGTTCGTTTAGTCAGTTTTTGCACTAAACTGACTTTGCAATCCCATTAGTGCACTCAACCAATTTTAAAACAGAGAGCTAATATCTGTTGACTTACCAGTTTGTAAAATCTGCCACTTAAACTAATCCTAAGTCGACCAAATCAATCAGAGAGAATTCTTCTGAAAACTGTCATGATCAGAGATTGAGTCTGTCTGGTTGAGTGACTGAATGGAGACTTGCAAGTCCGGTGGATTTAGTAGATAGATACCTGTTGGTGTCTGGTTGGTCAGGATGATCATAAGATAAAAAGGACAAATGGTGAAGAATAAAAATATTATGACATCTGTTTCTAGGTGAAGCCAAGAAACTCATTATTGTGGTGAGTTCATTATATAACGTAGGGTTTCTCATATCTGAAATACACATTTTAATTTGCATGGAGGTTTTTTTTTTCATGATTAACTTTTATTTATGCAGCATAGATCTTTAGAAGTACATCAGGTAAATACATCACAGAAAGTTAAACATACATTTGTATAGTGTCCTTGAGAGTGTGTATTTATAAACACCTTTTATTAATTTATCTGCTGGGGTTTTTTCTGGATATGGAGTACAAAAGAAACAAGGAATAACGAGTTTGCATTTTTAGATGCATTGTTTTTATAGCAACTTGTAAAATCCTGTCAGTTTTTCCACTACAGCATATTTTTGACCAATTTTATAGTTCTACCAAAGCATTAAGTCATTTAGCAAGTTTCTTTCAAATACTGCTTTGTTGAATAACCTTCATAAAATGAAGAAATGGTTGATTTTTCAGTGAATGGTGACATCTGTACTGAAAAAGAAACTGTCATATACATGAAGAAATGAAAAATAAATTATCCATTTAAAGATTTTAATTCAAAAAGAAAGTAAATGAAAGTAGTAATGACTGTAAGTCCCTTAAGTGGTTATAATTTTGAAGTACTGGTGGTACAGATGTTTTAAGTTGATCTCTGTTTTGAGAGATCAAGACATCTAAAGATGTTTGCTTTTCTAGAGGGGTTTTAAAATAATTATGATAGAGGAAGAAGTTTACAGTTGCTTCTGTCACTTGATAAAGATGAAAAAATCAGAATCTTTAATAGCCTATTTTGTATCTTGGGGTTCCTTTTCTTTTTAAAGAAGAGTGTTTATAAAACAGATTTCAAATTATGATGATGTATGATGAAGCCAAAACCGGTTTTAATTCTATAGTGGATTTAAAGTACCTTTGTACCTTATGGAACGGGAAGATTTCTTGAAGGTGTGGAAATTCATGTTAAGAGCCTGAAACAAAATTCTACCAATGTGACAAATGCTGCTCTGGTGTGAATTCATCCTGGAGGAGAAATAGAGTATTTTGTACATTTCAGTTTATTCAGCTCATTTGGATCTGTGAGTAGTTTAGTCGAAATGTTTTGAGTTGAAAAAGCTGGAAAAGTTTTTGGGTTTTTTTCAATGTCTTTGGGGAGGGAAGAGTTGTAAGAGAATGATGGCTGTAAGAAGCAAGGCAGTAAACAGAAATAAAAGTTTCTTCTGTTTGGCATTTTGCTTTAAATCCAAAATACTTTAGTTGCCCAAAGTATTTTTAAATAATTCAAAATAGTCTTCTGAATTTTAATTGGAACCTGGTTTTCATTCAAAATGTGGTAGTAAATACAATAGAGACTAAATGCTTCTTTGATTAGCAAAAAAGAAGCATCAACTGAATCACTTTTCACTTAAGAAAAATAATTGGAAACTATAACTGTGAAAGAATACTTAGTTGTAAGTAATGCCCTACAAAGGAGCAGTGATTTTATTTTGGAAACAATGTTTTCTGAAATGAAATAAAATTAAAAGAAACTATACAAGGAAGAAGAGAAGGGAGTAAAAGGATCCCCTTTGGGTAGAGAAAAGCTATCATCAAAAAGTCAGAAAGTTTGAGTGTGGAATTTACCATGTTCACTATCAAGTTTACCTTGTCAAAATAGGCAGAAAGGGGATGAGAGAAAAGGAGTGTCTTCCTACTTTTAAATCTTATTTGGAAATTTCTTTCTGTACATAGATACAATTTTTTCCCTCCCTTTATCCTGTCCCATTTTAAGGATCTTGGGAAGGTAATCTGTTCATTGAAATGCTCAGCTGTAAGTTTACTGAAGCTATTCTGACTGAAATGAATCACTTTGCTATAGAGACAAATATTTTTTAAGATCTGGAAGGAAACTTGTGATCTTCCTTCCTGTTTTTTCTTTGAAATGGTGTCTCTTACAGAGAAGCAAAGTTCGATGGACTGGCACACGAACACGTGGGAGGTGGAAATACTCAAGCAATGAAGAAAGTGAGGACTCAGAGAGTGAAAAAAACTCTGATGAGGAGCAAGAGGAGGAAGAAGAAGAGGAAGAAGAAGTTGCACCTGCTGATGATGATGAACCATGCAAGAAGTGTGGCCTTCCCAATCACCCTGAGCTTGTAAGTTTTTGGGGAAAGCTTCTGTGGTCCATTCGTCAGACTTGGTGGATTGTCTTTGGTGGTATCTGGTAGTCTTTGGGATGGCTATATGTAGAAGAGTACTTTTTAGGTGGTAAACTCATGAGAGCAGATGAGTCACCTTTAATCAGGAGGGAACTAAGTTATGTTTTCTATTTACTGCCACAAAAATATAATCTTTTATGAGGTATAACACAACCCATTGAGGATTAATCTGGGTGAGGCTTTGAGGCTGTGCCTACAATTGCAATGAATACAGAGGAAACAATGTTAAAAAGGACTTCAGCAGTGTCGAGTCTGCTTTCCAGTGTCATGTGAAAAGGCCTCAGCTATGTAGTCTCCTTCACTGGATGTAGCTGCACGTCACCCCGAGGATTCGGTACAGCAAAATCCCAGATAAAAAC
The DNA here is from genome assembly GCA_013399695.1 of Formicarius rufipectus. Lineage (NCBI taxonomy): Eukaryota > Metazoa > Chordata > Aves > Passeriformes > Formicariidae > Formicarius > Formicarius rufipectus. Next base: position 105,930 of record VXAU01005933.1, read on the forward strand.
TGCACTGCGAGCTTTTACTATTTCTCATGGTTATGGTTCCCATTCATCAGTAGTAGACACCATCATGAATTCCTGTTTATCTGGGAAATCATCATGTGCAGTCTTGATATGAATCCACGAAGTAAGCCTACTCTCAGGTGTGTGAAAGATATCCTGGCATAGCTGAGGCAAAGTTTGACCTTTAGGGTGTTAGAAATATTTCAGTAGATACACACACAGCTTATGCCATCCTCAATTTTATGGAAAGGGATAGCTCAGGTTTTACTCAGCTAAGTATGAACTCTAATAGTTGCCTAGTTCTGCATGCCCTTAAGAGACTGCAAGACTTTGTCCCTAGAGTCTGGATCATAAAACCATCCTGACTGAGAAGAAAGGCCAGGTTTCCTGTGTGAGGACAGTACACGGGGAAAACAGTTTATGCCACATCTTGTTCAGGTAGAATTTTCCCCTTAGTTTGGGATCTGGAAAATGTCACCAGATTATACACTAAAGGCAAACAGCCTATGTAGTCCAGCAGTACTAAGTACTGAGAAAGCATAGTAAGAGGAAAACTTGTGTTAAAATGGAAAATAATAATACATAAACTTCCCAATAAAAATGCTCTTGGTCCTGGAAATGTGGTACAGGGGCCTTTTGTTTTGTCACAGTCCAAAGTATAAAGCACTTCTGTGCTGGCTGGGGAAATAGTTCTGGAGCTTGTTACATGTTATGAATGCCAGAAGATACTCATGATGTGTTTTGTTTCCACAGATTTTGTTGTGTGACTCCTGTGACAGTGGATACCACACAGCCTGCCTTCGCCCTCCGCTGATGATAATCCCTGATGGAGAGTGGTTCTGCCCACCTTGCCAGCATGTATGGTTCCTATGTGATTTCACTCCTTTCCCTTACAGTTTTTCTTGTGGTTGTGGAGAGTAGCTGGGCCTTTAAGAAGTTCTTTCAGTGATTTTTTTTTTTTCTGTTAGCAAATAGACTGGGATAAGCAGTAGGACTGCTGATCGTCCCTCCTGTCCTTTAGTAAAACTGCATTTTGTGACCTGGTTTTTTTTTCTTTTTTGCTGGTGTGTGTTCCTGAATGTATATGGGAACCTTCAGCCACACCAATTATCTCCCATCTCTGGTTATATCACCTCAAAACTAGTATAGTATTAAAGATATAATGTCCTAATTTTTCTCCAAAGAAACATTATGTTATCATCCTGGAGATGGAAACAAGGGATGGATCAGTGGCCAGAGCAAGCAGCTGTTTCTGAAGTGCTGTTCCTTTTTCAGAGATATTTGCTCAGACACTGATTACAGAAAGCTGCTATTTCTAGTGAGTCTTCTGCTGGGAAAGCCAGGGTTGTTCTTTTCAACTAATAGACAAGTATGAACACTTTTTTCAGGGTTAGGAGCTGCTTGTGCCGAAAAAAAACCTGGGCATGTGTCCAGTTTGATTTAATGTATGTCTAAAATAGCAAGATTTGCAGGGATGGTACTTGGGAGGCGAAGCAGAGTGTGTGACACTGTTCTTGCTAAATCACTGGGAAACTACTCATGCATATTTTCAGAGTAATCTGCCTGATCCCAACCCCCTTCCTTGCTTTTAGAGAAATTCTTTGCCAAAAGGACTGTTGCCCTACAATAAGCTAGTGACATTGGGCATGACATGATATGACTGTATTTGACACGGATTTTTAGTTGTCTTTTGAGGAATACTTTTAAGTAGTGATGATGTTGAATACGTAAGAATGATTTCTCTACAGTTATAATTAGAACATCTCCTTGCTCTGTTGCTGTTAAGTAGTCTTTAATATGAACAAATGGCAGATTTGTAAAAGATTATCCTTGGAAATAATATAATGAGGGCATTAATATGGACTAAGGCACAGTTTATCCATTAAAAGTAGTTTTCACATATTCCTCCTTGAGTATTAACTAGTGTTCTAAGATACAGAACATTTGGTAAGAATATGATCCTAAAGTGTATCTCTGCTTTTTTGCTGCAGTGTCCACAGACTCATGTGTTCTCCAAAGACTGAGATAAGGGACAAACAGAATTCACTCTGTGTATGCACTCAGCTTTGTGGGTGCATATTATTTATGTGTGTGTGTAATCCTCACATTTCTTTGAGACCAAGCTGTAAACACCAACAAAAATGTAGTAATTTAGGAACATGTTTATTCCAAATATCATTAATACTTGCTTTAGGCACACTGCTTCCTACATTAAATGCCAGTTGCTGGGAGGATCCATCTCTATTCCAGTTAATAGAACTGTGGAATGGTTTTGTTTGAAAGGGACTTTAAAGATCATCTAGTTCCAACACCTCTGCCATGGGCAAGTACACCTTCTACTCGACCAGGTTGCTCAAAGCCCCATCCAACCTGGCCTTGATGGTGAAGCACATGTGTTTTGAGGCGGCAGTCTTTATTGTAAAGCCTTGCTCATCAAAGAGGAGCCTCCATGGTATCAAGGCCCTCACCCTTCTTCCAGACAAGTACACAGTGAATGAAGTGTCTGAACGTTATTTCAATGTCAAAATAATTGGTTATGAAAGAAGCTAATACTGTGTTTCCTTCCTTTAGAAATTACTCTGTGAGAAATTAGAAGAACAATTACAAGATCTGGATGTTGTCTTAAAAAAGAAGGAGCGTGCAGAGCGCAGGTACTGTTGTTTTGTACTGACTTTTCTCCAGTGGTCATCCACATTAATGTGGGGTTTGAGTCTTGTTTCTTTAGTTTTTGTTACACTTTACCAAATTTACAATATTATGCAATTGGTTTAGTGTAGTGGATCAGCAGAGTTGCAGCTTTGAATGAAATTTTGTGTCTATCTCTGCTAATACCAAAGGCTAAATGCAAATGTATTCACTGCATTTATGAACAACAGCCTTAATATTTGGAACATCCTATCTGCACTTTTCAGACCTGAAGAGAGGGGACATGAAACACAGTCTGCATAATTTACACCTTCTAGGACATATATTGAGTACTTTGCAGAATTTAATAATATCTGTATGCATTATTCAACAAAACTTTACATGAATTTTATCTTAGAAGGCAAACTTCAGTACCCAGTGACACCCTTTTAAAGAAAGTAATTGAGCAGGCTTATATTTGTGGCAGGTACTGTAATATTACATGGGATGTCGTGAGTCAGTGCTGGGAAGAGCAAAGCACAGTCTGTGTCTGCTTTCAGCTTCCTTCGAAGCTGTTATTGCTGTTGCAGCAGCAACAATGATAGTGACAGATCAGGTACCAGCTGTTCCCAATGTCGCTACTTCTACTCAGAGCATATCTAGATCACACTGTGGTAAAATTATCCATGGCTTGCCAATTCTGCTGAATTTGTAGCTTTGGGAATGAAGCTATTAGCTATTTTTATGAGTGAACTCAGCTTACACACAGCCTCCATCTGTGCAGTAGTACGGGACACCAGGAACTGTGTCTGCTGCTTTGCTTTATGGTGGGAATGCTCATTACTAGTGAGGAGTATTTTTTGACCTACTTTGGTAAATATTGTGCTGGCAAAAATTACTTGGAATGCAAGCTTTTGCCAGTTTGTGTTGCTTTCTTGCATAAAAACATGATATAACAGTAGCAGCAGAGCATACAGTTAATATCATAGCAGTGTTCAGTGTCTGAAACAGATGTTTAGCAACTGTTTTGCAGTTTGATCCTCATGCCAAATGCACCTGATGGTTTATACTGGATATCATGAAACTGAGGGTTTGCTTAGTTTTTAAGGGTTTTTCTGTAAAGTTTCTTAAGAAGAGAAATGAGCTTGGCTTATAATAGTGCCTTTGATAAAATAGTTGAATATTGAAACCTCCCAATTTAATGATGGTGCATTTTAGCAAATAATAAAGTAAAAAGGCCGAAGAATCATAATGTTAGAGAAAATTATAGTGCTTATTACATCTTGATGTATATGTTAAAGCAGGTTGGTTGTCTGGGGCACAAAAACAGTTGAATGCAGTGTTTCTGAAAACTCACAGTAGGTGGTATTTGTCTTTTTGGCAAAGAGAAAAAAATTCAACTCTGTCATTATGGATCTGTCTACTTAATAGATTCTTTGAACCAGTGTTACTATCATGATTTTTGAAGTAGTGATGCTGTTGTGCTTTTCCAGTTACTCAATAGCTCTCAGATATATGTCTCTGGTTGATTTCAGCTGTGTTCTTGTGCACCTTCACACTGTTGTGTCACTGTTTTGTTTTTTGAAAACTTCAGGTTTCACATTGATTTACAAACACATAGATGAAATTTTACCTTTCCCCCCCCCTTGTCTTTTTCTGTTCTTGATTTTGAAGTGCTACTGCAACAGCCTGACTTTTCATGTACTTGATAACTTCTGTAATCATGTCCTACTGCCAGCTGGAGGGAGTGGACATTAAAGTTTTTTGGATTCCCCTTTTAATTCGTGTTAGATACTCTCAGACCTCTTGATGGAAAAATCCATCTGGGGAGTACTTGTTGAATTCTCCCAGGCCAAATCAGTGGAGAACTTGCTTTTATGCACACTTTCATGACTTCCTGTAGTAACTTTTCCAACTGCTTAATTGAGATAAAATGTTTTCTGAATTAATCTAGTAAGAATTTATAACCAGTCAGTGCTTATGTGCACCTACCCTTGGAGACCACTTGGTTCAAATGTTTAAAGTATTGGTTAAAGTCTTGAGTCCTGTCTACTACACAGGAATAAGGAATGCATTTGATACTTCATTTTGCATTTCATTTCAAGACCTTGACCTCAGCAGGATTGCCTTGTTCCATTTGCTGATTTCTTAAGCAGTGTGTACTCAAGCCAGGGAGAAGTAAAGCAGACCTGGAAAGCCTCACTGATGGTATTTAAAAACAGCTGAATTTTTCTCATCTCTCTTTTCTCTTGATGTCTCTTGTTACAAGAATAGTACGTGGAGTAAACTATCAAAGACACTTGCTGAATACTAAAATGTTTGCAGTTCTAGTTCCCTTTTCATTTCAGCAGTTGCATTCCTTGCCTTAGGATGTTTAGTTCATTTTCAAGAGGAAGTGACTTTGCACAGTGTATGACTAAATTCTTCCTCCTCATCTAACCAGTCTTGTGGTGTTCAGATGGATGAGGATTTCTTTTCATCTGCCAGTCTGGAGCACTTACAACTACTTTTATACACAGTCATTTCAGTTTATATGTAATGAACCTAAGTTGTCAAAGTTCGTGGTCTTTTTGGCTGTAAAACAACGTAAAATCCATTTTGTATGTATTATTTTAGGAACTGTGCTTGTTCATTTTATGTAAGAAAAGAATATTATGCTAGATTCTTTCAGTAAAGGGTTCTCCAGGAGTTTATTTGGATAAAAATGTATAGTTCAGAAGGCTAGTCAGAAAACTTTTAAAGTTCACTTAGATTTTTTAGAACATAATGAAAGTATCGGAAACAAAATTTTTACATATAGATGCTTCTGTTTGCAAAACGTAGCACACATGAAGTAAACATATCTAAAATTAATACACGTTTTTGGCATTTGTGTACAGGTAGAGTTGACTTATGAGAGATGTGGCTTGCTTTTAGAGCCCTTCCAGAAACCAGTAAATGCTGCCAATGTCCATCGTGCTCTTAATTTATTTAAATTATTCCCTGTTTTCCTGGAAAATGGCTAGGAGGGACCTATGGTGATGGGAATTTGGTCTGTTTTACTACATGGCTATTCTTCCTGACGGACTGCTTTTTTGAAAGTTCAGTTCAACACTGAAGATAAGCACCCAGTACTGTTTGTGAGATGTTAGGATACCCATATCTAGATGAGACTGACAGATATAACAGGACTTACAGGAGACTTGTGTCCTTATGGGGCCAGAGTTGTGCCCAAGGCAATTCTGATGATACAAGGTGCTCGTGTTGAGTTGTCTAAACTGAATTACTTTGATTTAATCCTCTAACATGCTGAGACCAAGACCTACTTCTTCTTACAAGAGTGTTTCCTGTACTTGAGTACTGCTCTCTCTCCCATCTTCAGTTGTGTGTTTTCTAGACCAGTCCATCCTGCTTTTTTAGCCTTTCTCTACAGGGCAAGTCTGCTGCCCTCCCACTGGCTAGCTCTGAACCTTTCAGCTGGATCACATCTTTGTATTGTGAGTATTGTGAGTATTGTGATGCCCAGATGGCAGCAAGTACTCCAGCCAGGTGTGAACAGGGCTGACTGCTGTGGCAGATGTCCTTCAGGTGTCCTGTCAGCTGTTCTCCTTTTCACGCATCCATCTGTCTCCATAATTGTTTCTGCAGCAGCTTGACTCTGTTACCTTTGCTCAGACTCTTCTGCTGTGGCAAAGAATGGCTCTGTAGGCAGTTATTTGTTACATAGTGTTTTCTAGAGTTGGTTGTTCCTGCTCAGGTCTAAGATCTGGCTCTTACCGTTTTGGATCACATCCTATCTTTACATAACTTTTCCAGTTCAGTGTGATTTTGAATTCCCATTTTATCTTTCAGCACCTCCAAGACTGGTGGTTATGGATCTGACAACATAATCTTCCTCACAATGTTAATATTTTTCAGTTGGTTTTTACTTGCTTTTTACACCCCAAATGCAGTAATTTCTGTGGTGCCAACAATCTTCAGCTACTGTTGATTGTCAGAAGTCTTTGGAAATCTCTTACATTATACATATGGGAAAATGTAATCATGTGAGAATTAGCACATAATTCCAACTAAAATAACTGTTTTCACGTGGAACATCCTCTTGGGATGTTTCTGCCTAGCAATAGTAAGAGCTTCAAACGGTGCTAACTACAGCATTATTTGAGATATACGCAATCTTTCTTTGAGCTTATTTTCACTTTTTTTTGTCTCCTAAAGAAAAGAGCGATTGGTCTATGTGGGTATCAGTATTGAGAACATCATTCCACCTCAGGTAAGTTACTGCACGTGTGTTGTATTACAGTTTTCTTTTCCAAACTTTTCAGGGTGTTTCAGAAGGGCTAATAGCATCTTGGAAAGAAAAATCAATATATATGGGGGCCAGAAATAATTCTAGACCGTTCATTTTAGACTGAATATAGCAGAGAACCCATGGGAGCTTTATGGTGTTTTCAGAGCCAACTGATGCCACACAGAGTCCTCGGTCAGTGAGCGATCACAGAATTACCTCCCTGCACACTGGGTTTTAGTTGAGTGCTCCAACACTTGGTAGTTTGTAAAGGTGGGATTCAGTTATGTAACTCGGGTGTTTGCTGCATAGTTATCTAGGTCTGAGCTAATTGTCGTAGTTTTCTGTTGGAACAGATGAAAACAAACATTTATGGTTTATCGTTCAGAGGGAATATGTAGTATTTCTTGGCAGCATAGCATTTGCCTTTAATAAATGGATGTTAAGGTCACATGTGATTAAAAACCAGAAATGTTTAGTGTTTTGTTAACAAATGCTTTTATATGGTTTCCCTTGACAGAAGAAGAAAAATACTTTTATTCACGAGGGGAACAGGTCCTTCTCACTTTTAAAAGACATTTTGAAGTGATTGTCTTGAAGTCTTAGCCAAATGCCTTCCTCAGGAATGATATAATATGTTCTGTGCAATTTGAAATGAAACTTTGTTTTAAACAGACTTTCAACTCCAACTTTCTCTCTCTGTCCCTGGATAACAGAAAAATGATAACAGATTTTACAAACCTGCAGAAGAGGCTATCGCTGGGAGCAAATATTTGAAAAATGCAGCTGGAGTGGGGGGTGTGATTATTTTTCTTTTAAATGAATAAGTTGGAAACAGTATAATAAAACTAACCTGAATGGAACCTTATTGAAACTGCACCACGTAGGGGTGTCCCTGTGCTCAGTACGTAGAGATGCTGGCCACAGTTTGTTCAGCTGCCACATTTACTAGTCTGGGGAATATCACCCAGATCTCAGCGTTGCAGTGCAAACACAGTGATACAATAGACTGAACCCTTAAACTTAAACCTTAAACTTAAACCCTTAAACAGTGTTTGGGAAACTGTGTAGCCAGTAGGGGCAAGATGTGCGAGTGTTCACCTGAACTGCTGTAACAAGTCATATTAGCAGTCAAAACATGCTGTGTTGGGCATATGGGCTTTTTAGATGGTATGAATATCTAAATCACATGAGTTCAGTCATAATGAGTGTGAAGGGAGGGCAGAGATAAATCTGACACTTCTGTCTTACCTGAACAGGAGCCAGAAATACCTGAAGGTCAGGAAGAAAAGAAGAAAGATGCCAAAAAACCCAAATCAAAACTGCTTGAAAGGAGATCTACCAGAACTCGAAAGTGCATAAGCTACAGGTCAGCAGCTTGTTTAAATGGCTTGAGCAGCAAAAGTCATACAGGTGTTTCCTTTCTGTATCATCCCATCACTTTTCACACACACTTTTACATTTAAAAGAAAAGCTCAGCTAAAGTGTCTGTTGTTCCCTCTAAATACTGGTTATGCTTGGTGTTTGTGAAAACCTGAGGTGGTATAGTGAAGGGATGATGCATAAAAAAAAGGTAGAATACTGGAGAAGGTCTTAGTGGTACTGCAATTTCTGGAGTGAATTAAAGCAGGCAAATCAAACCTTTCCTTTCTCTTTCAAGAGAGACTTATGCTTGTGTCTAAAGGCCTTCAATTCTGGCTCTCTTCCCACTCCCGCCTTTACACCTTCTTTACTTGAAAGAGGCATGAAACTTAATATATGAGAGTACATCTAAAAATGACCTGTAGCTCTTCAGCAAAATTGCAGTAAAAATGCAATTAGTAAATGAAATGTCAAGATATTTAAATTCTGTGCAGTTTGAAAGTAGAACAGGTTATCTAAGTTTTCCAAAATTCTGCATAATCTTAATAATGTCTGTTGTTCTCATTGTATTACCAAGGTGTTTTTGTATTTCTAAATATTACTTTGAAACACTCCATATCTTCTTCAGTCCACCAGGAAAGTAGGATGACCTTGGGATTAAAAAAAAACAAAACGGTAGTCTGAGAGTTTGTGTTTTTTTGTCCCAGATATATTAGAAATATTTTTTAAATACTTTCCAGTACTTACTTTATGTAGACCTTTATCATCAAAAATTAGAACATCACAATATTAGAACAAGCCTTTCAGCAATAACCATCATTGACTGTAAACTCAATCTGGTTTTGCTGCTGAGGAGAGGCATGGTGTTTGTATATGCTGAGTTTTCCAGGCTGGCCAGGAAACTTGGCCTGACCTTGCTTAGCTGTTGATTTTTGGTAACTTTTTAAATGAACAGCAGAAGTCACACTAATGAAAATGCCATAGCTGCTTTGGGAAATTAAGTATTCCTGTAAGGAATGTTATGCTACAGGCAAGATTATATAGATTTGCTATGATATTAATGATATGTCAGGCAGCATCTGACCAGGAGAAAAGAAACCCTTGCCTGAAGGGTGTGTGACACGACTTCAGCAGGACCCGTGTTGTGCAAAGACAATAATTTTTATTGGAAATAATGTTGTTCTGTAGAAATCAATCTTCTGATTCATAATGATGGAGTCTTTCTTACAGACTACATCATGTACATAGCTTTGAGCGGGTGAAAACATTGCACGTATCAGTGTGTCAGATTTACATGTCTGCAGTGAAGTCTCTCTGGTGTCACTGAGAATTGCATGTGCTTTCCTTCAGCAGGGGAAAATACATGCTAAATGTCTTACTCCACTTACAAACAGCTCTGTATTGTGGAGCGTTCTGGTTCTCTAAAGGTTTGTAATCCTTTAGTATCACCCAAGTCATCTTTTGAGTTCTCCTGTGAGTAAGTTAGCAAAACCTTTCACTATGAATAAAGCTCCGCAGAAGAAATTATGTTCTATTGCACCTAATGGACAAGCAGCTGACAGCTGTGGGCTGAGCTCAGATTATTTATCAGCAGTGATTTGAAAGGGTTAAGTGATTTCTCACATTTTAAAGAGGTTTTTTGTTTTGGGTTTTTTGGGGGTTTTTTGTAGTTGTATGGAGGGAGAATAGGGTTTGGGTAATGTGGAACTGATTTTATTGATGGGATGGTTTCAGAGTTACTTCCTTGCTGGGTAAAGCTGCTTTGAATGTGAAATGCAGTTCTTAGGGAATATAAAGATAGCAGAAGTCCATCACCTGATATTTAAAGGAAAAAGTGTTCTATGCTTGCTATTGGAATGCAGAGCATAATACTAGATTTATTCACTCTTTGTTATACTGCATGTTCCTATGGAGGACTACGATAACTATAACTGTGATCTTTCTTTCATGAATGAGAAACATAATCTTTAATGGATGTACTGTTCAACTGTTAGTTGTTTGTATTTTAAAAAATGCAAAAAAATTTACTTCCTAAAAAGTGAAAAAAAAAACCAACTTGCATCTAAATGTCTTTCCTATTTAGTAAATGAATTTTGTGCTTTTGCATATTAGAGCTCAAGGCATCTATTTGGTGGAACAGGTAACGATCCTTTTTTATGGAGCTTGAACTCATAACTGCAAACACAAACTGAGGTCATCTGTTTGAAAGGATTGGATCCTTTTTCCTCCATTTACTGTTCCCTTTAAATGAGTTACTCAGGGTATAGAGATTTATGCAGTTTTTTTTTAAAAGTTGCTGCACGACAAACACACTCAAATATTTTGCTTTGTGTGTCCTTTTTATTTATGTAACACTGCATTACAGGTCATTTGTACAGAATTACAAGGAGCTGTGTGCAAAATATTTTGTTTTATCTGTTCAGCTTAGGATGTTGCAGATCCACAAAGTATAATTACTGTGAGCTTCAAGAGGAGAAAGCAGCTAAGGGAAATGAGTTCTGAAGGAAAATGTAGACAGAATGAATAGTTTTACCTTGACTTTAATAGATGCTTCTCAGAAAGTCTGTCTTGAAGATCGTTAGAATGTGTGTCATCTGATAAAAGCTGTGGAAAAAATAACTAATGCTTTGTGTAAGAAATGCCCCTGAACCTATGTTAAAGAACTTTCCTATTATATATTGTTTAATTCAGGGAAATGTGTCAAATGAAAGGGGATTTCTGTCAACCTAAAACAAAAGTAATACAGCCAGGCAATGATAAATATTCTGCTAGCAAATAGAAACAAAACACACACTTTTCAAAAAAGTGGCTATTTTATTATCAATCCAGCCCATTATTTTAGATGCTTTATTATATATCCAGCCCACTGCCTGCACTGTGTGATTTCTTAAATTAGAGTGATTTCTTTTGGGTTTGAGATATGTTTTCATAATATTATTTAATCAGGGTTCACTTGAAAGTGGTAAATGGAAGCTGTTATTTTTAGGTTTGATGAATTTGATGAGGCAATTGATGAGGCAATTGAAGATGATATCAAGGAAGCTGATGGAGGAGGTATGTTTCTGATGTTACTTGTTTTTCATTGCAATGGTGATAAGAATGAGACCAATTTTATTTTGATATGAGAAGCAACAAATACAGTCCTTCTCCTTTAACTTCGTAGTTCACAGAAGTTTTTTGCTACTGTATTTTTGGAAGTGAACTAAATAATTTCTGTTAGAAATGGCTATCCCAGGCTGCCAAAAGATGCCAGAAAGTACATAGCCTTGATGGTTAAATTCAGCTTGTACAGGTTTTGATACATGCAATGAATAAGCATGACAAGAAAGCTTAAAATTATTTTGCTTACTTTTGGATTTGCGATAGCAATGGCAGCAGTCCTATTGACATTTGTCCCTGGTAAAAATAGGGCTCATAAATTGATCTGCAGTTGGACCCCCTACAGACTGAGTGTACAGAATTGTCTTAACAATATTCATCCAGGTCTATAAGCACTTGCAGGGGACCAAAAGAAATATTTTCAGCACTCTCTGAGAGATGGAGATGGATTTGTCCTTCTGCATCACCTTAACTTGCCTGGAGAAAACAGCCATGAAATACTGTCCCTCAGTTGTTTGGTCTGTGGCATCTCCCTACAGACACCAGTTTCAGAGGCTCATACACAGACAGTCAGAAAATCAGGTGTCTGTGAGTGAGTAACACAAGGCCCATACAGTAAATGTAATGAAGTTTCAACAGTAAAGCAGCTTTTTAGAAACTCCACTTCCTGGCCAAACTACAATGCAAATGCTGTATCTCTCAAGAAGGATATTCATCATTGTGAAGAAAATGTATTTTCTGATATCTGCCCTCCGAAAAGGCGTGTTAGTAATATGGGTTAGGGTTGAGTATCAGGGTGCTGACACTTAAACATGACCCTCTGCATTGACCTCAGTATTTCCAAGTGGCCACTGCTCGGTTTTGTGTGTCAGGAACAAGACTTTGTCCAGAGTCTTTCTTGACAAAAAAATTCTGTTTTTGCAGAAAATAAGCTGAAACATGTAAGAACTGTAGAAAGCTAAATGAGAAAATAAACTTATTCTCTTTTCCCCTTTGTGTCACTGAATTCAGGCATTGGCAGGGGCAAAGACATGTCAAATATCACAGGTCACCGTGGAAAAGACATTTCCACAATCCTAGAGGAAGAAAGGAAGGAAAACAAGCGACCACAAAGGGCTGCTGCAGCACGACGCAAGAAACGACGGCGACTAAATGACTTGGATAGTGACAGTAATCTAGATGAAGAAGAGAGTGAGGATGAATTCAAGATCAGTGATGGGTAGGTCGTCAATTTATCTTCCACGAGTCACTGACTGCTGCAGGCTTCTCTGACTCTTCAGTGCCCCTGGAATGATAATCAGGAGTGTGTTCCCGGTGCTGGAATGGCACTGCACAGTGCCAGCAGAAGTCATAGAACGATAGAATGGCTTGGGTTGGAAGGGACCTTAAAGATTACCTAGTTCCAAACCCCCTGCCATGGGGTCCTCCTGGCCTAGGGGAACATAATTGTACTGGAAAAACTCTGGATTCATGTGCTGAAATCATCCAATCTGTATTTTAAGCAAAAGATGATCTGGAAATGTTACTGGGATGTTTGAGACCTCACTAAGGGGTTCTGTTAGTGAAGGAGCCAGGTGGGCTCAGTTCTCTGGCTGATGTGAGCAGAACTCCATAACAAAAAGGAAGGTTTTTCTTATTTAGAGTGTACAGAACTCGATAGGTTCTGAAATCAGTTCTTGATTGCTGCTCTTTAGGAGATAGGGTTTGAACACAGCCAAAGAAGTGGTTTATGCTGTAGAACACAAACATATGTCATGTGAAGCTTTAAATGCTAAACGAATATTGCTCTGGCAAACTGAAATGCATGAAATTTCTCCTTGTTCAATCTGTGCAATTCCTGATGTTAAACATTTTGATAATTTTAGATGAACTTTGTCTCAAGGAAGAAACACGAGAGTGTAGGCTCTTCACCAGCAACATTTAAAGCTTTACAGCAGTCACTGAGGCAATTTACTAAGTGTATGGAAAGTCTATACAAGATAGATGCAAATTTTGAGCCTTTTCACCTTTGACCAGGTGAGGGACATTTCAGTGGCACCCTGAACAGCTGAGCTACATGTGCTGGAAATTTCCAATCAATGAGTGTAGCACGTAGAAATCTGGCAGAGTTAATAGATCATTGATCTGTTAAAGTGTGGTCATGCATTTTCAATTCTGTCCTCTGCTGAGGGCCTTCCAGATGTTACACTGGAATTTAATGCAAACGGAAGCAACTGGATGCCTTCAGTGCTCAGTAGTTTTTAAAAAAAACTTTGGCTCACTTCTGAAATTATGGGAAGTGTTACGAGGTGATAAGGTTGTGAGGTGCATAAGAGCAACAGTTTTGTGTTATGACATGATATTCTGATTCTCAGAAATTGCATGGGACAGCACATGGTTTGTGGGGGCGGTCACCTCTGCTAGAAGATGGTGGGGGTTTTTTCCCTTCCACAGTTACTGCAATGGAGAGGTTACATTGCAGTGAACTACATGAACACTCTGGGTCTGTCCTATGTTAATGTCACTTGTGGTGCTGGTTTGACAGTGTTTATATCCACCTGCTGTCCTAATCTGCAGTGTAATGTCATGCACTGTAGAGCTATATCCCAAATACAGAGTTGAAACCTCATGTCGGTGATAGGTCTTCACTCCTCATGGTAAGATCTACACATTTGTGTGTATGACAATACTTAGCACTTGCATATAAAACACAAGTACTGTTTCAATCCTTTTTTTCTGATATCTATGTCTGTGGTTTTTCTTTGAACAGATCTCAGGATGAGTTTGTTATATCAGAGGAAAATCTGGATGAAAGTGAAGATGACCCACCATCAAACGAGGACAGTGATTCAGAGTTCTGTGCCCGCATATCCAGGCGACACCTCTCCAGGCCCATGAGGCAAAGCAGGCGGTTACGAAGGAAAACAGCCAAGAAAAAATACTCTGAAGATGATGAAGATGAAGATTCTGAGGAAAATTCAAGCAGAGAGTCTGGTGAGTATAAGAAGTCTTAGATACATTAAATATTCTGTACTGGAGAGAAGAAAAGTGGAAGTCTCAGTTTCCTGTTGCAACTGACACTAACTTGTTTGCTTCCTTGGTCAAGTCAGATGTCGTCGTTGCTGTAAAGCGCATTGCTAATAGTTCTGCTGTCAATATTCTGCAGGAAACTGGTAATGAGCACTGAGTTCTTGGCATTTTGAGGTAATTATGTGTTTAAATGAATGCTTATGCTATGATTTTAAAGGCTGCCTTTGTGGATAGTTGCAGCTACCTTCCTGTCTTCCTGTTGGGCACACTGAAGGGAAGAGAAAGGATGGAGGCAAAAGTGTACTTCTTTATAGCTACTGGAAGACTACCTGAACACCTTTGAGAAAGCTTCTGAATGGAACATTTTCCCTCATTTTGTATGGAAGAAAACTGCTTCAGTTTTATGGCAATCTGTGTTTTCTGAAAGCGAAACAGTGACACCTTGAATCTCTCTTACAATTGCTCTTAAAATCTTCAGTAACTGAAGACTCATGCATCACAGGAGAACCTCATAATTCACTTTATTCTACTTGTCCTTCAACATTTTCATATTCTGCTGGCATGGTTTGAAGTGCGAGAATAGAACCTGGGCAATACTTAAACCTTCTCGTGATCAGCATCTTTCTCTGAAGACTGTCACAGACTAGAAATTACCATATACATAAGCATTGGGTTTTACTTACTTTTAGTGTGAATTTACGGTCCTAGCTCTACCAGAGTGTTATCATCCTTGTATTCTATCTGTCAATCTGCAATACAGATGATGAGCACATTGGAGTCAACTGCTTTGGAGTACTGGTTTCCAAAAGGAGAGTTATGCATGGACAGATGAACACAGCTGTATGCACTTGCAGTGTCTCCCTGTCCTGAATGCATCATTGCACTAATAAGCTCTTACATGAAGATACTGGCAAAAGGCTAAAGAGGTTGCTCATTTATTCTGTAATACAGAGGAGCAACTGTTTGTTTCCTGGTGGATGCACACCTGTGATAAAATCAATTGATTCCAGTATCATTCTGTATATATATATATATCTCTATATCTGAAAGGATAGCCTTAACTATGTGTTTCTCTCTCTTACCCTCATTATTGTCCCTCAGGATCCTGTTTTAAGCCACTTTTGAGCTAAGGAAATCAGGTGCCCTGCGAGCAGCTTTGTTTTCAGTCTCCAGAGATGGAATTTCTTTCTGCAGGTGGTTGTTCTTGCTGACTTGCTCTGATTCTTTCTCTAATATTTTAGGAAGTAAAGAGGATGCCACTTTGATCTGTGACTCATGTCAATCTCGAAGTTAGGAGCAGAGTATGTGACTTGTATAGAAAAGTATCTTGGGATAATTTTTCTGGAATAGCTCAATGGAAAAGCAGCCCAAGTTGATTCAAGGCTATTTTCAACTGATGTAAATAAATTTAGTTTTTGAAGGAACTAGCTGCAGTAGACTGGTGCAGGAAGAACTGTGATTGGTGGTAAATTTCTTCTGTATGATTTCTGTTTTAGGCAGATGTGTGAAGATGAGTGAGTGAAACTGATTTTTGTTAATTTAAATTCTGTAACAGATCTTGGAGTCATCTTATAAGTGTTTTCTTATCTACCTGTTCTTAAATGTCTTCCAGTTGAGTACAATTTATTTAAATTTTAAAGGCAGAATGGACTACTGTTGTCAGTGGTAACATGCACTGTCAGGTCTAATTCAGAAAGGTTGTCAGGAATTGTAGAGGTATCTTTGGCACCACTAGAGATTAGGTAACAAAAACACTGGAAGTAAACCTTCTTCAGGAGGAGTTTGAGGGAGACAGGAAAAGGATTTGTGAGAAGCTTTTAAAATCAAGCAATTCTACACTGATAGTAAATGGGAGCGGTGGTGTGTCAGCCTGGAATGGGTCAGGATAACAAGGCATGATGGCTGAGACTACTCTGTCCCGGAAGAGCACGTGATTTTAATGGGGCTGGTCTAAAGCTTATCTAAATATTTTATATAAAGCAATTTTACGTTGATCGAATAATGCATGTCACTGTGTTCTTCTGTACAGAGAGTGGTGAGTACACAGACTACAGTGATGACGATTACCTGGAAACAAGGAGGAGAAGATCAAGACGGAATCAGAAGAGACAAGTTAATTATAAGGAAGATTCAGAAAGTGATGGCTCGCAGAAGAGTGTCCGATACGGGAAAGAGTTAAGAAGACTTCACAAACGCAGGCTCTCCACTTCAGATAGTGAAGGTAAAATAAACACTCCACTGTTTGCAGGAGCTGGTGTATGTCAGTATTAGCGTGAAGGGGAAACGGTATATAATTCTGAGATTGCAGAGAATTGTCCTAGAATTCCTTGATATTTCTCAGAAACTGTTTCCTTCTGAAACAGCCCACAAGTACTGTATGATGCACTGTTTAACTGAGTCACTTCTCAAAAGTGTTTCATTGTCCCTAATCTTGACTTCCAGGTCTGAATGTACTGTGTCTGGCACAGAGTGCTGGGATTCCAAAATTGGCACTGATGTAATTGTTTCACCACTTTTCTGTTTAAGAGATCACAAAGCTGCATCCCAAGTATTTAAAGATTTTCTTTTGTAAGAGGAAGGGTGTTGCCTCTGTTGCCCTGTTTGTGTGCTGGCGGTTCAGACTCATTCTATCTCCTGTTTAAAGGACCTGTGCTAAGTGTGGAGGAAGCGCCTCTCAGTAATGTCAGTCACATTATGAGTGACTGATGTACTTTTTTATTTATCATTATTTAGCTTTTACAAAAGGAACCAGTGACTTTGGTGCCTTGGATTCTGGGCACCCAGCTTCTGAGGCATGTTAAGTCTGGCTTTCTGAATGCTGAGCAGTGTGCGTTGCAATGGATGTCAGCCTTCCTCAGAAAACAAGCCACACTTGACAGAACAAGCACCTCAGTTTTGGAAGGGCTGCCCTGAGATTACAGGGTGTTAAGAGTATCTGTCCTCTTAGATGAAGAAAAACAAGTATGTGATGCAGATGTCAAAAACAGGATCATATACTGCAATACAGCCTGTTCTCAGAAATCCACTATGTGGTGACTTTTTCCTCCCTGCACTTACGACTTTTAACAGTGCCTGATTGACAATGTCTTTTCTTCATGAAATCCCATTTCCTCAGGGAGTTTTGATACTGGCTGTCTGCATATTAAGGTCAGCACCATTTAGTACCATTCCAGCACTCTACCACAGTTCCCACATTATACCATAAAATATGTCACAACATTACTGGAAATGTAATTATATTGAAAATAGAGGAACAGTGACAGTCTCTTTCAACTCGATCCTACATTAAATAATACCCTTTAAATAAAAATTCACATGGATTTCTAATGGAAGTCACAAGGAGACAAGGAATTCTGTTTGCCATTTGATTTTTCGGTCTTCATCTTTTCTCACCAAAACCATCAAAGACCAGTGCAAAGGCTACCAGTGTGTAGGCAATATTCCAGTTTGCCAAAAAAAAAAAAAAGCCTCATATTAAAGGGCAGCAAACTGCAGGTGACAGGCAGCTTTCATATCCTTTGGGAGAAGTATATCATTTTGGGGTTGTCAGGGTATAGTAGTTATGTGTGTGTGTGTGTGTGTATGAATTTTATGATAGAGAAGCCATTCTTTGGGTTCTCAGTTTCTGGCTGACTGTAAATAAAGCATGTACTGTGAGATGAGAGATGCAGTTCTGCATTATTCCCAGCATGGGGTTACCAGTTCTAGCAGGGAACACACCTACCTCCAAAGCCTCTGGTACTCCTCAGACTGGAAGCAGAACATCACAAAACGTTGGTATTTGCTACTTTAGGAATTTATTTAAGAAGTAAAAAGGATGCAACTGTTTTGCCTTGGTTGGGGAACCTGGAGAAGGAGATGGAAGTGTGTGTGGTGAGAGAGAGATGGCTTATTAATGACGTGAAAGATGAAAAATAGAGTGTAAAGACTGCACTAAGATTTGCTAATGGCTCTAAGTCTGCTGCTTATTCCAGAGAGCTACACATCCAAGAACTCTGAAGATGATGAATCCACAAAGGAGTCGAAGCGATTGATTCGAAAACGTCGGCGAAGCACAGATGACTTTTCCGAGGAAGAGGGAGAGGAGGAGGAGGAGGAAGGGAAGCCTGTCCGCAAACGGCTGAATCGAATCGAAACAGATGAGGAAGATAACTGCGAAAATGCCAACGAGGACGCAGAAACCCCTGCTCCTGCAAATAAGCTGCCAGCAGCACAAGCTCCTCATGACAACCCCAAGAAGCACTGCTACCGGATAGAAAGTGATGATGAAGATGACTTTGATAATGTAGGGAAAGTAGAGAGCCCTTTGGACTACAGCCTGGTGGACTTGCCTTCTACCAACGGACAGAGCCCAGGGAAAACCATTGAGAACTTGATTGGCAAGCCAACCGAGAAGACCCAGGCCCCCAAGGACAGCACAGCCAGCGCCAGCCTGGCGCCCAACGGGACGGGGAGTGGGCAGGAGGCAGTGGGGCCAGAGGAAGATGAAGATGAACTTTTGAGAGTGACTGACCTTGTTGATTACGTCTGTAACAGTGAACAGTTATAAGACTTCCATTTTTGTGCTAATTTATTCCACGGTAGCTCATACCAGCGGGCCAGTTATTAAAAGCTGTTTTATTTTTCCTAGAAAATTCTCCACTACAGTATCACTTTCTAGAAGCAAGAATTTCACCAGTCCTGCAGTCTTTCTGTGAAGTGACCAGTTTTGAACTTTGAAGATAAATTGCTGTAAATTCCCTCTCTTACCCCCCCTTCTCCTTCCAAGTCCATGGTCCTGGGTAATTTCACTCACAAAAACCTTATAACAACAAGAGATTTGTATATTTTTGACTTTATATTTCCTGAGTGCATACAAATTTGTGGAAATGGGTGGCCTAAGAAAGCATTCCAAATCAGTCAGGGCCCAAACCGGAACTGGGGTGGGTTTGGCTCTTGGGGTGGGGGGATGGGAAGGGGTGGTGCAGAAGCACTTGTGCTTTAGCTTTTTCATATGAGATATATATTATATTTAAATGTTCACAACTTAGATTACAACTTAACAGACAGTTAAAAGCAAAATTAATGTCTGTACTGTTGCATTTTGTGAGTTGTAGGTTAACATACCATAGCTCATTTTAGTAATCACCTTCATGGAAGCAGTTTGATTTTAATACTGGAGGCAAAGAGAATTATTAGAGGCCAAGAAGGTACCATAAACAAGAACTCTGCTATCCATTATGACTTGCAGACTTTCCTAATAAACATCCTTTAAAGTGTTTGTACAGTGGAGTGTACTGTAATGAAGTTTTTGACAGTCGAAACACACTAGCCATGAATTTCTGAAACGATCACATACACAGTTCATCAGATGGTCTTCGGTGCACAGTGTCTAGTGGGAGGACATATCGATGGCCAGTTAGTCTGTAAGTTGAATGTCAAGAAAGTCTGTAAGTGCTGCAAACTTTTACAGATAAGAGAACCCTGCGGTAGCTGCCCAGCCACGTGAGTTTCACCATCCGTCGGAGTGTTCTGAAAAAAGTGTGTTTGTACAAGCAGCATTGACCACAGAATGACAGTGCATCAGAGGATGGAGGGATTTTCAAATAAACCATGACTGGTCCATTCATGCCCTTAATATCTACTTCAAATTGAAGTAATCAAATGGAACAGTTTTCCTTTTGGAGGTTTCCTGTTTGGGGTTTTGTGTGTCTTTTTGTTTTGATTTTACTTATCTGCCTGGATGTATTAGCAGGTTTTGAATGTAGTTGTTTGCCTTTGGCCATTAGAATTTTCTTAAAATACATTTTAATAACTGTCATGTGACCAAGTGATTTCAAGAAGGCAGTGTTTCTGAGAGAAAACACGTGACTCCAAGACATCTCACCAACTTTTGAGCAGGCATGAAGTGATACATACTTTTATTCAAGGAAAAAAAAAAAAGGACAATGGAAGAAACAAAACCTAAAAAAACAAACCAATATGGGGCATATCAAGAGCATTCAGTTTTCTCTTTACTTTGATTAAGATGCAGGCTGTAGCATTTGTACATGTTATAGTACACAGACAGCTCCAACAGATCTGCCAAACATTGAAATGCAAAAAAGGTCACATCTATTAATCCTTTTGCTCTGAGATTTGGATTTTTGACTGGTGTTTATGTCCATTGCCGGCAATGGATGCACCAAAACTGCTGCTGCCGCCAAGGAGTGAGTTCTCCTTTCCTGCCCCACCTGATTCCCTCCCATTATGTTGTATTTACTAGTCAGTCATTAAGCACTTCTGTTTTCTTTTAATAAAACCGGCATTAGGCCTCTATTAAATACCTCTCTAGAAAACCTGGATACAAAAATTGCCTACCTTCTGGCCTTTAAAGTCTTGGTTTTGTTTCCCCATCTCATTCTCTGTGAGGTCTATCAGAACTACTCCATGACTCGTTTTGAGTTCTAGCACTGCACATACTGTGCTATAAAAGTAGGATCAGAAAGATGCAAAAAGAGGAAATTTACTCATTATCTGCTGTGCTAAGCAAGCTGGTGATTTGAAAAAGAAAAGAGAGAAATCACTCTCTAAATGAGAATTTAATTACATCAAAGATTATATATTTTCCTGTCTTACTGATGTTAACAATTAACAGTTAAATTATTAAAACAAAGTAGTGAAAAGCCACCGAAGCTTATGAGTTCTTAAAAGCATATGTAGCGTTTTAAGCTGCTCTAGTGCTTTTCTTTGCTTAGGTGACC
The DNA here is from genome assembly GCA_013399695.1 of Formicarius rufipectus. NCBI lineage: Eukaryota > Metazoa > Chordata > Aves > Passeriformes > Formicariidae > Formicarius > Formicarius rufipectus. The sequence continues at coordinate 127,011 of VXAU01005933.1, forward strand.
CATAAATGTAGTGCTTCTACATTTTTAATATACTTGTGTTTTGGAACATGTGAGAACATACAGCTTCCACTTGTCCATGGTAGTAGCTGCTGAGCATTTTTAATACTCAGAGTGCAACAGTGTGCAACCAATGGTTTCTCATTTGTTTCGGCAGTGCCATATTTCTCTTTGCTGCCTGATGGAGCCTTTAAGTATCTGATCAGTGCTGTAGCAAACATTCCTGCTTGTAGAGTCAACCCCAAATGTTCAATGCTTAGTAAGCAAGTAATTGTGAATGTAGAAAAATACAAAAGAGTTACAATACTAAACATACCAATTGGGAAAAAAATTTGAGCAGGAAGGACCAGGAAAGCAGAATGGGAGCATTGAAGCCTGTATCAGGAGTGTCCCATTTTAAAAATGACTGATTGTTACCAAATTTTACTTTCTCTAGGTCACTTCTCAAAAACAACCTTTCTGTCTTCTAAGAAGTTACCCTGGGTACCTGAAACGGCTTCATCCCACAGGATCTAGTGTTCTTCCTTAGATCAGTGGGAATGATGCACAAGAGAGAACTGCAAAAAATGCCCTGGAAAGTATTACTATTTTTAAAATGTATTTTTCTCCTTTCTAAGGCCTCCTGCTTGATGGAAAATGTGCAGTCTCCAGTTTGGGAAAATGATGTTTTCCAACATGAGGCCAGCTGACTGCCATACAGCGCTCATGCTGTTACAGTACATATATGTGATTCCAGAGTGGAATTGTCTTCCTGGTGTCCTTACAGTCCTGTCCCCTTCTGTGTTCATTGTGAGCTCAGAAATTAATTGTCTTTGAATAGGGATCTTGAGGCGTAGCTTTGGGCTTACAGAAAGCTCAAACCATATGAGAAACAGGCCAGGGATTTTTTAACATAATGGATTTAGAAGTAGAAAAACAAGCAGCTATTGGCTGAACATACAGAGCATTTATTCAACAGACTCTTGTTTATTCCACACAGGTTGTTACTAAAAGATTTGTCCTTTTTAACTGCAAACTCTTTTTGAGTATAACTGATTGGGATGAGAGTGAGTTGATGTCTATTTGCAGTCTTAAGTAGCACTGTTGAGGGGAAGAACATATAAATCAAGTGGAGGATTGGACTCTTTGTGTCACCAGCATAGATGCTTTCATGCGTGGGGCTTGTGTGACTGCCAGCAACACAGAGCACTCAAGTAGCTCCACTCTGCAATGAACGAATGTGGTGCGTTAACCTGAGCAGAAGGGTGGTAGAGTTAAGGACTGAGTTTCACCATGCTTGCAGTCTTCTGGTTGTTGAGCTGCTGATAAACCTGAACATAGTCTTGGTTTAAAAATGGAAAATGACAACACCAAAACAATTCTTAGCATTGAAATCTTGTAGGAAGGTCTGTGCTGAACAATCAACTTTTTGATAGTTTAATTTCTACATGTTGAAATTATATAATTACTGCATCTTCCTGATTATTTTTTGAACTAAAAGATTGTTCTAGCAGCACTTGAGAGAAACAGAGATGCTTTTTTCTAAATTGCTCATTTATGAAGTATGTCAGTGTCAAGATTTCATTGTATGAAGTGTCTCAGTTACTCTTCCTATCATAGGAGCTAATGACTTAATTGGACTTGTTTTGTTTTTTGTTCACTGCTGTTTTCTAATTGCTGTGTCTCACCTCTTGATGAGAGACCTTACTGAAAGAGCTTCAAAGGAGGAAAAAAAGTATGTTCACAAAAGAAAAATTGTATGATAGTGGTACACTTGTTTTGATTTCACATCTATCATTTGAACTACATTGGTATCCAGATGCTGCAACTGTTTAATAATTTTAATTGTTCATTGTCAGGGTGACCATTTTATACCTCTCTTTTCAGGTGCTTATAACTTGGCTTTCAGTGTTCTTCAGTAGGAAGTCCTGGTCTAAACCTTCCAATAGTTATTTCCAATCACATATTTTCACAACTTCTTTTACAAAAAGTAAAAGGAATTTTTATAGCATGTGTTTTTTTAACTTCACTTTGTACACAGTAATTTAAATAAATCTTGGCCGTAATGCTCCCCCCTGAGCTGCGCTGACAAAGAGATTTGTGTCATCTCATCCAAAATGGCAATATATATACCTTGAAAATTGGTTTCGGTACATGTGCAGTGACTACTATTCACATACTTGTAATATGGTTCTGATGTGCAGCGTGCACTCTTAGCTATGTATTTACATTTGATGTATACTTCTGATTTGGTGGGTATATAAAATCCTTGAATATATATAAATATATGTAAAAGATCAAGTACTTCAACCAAAACAGTAACTCTGGGGGGAAAATTGTGTTGAATATGGTGGGGGAAACTCTAGAAGTGGAGGAGCAGAATTTTGCAACTCCTTAAATGTTTAAAATGTATATAGAAGCATTTAGGATATTGTCTGAAGTAAGGATCAAGGCCATACTTCCTTTTAGTCTCTTCTTCCTCCCCTAACAGCTGAGATAGGGACTATGTTGCACTTAAAATGCTGGAAGACAGAAAGTAAAAAAAAATCCAACATTTTTTTTTCCCTAGTGTATACTGATGTAAGGAAAATTCTATGACTAATTTTTGGTGCTTTATAGTTGAGTTCCCAGTCTGAAATCTAGCAGAGAGGTCTGGCTTCAGAAATATTTACCAGTTGGAAATTATTTCTGAATCTGGACACCCAGCAGCTGGGGTATTGAGCATGACTAGTCGCTTCAGAGAGTCACATCACTTACTTGGCTCTTCTTTTAGATTAGGTGTAACTAACTGAGATCTGAATAACAAAAATGTGTGCTTGGGAATTCATTGTCCCAACACTTCAGAGTTATTTAACTTACTTTGTGTATTGCAAAAGATGTATATTGTTTAGTACGACACTTAAAAAAAAAAAAAAAAAAAGACTGTGTAGAGATTCTGGGGAAAAGAATAGAACACTCTGAAGTAGGTGAGTTTTTATAATTCAGTCTATGGTGTAAAGCCTCCAGAGTCAACTGCAATTAAAAGCAAGCCCTACAACTTGGGTTTTGACTATCATTTTGTAAATGCTGGCACCCCCCATCTGAGCTGAGCAGCAGGAGAGGGGATAGTACTGCAGTTAGCAGGGGCACCTGTGCCTGCAGCTATCTACCATTGCTACATGTAACCCCAAAGGTTGCTACTGAGAGCAGAACGACAGAGGGGCTCTGTTCCACTGGTTTGCTTCGTGCACTTTGCAGCACTTTGTGTATAGTCGGTCTCACTGGTTCCCCAGGTGCAGAGTCACTTGCTCCGGCTGTTTGGATGCTCGTTCAAATAACAGGAGGAGATGGGGTAATGGATGGAGGGAAGTGGAATGGAAAAAAGTGTATGCAAACCCATGCCATTTGCAAGACTGGCCTAAAAACTACTTGTGACTTTCCCTCTAAAAACTGTATTTCCAATGGAAGATCTCCATTTAGGAGAATCCTCCTGATTAACCCTCCTTTTCTCATCCTGACCTTCAGAGTAACTGGAAAATCTACTTGAGGTCTTGAAGGAAAAGATAATGTTCCATCAGTGCAATGTGGATGTGGAAAAAATCATGATCAGTCTGTAGAGTATTATGACAATGTTTGCCTCTAGGGATGTTGATCCACATGGTTTGCTTTCTTCTTTGTTCCCCTTCCTGTGTCCCACACAAGTAACTTTGTCAGAACTTAAATCATTCAACAGGGATAAAGTCCTTCTATGAAAACATGTGATAGGCCTAGTGATCAGTGCACAGTTTGTTAGTTAGAACAGTTAAAAGTCCTTAATAGATATTAATCTGCTACTCAGGGTAGTGGTAGAAAAGGAAATCAAAGCATCAAGCTGTAAGCCTTGTTTAGTTTGGCATTTCATACTTGTTATATGGACTCTAAAATCTTGTACAGTATCTTATTCCTATCCTGTATTCATTCAGATGATACTCTTCCCCCAAATTCATATTAAAACAATGTCTTGTCAATGTCAGTGCGGTTGCTTGTTGCTGCCCATGTTCCACAGCCCTCCTGCCCCAGCCAGGAGAGGGACATGACTGATTCAGATGTGTAATGTCATCATTCCCAGTATGTACCATGGTTCTCACATGGGCACAGATTCTGTACAGTAGACAAACATCAGGTATTTTCAGTGTCTCGGGTAACACAGAACAGGTCCCTTGCTAGCAGAATGGTTACCCTCCAAAAGTCTGTGAGAACTGGATCAAATCTGCCAGATGGGTCTCTTTAAGATATGCTTTCATGAAATACAGTTTTGTCTTACTCCTATGTGCTCTTTGTATGTTTGCAAAGGAATCTTGTGCTCCTTAAAAATGGTCTCCTTCACAGCTGGCCTCATTTTTTGTTTTCTTTTTCTCTAAAGAATTAACACTGTAAAGTTCCACAAGATGAGCTCTTTATATAGAGTTTAACCCTTGCATTTCTTGAGTCTTGAACCGTGTTTTTTTTCAGTCTCTCTTCAATCATGACTTGCTACAATATCAAAGGGAAAGGACCGAGGGGACACACACTGTGTGTGTGGGAAGAGGGGGAGATATGTTGAAAAAACTGGAAGTGTTATTCTTGTTGCACATAAATTGGGTGGTGCTTTCACTGTCTTTTCCCTCCCACCAGTAATAAATACCACGTGCATGTAAAACATGCTGCGTTTAAACTTTTTTAAATGGAAGTCATGGTGGCCTCAGTGCTCAAAGGGTTAACTGCAGTTTATTAACAGCTAATGTTTTTAGATTTGCAGTACACAACTGTTTAAATACTGTATTCCTTGTAAATGAAGTAAAAAAAAAAATGTTAAGGCTGGTGCCAATATTTTTGTTAATGAATTGTTCAGCGTTGTCTCTCACTACAGTCTGGTCAGAACTCTTTGTGTATAAGCTGGGCCTGAAGCCATTTTATAGCTTGTAGGCCTAATTGTGTAACTTTTCTTTCATAATGGTTTTGTTATAATATCTACTGTCATTTCTTTCATATAAATATGACATGTAAATTGTCATAATAAAAAAAAATTGAAATAACTTGATGTACAAAGTATAATGTGTATTAAGGATACAAGTGCTTTTTTAACGGGCATCACATGTGCACATCTTTTTTAGTTTTAAAAGAAGCAAAGAGTAATGGCTGTTGCATATTGTTCCAGCCTGTGATGGTTCCCTGTGTGTCATTCCCACTGCCTGCCACAACCTGCAGCTTGTGGTTTATGCCGGTTTTGTTATGGCAGCTCAATTCACAGTCTTTCTTTGACCAGCTCTGGCTGCTGGCAGGGAAGACCTCATGGATTTGTTTTTGCAGTCGCAATGACTTTCTGCATGTGTTCCATCTTCTGCATAATTTTTGTCTCTAATTTCATAGTGACGTTGTGGTCTCTTGACAAAAGCCAGTATGCCTGCAGCCAGCACCGTACTCAGGCTGTTCCAGCAGACATCCATGAGGTTTCCATGTGGTGCTAATGAGAGAGGAGACAGGTTCATTGATTTAGGTTGAGATGTGTAAAACCTGGGAAAAATGGGGGGGGAAAAAGGAAGCCTGCGGTGACGCGCATAAAAGGTGATGTTCTCACTCCTGGAAGAGGCAGTGGACTTTGATATTTCAGGACTGTAACAGGAGAGATCTAGTCAGAGAGAGATAAACAAATTGAAGAAGAGGGTGGCTTCTTTCTGAGTCACTGAAGCCTGCCGATCTTTTATTTTAAATGTGTCTGTGGTTGCAGTCAAGCGTGTTCCTGTAGTGATGAGAAATTTCTGTGAAATTCATCCTCTTGCTCCAAGTCCACTGCCAAAATTTTGTATTTGCATTTTTTGATGGATTCGGGGTATTTTAGGTCTGAACTGGCCACCCTATGGCAAGCAGTGCTGTGGAGAGAAACAAGCTCTCTTGCTGGCAAGTTCTGCCTTCTGTCCTAAGGTGACTCCTAAACTTGAGAAGGTACCTGTTGCTCTCCATTGCCTCTGAACACGGCCCTGGTTGACTGAATTCCTGTTGGACATGCAGTGTGCAGATGTCACTGTGCAGGTGGATCCTGGCTCACTTCTTAAAGCTCTTACAGCTGAAGAGTTTCTGTTTCATTTGTAAACTTCCAGGAAATGGCTGCTTCCTGCTCTAAACTTCTTTTAGGTGCAGCAGTCAGTACTGGAGTATGAAATGTCTGGATCATGTGTGGATTTCTCCTCCTCTTTAATGCCTCAGCCTCAAAACCAACCACCTTGCCTAGACTTAAACCATCCTTTTTCCCATTTTCTTTTGGAAGAGTGGTATGTAACAGAAGAAAGACTTGCATTTTAATGCAGGAGGAGGAACGAACTCTCTGCTGCTCCACTGCCGTGGCTTAATTCAACCTCAACCACTCAGAAATCTTATAAATTAACAATGTAAAGTTAGAGTTGTGTGATTTGGAGCTAACTACAGAGGTGATGAGGGCTCTCCATGGCTGATACGACAGTCACATTACGTAGCAGGGGATGGACATGAGCAGGAATATTGCTTTATAACCACTAAGTGTGGTGAATGGTGTTTCCATGTGTTTGCTCTCTTCCCACCAGCTGCCACAATCTGATCTGTGTTCATGGATGAATCATAAACTTTTGTTTATAGATGAGCACTTGCCTTGGTGTGGCAAACTGGTTAAGAAACTTTCTTTTCCTCATCTCCTGTTGCCTATGTTATTTTTTTCAAGCTATTCCAGTGGTGTTTAAGTATCAAGTTTATTGTGGAATTTGCTTTCGTTTTGGTCAAGGTGGTTATTTGCATAATGAGAGTCCAAAATGGGTAGGCATGGTTGAGGAGCTTTCCAAGGCATTGTCTAAAGTTCAGCCTCAGAGAACCACATCATGTTCTTTTTCCCCCTGGTTTCTTCACATGCTTTCCTTTTTCAGAATGTGCTGCTTTGGCTCTCTGCTATCCAAGACTGTAACTAAGAAAGTCCAGAGAGGGGAAAGAAGGAGACCTAGTCCTGTTCATATTTGGTTTGTGTTTGTGAGAACCTGGGTTTGCACACCAGTAGGTGTACTATGACTCCTTACAAATAAATTTAAATTGATGATAGGAAAAATTAGCAGCCATGACAAGGTAACAACTTGGGCTCCAAATGAGTATGTTGCTATGGCAGGACTGAAAGTCAGGGAGAAGGGATGTTTGCAATGATGTTCTCTCGCTGATGGAGCTATCAGGAGCAACCCCTGACAGATATACATTTCACTGACACATCAGTAATCCTGTTTCTCACTGCAGTAGCACGTGTTGTAAGATAAACTTGCAGAAGAAATGGTGTAAATCCAGAGGAAGAGGCAGGGCCAGTGCTTGTGAAGGGCATCAGCCTTCCAGTCACTACATTGACCCAAGACACCCCAGCTCACCAGGTTCGTGACACAGAACTATTGGGCTCCTGATCCCAAGTTCATCAATGCTTAAGGAAATGAACTAGATACTCCTTACACAATTGAAGTACTTGTGATATTCTTTATATTCTCTGTGTTTATCTATGAGCATTGGGTGCTGGTCACCCACCTACAACACCCTGTCCAGTATCTGAAAATGGTAATTGAAAAGCTGCTGTGTCTGTTTTTCCCTTTGTCATCTGTCCAACAGGGACTAACAGGCTAAAACAGGTATGCCAGAGTTCAGCAAGCATTTGGACAATGCTGACAGACACAGGGTGTCATTCTTGGGGTTGTCCTGTGCATGGCCAGGGGCTGAACTTGACCTTGTGTGTCTCTTCCAACTCGGGATATTCTACGACTGGACCCAGTACTGTCAACTATAGAATCACAGAATTGCTTGGGTTGGAAGGCACATTGAAGATCATCTTGTTCCAATGCCCCTGCCATGGGCAGGGACACCTTCCTCTAGACCATGTTGGTCAAATCCCCATCGTCCAGCCGGGCCTTGAACACTTCCAGGGATGGGGCATCCACAGCTTCTCCGACTAACCTGTGCCAGTGCCTCACCACTCTCACAGTGAAGAATTTCTTCCCAGTATCTAACCTCACTCTGCCCTCTGTCAGCTTAAAGCCATTCTCCCGCGTCCTGTCACTCCATGCCCTCATCAGAAGTCTTTCCTGTAGCCTCTTTAGGTACTGGAAGGAGCTCTAAGCTGTCCTTGGGGCCTTCTTCCCTCCGGCCTGAACAAGCCCATCTCTCTGCGCCCGCTTCCATCGCAGAGCTGCTCCAGCCCTCAGTGATCACCTCAGCGCTCCCCTTCGCCTCTCCTTTCCTGAAAGCGAAACCTTCCCTGTGAGACTGCCGGGGCACTCCTGCAGCATATACCCCCACAGGTGACACACTCCGCCTGCGGAACGCTGTGCTCCCCGCGCCTTTATGACGAGGCTCGCAGCACAGCGCGCCGCCTTCCCCTTCCCGTTCCTGTTCCTATTCCTGCTGCTGTTCCTGTTCCGGCGGCCATGGTGGAGCGGGGAGGCGGCGGCGGTGGCGCCATGAGCTTCCTCAGGCGGTTCCAGCCGCCGGCCGATGGCGTTCGGCACCGCCAGCCCGACACGGAGGCGCTGCTGGCGGGGCGCAGCCTGGGCGCCGGCACCCTCTACATCGCCGAGAGGTGCGGGAGCGGCACCCGAGCGGCCCGGGGCGGGGGGGCCGCGGGCGGAGCCTCCGCTGGGGGGGCTCTGCGGTCACCCTTGAGGGGCTCTCACCGCTGGGGGGGCTCTGCGATCAACCCTGAGGGGCTCTCACCGCTGAGGGGGCTCTGTGGTCATCTCTGAGGGGCTCTCAGCCCTGAGGGGGCTCTGTGGTCACCCCTGAGGGGCTCTTAACCCTGAGAGGCTCTTAACCCTGGGGGGCTCTCAGCCCTGAGGGGCTGTGTCCTTCCCTGAAGGGCTCTGACCTCTGAGGGGGCTTTGCGGTCACCCCTGAGGGGCTCTCAGCCCTAAGAGTGCTGTGCAGTCTCTCTTGAGGGGCTCTCACTCCTGAGGAGGACTGTGCGGTCACTTCTGAGAGGGCTCTGCGGTCACCCCTGCGGAGCTCTCACCCCAGAGGGGCTCTCACCCCTGAGGGTCTATGTCCTCACCCCAGAGGGGCTCTCACCCCTGAGGGTCTATGTCCTCACCCCTGAGGGGCTCTCAGCCCTAAGAGGGGTGTGTGGTCACCCCTGACGGTCTGTGTCCTCACCGCTGAGGGGGCTGTGCGGTCACCCCCGAGGGGATTCGGGTGAGGGGGGCTGTGAGGGGTGTGGATGCCCCACTGTTCCTGCTCGAAATGGAGCCAGGGCCAGGCTGGACGGGGCTTGGGGCAGCCTGGGCTAGTGCAGGGTGTGCCTGCCCGTGGCACGGGGCTGGAACTGAGTGAAGGTCCCTTCCAACCCAAGCCGTGCTGTAATTAAAGACACGGCGCCTCTCCTCGTTTGGCAGAGGCGTGGATGGGGCTGTTGGGTTTCGCTGTTATGAACTCCAGTGATTCTGTGAAGTCTGTGATGTTGCATTAATCACGTGGAGACTGTATGTTCTTACGAGGCAGAAATCAGTCTGGTTATTCTGGAAGATGTTACCTGAGCTCTTTACAGTTTCTTTTAAATCCTCTCAGCAATGTATAGCTTAAAAAGACAGCTTGATGATTAAAGCAACGTAATTTTCTGTAACAGCAATGTAATTTTCTGTAACCGTGGGAAGTACTCATATCCTTCAATAGAAGAGTGTTGTTAGAGCAAAAACATAATTTAAAATGTGCACTGAGGAGTGAATTTCTTTTAAAGCCTTTAGGCTAGGAAACATAAAATGGACAATATTGTTGGAGGGGCTTTTACCCCACCTGAGCTTGTTAGTGGAGAGGAATCCCTCTGGAATTTAATTTACTGTTTTGTTTAGTTTGATTGCAGATGCTTTTGTTTGCGCAACATCTGTTCTTAAGACCTGTAATGTTGAGTTTCCGTGGAACTTGTTTTCAGTAGATTTTTGTGTGAGGCACAATACAAGGCTGCCACCTTCCTCTCAGTGTGTTTTGAGCACATCACAGAGGCTTTACCAGAATTACTCTCTGGCAATGAAAAGAAAGCACCAGTGTTTGCAGGAATGCTGTGGGAGAGCTGGGCACTCGGGAGGACAGTGTGGCTCTGGATCTTGTGTACTGAGTCTCTTATCTGCAGCTGTAAACAGTCGAGGCTAGGAAAGGAATTCCTTGCTCCCACAGCACTACCTCTTGCTCTCAGCCAGATCTTCCAAGGCAAGAAGTCTTCTGTGACCTTCTGTCCCTCCACAAAAGCTTGTGAATGCTGAGTTTTGCATGTGGTGGAGGTCTTGCTTCTGCTCCTCAGTATTTCTATTCACTGTGTGACCTGATTGATCACAGACCCCAAAACCAGCTTGAGTCTGATTTCTCATTGGCTAGAATGATGTCAAAGGTGAAGAAGGCAGCAGCCCAGTGGTGACAACTGGTGCTGTCTTGTGCTGTCATTAATTAGGGATGAGAGTGAAAATGGGGAAAAGCAGAGGTCAGAGAGATAAATTGTGAGTGGAGAAATACCCATAACCTGGCTTTATTACCTCTGCAGGTCACAGAACTGGCTCTTTTTCTACATACAGGCTATACCCACATCAGATCTGTAATCCTCTAGAATTTACAACACTGACTTTCAGTATTCTCCTTGTCTTGAAAAACCACATTTAATAGTTTGAGTTATAAATCACACTCTGGAGCCTCTGTAGTTGTCTTTGGAATGCTAACTATCTACAGGGAGGAGAAAATGAAGAGATGGGAGGGGAATTCAGTATTCAGTGCAAATGAGATAAAACTGCGATATGTTTGGAGCTCTCAGCTTCATGTTCTTTGAGAAAAGGTTTCTTTTACCTCGGCCATCAGTTAATGCCATTGCAAAGTCCTGTTTGGGCAGGTCCGGGATTGTGTATGGCTGGAAAGTTCCTTGTCCAGAATTACTCACTCTTTTGGGTTTGTTTTGCTTTTCTGCAGGCTCAAGTCAGATAGTATAGCTGTCTCTGTTAGTCTGTAACTTGTCTCTTTTTTTCTGCCCCTTCCTTCTTAGTCGCCTCTCTTGGCTGGAAAACTCTGGAGTGGGCTTCTCCTTGGATTATCCCACCATAAGTTTACATGCCATCTCCAGGGACCTGAGCGCCTTCCCGAGGGAACACTTGTATGTCATGGTGAACGCCAAATTCGAAGGTATGCCTGGAGCGTTGCTTAGTGCTCCCACACAGTCCTGAGTGACATAATTTCTTCTTCTAAAAGAGTAAATGTTGGTTTTAAAGATTATACACTTCATTTAAGTAATAGCTTGTGTTTTTCATTCTAACAAAGGATAGTTATCTCAGAAGGACAGCTTTGCACTTATTTAGAGACTATTCTGTACAGTTCTGCTCTTAGCATGTGAGTGTGTACAGCTTGAACTGCTGAGAGTCAGTTCTCTGCTCTGTTACACCATTTGAAACAATTTAGTTCCCCTGCAGTCTCCCTGTGATTCCAGCTCTGGTATAATATTTTCTTTATTGAATTTATGTTAATGTTACTGCCCTTTCCAGGCTTTATGAATTCCTACTGTTTCCCAGCACCCTGGAGACTTTCATTCATTTTCTCCCACAGCTTACTTAAAAACAAAAAAAAGACAGTAGGTCATGTTACCATGCTTTAATGGCTCTTTGTAGATTGCCCATAAAACTCACCTTTTTTACCATTCTTGCTTTGATATACAGAAAGTAAGCTTTCTGTTTCATTGTTTGTATGAAGATTTTCTGGGGTTTTTTTGGTGGGTTTTTTTGCTGTATTTATTTTTTGCTTCTGGTAGACCTATGTGTATTTTAAGTGTGTCATAAACGTCCATCTCAATTGAAGAGTAATGGGTTTTAGGTCTTGAGCAGGTCTCCTTTCCCCTTCATGACTACTGGTTGTAACAGTTAAAGGTTAAAATCTGGCATTTGATTTTTTTTTAATATATCCAGAAAGTAATGACAAGACTCTGAGTCCTCTGAAGTTATTAATACTCTTCATTATTTTAAGTTACTAATATTCTCTGACAGTCTATCACTACAAATAATAGGAGGACATGTGCATATTCATCTTGGTTGTTCCTCATTTTCCATTAACTGTGGTTATTTTGAAGCAAACTGAGCCTTGTCTGAAGAAAGACACCATTTGTAGCTTTTAATTCATTCTGATAATGTTTTTTGAAAATGCAGATACCCTGTGATAGTTCTAGAAATCCTTAACAGACTGATTTTTGTGGAGATTTTTTTTTAATATATGTGTATATATATATGAACTCTGCCTATAGTAGATCTTCTACAGCAAGTGGATTTTAGTTTTCAAGTCTAGCCCTGGCCTGCAGTTTTAACTGCTGAATAGTCTTAAACCCAAACCTCTCCACTTACTTGGCTGCAGAAGTCTTCGTTCTCAGTTAGGCAGAGTACATTGTGTTCTTCCTTTGAAAGTTTTTGTTTTACTCCCTGTGAGTGTGTGCCTTTTAGAAAAAGGCACTCAGAGGTTGATTTCATTGAAAACAAAGAGCTGGACTCAGCAGTAACAAGCTGTGCCTCCGGGTGTCAGTTGGAAAAGGACTGGGCAGCTTCCTTGCACACCACATTTTTGGGGGCAGCTGGCTGGCAGCTTCTTGGCATCTTTGTATTCTTGGTGATCCCAATTTTGTATGTGATAAAAGCCACTCTCTGGAACAGCCTCTTCTTCTGTAGAAAATAGTTATGCGCTTCTGAGGCTGTCAGTGCAGTGTCCCCTGCCTTGAAATGATGAACTGCAGGCATCTCCTCTGTGGTTTTTATATTCGCAGAAAGTAAAACAACATGTTGTTGCTTATTTATTTGTGCATAGAGGTCAGGAAGCACTGTTTTGCCCACAGTTGTCACTGGCTCTGGGTGCAGTTTCTCCCTCTGACAGTTTGCTGGCTAGCTAGGAATGTTGGAAATAGAGGAGAGATCCTCCAAATGTCAGAGTCTCATGTGAGGGGCTACACTGGAAGCTGGCTGATTACATGCCAGTGATGTTAAGCATTCATAAAATTCATGTGATCTAAAAAAATGCATATATAGTGTGCATCTGAATGGTAACAATTGTGAATTAGGGGTGAGGGATGAGCACAGTTGTTTTTAATAAGGATCAGGCAGTTGTCCTCAAGTACATGAATACATGGTGTGACTCTTACAGAAACTTTAAGTCAGAGAAGTTTCTGCGTGCCTTGCAAGTGTTGTCAAGGTGCTCTGAGAGGACCCAATATGTCCATGTGAGTCCTAGAGTCTCATGGGGTGTTTTGGGAGAACGGAGTGGGGTTTTTTGTGTCTCTTGTCAGGTTGTGTCCAGCTTTCTGATTTGATTGCATGTGTGTTCCTGAAAGAATAAACAAATGTGACTTTTTTTCTTTTCAATGTTTTTTTAATGTTTCTCTGAAATATCTCAATTTCCCAAAGATGAGACGAAAGAGGCTCCCATGGCTGAAGGGGAGGAGGAGGAGGATGACAGCGATGATGATGTTGAACCAATTGCGGAATTCAGATTTGTACCTAACGACAAATCAGCCTGTAAGTGAGGAGGAGAATTGTGTCTTAAAGTCTTTGCTATATGTGGAAGACAGTGGGGTACAGAGATGTAAACACCATGATTCTTCAGTGTCCTCCTCTTAATTCCTTGGTTCCGGTGTGCTAAAAAGAACAAAGCAAATTTTTTTATCTGACTTGAAGCTGGAATATTTCAAGAAGCTGCTTCTCAAGGAAAATTCCAGTGTTTTAAAATAGAGACTGTTGTGTATGAATACACGACACAAACAATGTCACATATATATTTGGAGGGAATATGTATGGGAAATCTCTTTTTAATTACTTAGTCAATGATACTTGAATCAGTGGCAATCTCATGGGGAATATGCTAATGCCCAGACACTGCCAGTGGAAAACAGTCATATTCTGTCTGGTGCGGAGCTTACATTTGAATTCAAGCTTTATCTCATCTGGTGGATGAGATTCTGCAAGGATTCCTGTAATTGGTAACCACAGACAAAACTGACCAGAGATAACCCTTTATCATCAGCTAACTAATGGACAAGTGCTGTTAAGAGGAAAAAGCACCAGGCTGGATCTAGGAAAGCAGATATGTTTCCTGTGTGGCTGCTGGTTTATAGGATGCTGTTTTCAAATATGAATTCAGTGGTGGTTCTGCTAGAGGAATATTCCTAATCTCTTTGATCACTCAGTTCAGTGTTTCTTGCATGTGGTTTTGGGGTATTGGTGGAGAAACAAGGGAGGTTTGTGTTCACTTGTGTTCCTGCAGTGGAAGCCATGTTTTCAGCTATGTGTGAATGCCAAGCCCTGCACCCGGACCCCGATGATGAGGATTCAGACAACGATTACGAAGGGGAAGAGTACGATGTTGAGGCTCGCGGTTGGTAACAGTTGTTTCTTTTGAAATACCTGCCAGCCCTTGGATTCCTGGTATCTTCATAATTGTTTATTACTCATCTTGCCAAAACATTCTTTTTGTCAGAGACACAGTATAGAAACACAAAAATGTGCAGAAAATATGTAGTTTAGCTGCCACAAATCACAAGAATTCAGCAAAAGCATTGTTCTGGTTCTCAAAAGCCCACAAACAGTAGCCTTTCCTGTGCCCAGTGGCTGCGCCCGTACTGCAGTGTGGTCCGTTCACATCACTGTGTATATTCTGTACTTCATGTAAGCAGCTTTTTAATCTCAGTCAATTAATCTGAGCATAACCTGGCTAATAAGCTGTTGTCCTGTTCCTCCACTTCTACATGTTGCAGGTTCCTAAACTCAGGTCTGATAAACACAGTTTATTTTTGTTTTTGCAGAGCTAGAACAAGGTGACATCCCGAGCTTTTATACATATGAAGAAGGATTGTCGCATTTAACTGCAGAAGGTCAGGCCACACTGGAGAGATTAGAAGGAATGTTAGCCCAGTCTGTCAGCACTCAGTACAACATGGCTGGAGTGAGAACAGAGGACACGATAAGGGAGTTTGAAGGTAAGACATGCTTTTGTTTTACTAAAGACTATGTATCTTCATCAATTACATAGCCAGTGGACCAAGTGCACCCCTCACCAAGTTTGCAGGTGACACCAAGGTGAGTGGTGCAGTAGATACACCTGAAGGATCGGATGCCATCTAGGGAGATCTGGACTAACTTGAGGAGTGGGCCCATGGGAACTTCAGAAGGTTCAACAAGGCAAACTGAGAAGTGATGCATGTGGACTGGTGCAACTCTTGGAATCAATACAGGCTGGGGGGTGAAGGGTCTGAGAGCAGCCCTGCCACAAAGGATTTGGGGGTGCTGGTAGATCAAAAGTTGGACATGACCCAGCAGTGTGTGCTCACAGACCAGAAAACTAACCATATCCTGGGCTGCATCAAAAAACAACGTGGGCAGCAAGTTGAGGGAAGGGATTCTGCCCCTCTTCTCTGCTCTGGTGAGGTTCCACCTGGAGTACTGCATCCTGCTCTGGGGTCCTCAGCATAAGAAGGACATGGACCTACTGAAGTGAGTCCAGAGGAGATCATGAACATGATCAGGGGGCTGGAGCACCTCTGCTATTGGGACAGGCTGAGAGAGTTGGGCTTGTTCAGCCTGGAGAAGAGAAGGCTCTGGGGACACCTTATTGAGGCCTTTCAGTACTTGAAGATGAGGACAGACTTTGTTGTAAGGCTAGTTGCTATAGGACAAAGGATAATTGCTTCAAACAAAAAGAGGGATGATTCAGATGCTAAAAGGAGAGATGAGGGGGATGAGACACTGGCACAGGTTGCCCAGAGAAGCTGTGGATGCTCCATTCCTCCAAGTGTTCAAGATGAGGTTGGATAGGGCTTTGAGCAACCTGGTGTAGTAGAAGGTGTTCCTGCCCATGGCTGCAAGGTCTCTTCCAACTCAAATCATTCTATGATTCTATGACATGAAAGCAGTGGTTCTTCAATCTAGCTAATCTATAAACACCAGGAAACAGCAAGTAGGATGCTGTGAGTGATAACCTTATTGTGAAGGGTATTGCCCACATGTCTGTGGCCCTAATGGCAAAGTGTTGCCAGCTGTGTAGTGAGGGCGACTGTTGAAGAGTGAGCACTGCTGTATTAAGAATTCTTGATTTTTCTTGCTGTGATTTCCTGGAAGAGTGGTAGTGTGAAGTTGATTTAGGATTAAAAAAAAATTAAATGTGTCGCTCTATATTGGAATTAGGAAGCAATTTTTACTCTAAATGAGTTGTAGTTCTTGTTTGGTTTTTTTATACCCTATATTGTCAGTTAATATTTCTGTAACACAATTCAGCGTGAAATCAGAAACATTGAAACACAATAAGGTGGATGTAAAAAAAAGATTTATTTTTCTGCAGGATGCTGTCTTAATTCTACTGGTTGTCCAAATATGTATTTAAGGAGTAATATTCCTTTTTGCTGTGTTAAAAAAAAAAAAGGATCTTTCTGACTTTGCCTTTTCTCCATCCTGTTTTCAATGGAGCAATATATTACCTGAGAGAAGAACAGGGAAGTAGCTTAGTAGCATTACTTTTTTATTTATATGAATTGCAGTGCTTTTACTATGCCCTGGGTTTTATTCAAAGATGGAAAATGACGCAGCAGTTGTGAATTTCTAGCTATCAGCTTGTGTAGAACAATCAACAAAATAATAACTAACCTGTTCTAATTCACAGAGAGGAATTTTTCATCTTATTTATTTTGTCTGTTGTTTACAGGTTCTCTTTGTTCTGCAGCTTTGAATAGATTTGTGTAATGTAAAGATAATCTTACATGCACTCGTGATTTAGCAGTGCCCTTTGTTTGAAAATTTATTCAGGTTTCTGAACTCCAAAATTTTGAAAATCAATATAAATTGAACAGCAAGTATGTTGCGTATCTGAGAGTCATCTTAATTCATTTTGTTTACTTTCCTAATCTTACTTGCTCTGGTACTTCTGCTTGGTTTGCTGCAATTATAAATATCCGCAGGGCTGTTCAGTTTCAGAATTACATTATTTTTTGACATTGTAGCATAGAGCAGTTGCTCTTTTTTTTCAACTTGATGATTGTTGAGTCTTGTTTCAGAACAGGATCCAACCTCTTTTTGCTAGAGTGTAATTAGAGTTATTCAAAAGAATTGTTACACCATTTGTTATACTGAAACTTCATTTAAAACGTGAAATAGTTTAAATCTAGTGTTTAAGTCTTCTAATAAGACAGGGTGAGATGAGGTTGTAGGAAGTGGTGACATCTTTAAGTGACCAATCAATAGAGCTGGAACAAACCCAGAATCTTGTGAGCACATGAATGTTTCCTTAGGCCGCTTTCAGTTCA
This sequence comes from Formicarius rufipectus, assembly GCA_013399695.1. Classification (NCBI taxonomy): domain Eukaryota; kingdom Metazoa; phylum Chordata; class Aves; order Passeriformes; family Formicariidae; genus Formicarius; species Formicarius rufipectus. Next base: position 144,253 of record VXAU01005933.1, read on the forward strand.
GCAGTTTTCTCTCCTCGCCACCTTTTGTCAGCAGAGGGCGTCTGCGCTCTTTCCGTGAAAACATCTCGTGTTTGGTTACGGAGCATGGGCTGTTTCTTTCAGATGGGATGGAGGTGGACGTAGCACCAGTAGTTGCCGGGCAGTTTGAAGATGCAGAAGTGGATCACTGAGGAGAACCTACGCTGCTGTAAGTTCCTCTGACTTCCAACACCAATGCTTTTCAGTCCTGCAGAGCCTGCCTTCTGTGTCATTTGTGTAATGTCCGTGATCCCAGATGTCCTACAGGAAGTATCTCATGATGTCAGGATGGTGGTGATTCAGAGGAAGGAAAATGTAGCTGTAGTTTGCACAAATGTGGAAAGATGTTCAGGTGATCTGTCCAAAAATGCCTATTGTCATAAACCATCACCCTGCAGAGGTAACCTGTGTGGATGTGCCTGTCTGGAAGACAGGCCAGACCTTTAGTTGATGTAAGAGTTGTCCAATCTCAAAAGTTCTTAGATGCTGATAAATGAATTCTGGAGCCATCCTTGGCAAGTTACTGTCTCTAGTGTCTGTTGTTTTGCCCTTAGCATGCAGGACTTCCCAGGCCATTCAGGGAGGCATGACATTTCACAGAACTGCAGTTCATCTCTTCCTTCACTATGAGCAGAGCAGGAACAGTTCCTGGTAAAGTTACCAAGCAATCTGGATGGGATTGCTGTCAAGAGTGCACAGCTTAGAAACAACACCCTGCTTAGGTGGTTGTGCCAGTGTGCCCTCTTGCCTCCCATCACCTGTCCTAATTTTTTCCTGTTACTAGCATTACAGGATGTGCCACCTTGGTGGTGCTGGGTAGGAGAGGAAGAGCAGCTTTTTCTGGAACTGGGTGGAGATGCACAGGCACAGTGGGAGTTGTGATCTCTAGTGCACAGTCTGCACATGCTGCCCAAGTGCTGCTGCAAAGTCACAATTTTTATGCCTGTCTTAGAAGTGAGACTGACAGCTCTTACCTTAAAGTGAGTGTCAAACTGTCTCACTTGAAATACCAGAGAAAAAACAGTTGTGGAGCAGACAGCCAAAAGCTTGGTGGAGGAAGGAGGAATGGACCACAAATAGGAAGATTCCACTGAAAAAAAAACAGTGGAAAATAGTTGATTGGGGATTACAATAGCACTGAGAAAGGGGCTGCAGTCCCCAGGGAGGGCTGTTGTGGAGGGGTGATGTTTTTCTTTGCTACTGCAGTTCTGAAAGTCTCAGAGTAGCCCTATGTTCTATTACTGACCTCAGCCACTGCCACTGGTCCTGAATTGGTATTTATTGTGTAAGAGCTCAAGCTTTTCTGCAGTCACCCTTCTACCCTGAGAAGAACTTTGCAGAACAGAGAGTAGTTTTTCCAAAAAAGTCCAGAATACTGGTTTGTCCTGCCACTGGATGCTTATCCAGATTGATAAAGGACACACTTTAAAGATGAGCCTTCAGCTGTAGATCAAGTGCCTCTTAGTGAATGAGTGGAACGTTTTGCTGTGATGACTCCATCTCCATGAATACTTTGGCCTGTGGTTTATTAAAAAAAAAAAAAAAATGCTGTTGAAAAATTCAAATTTGAGTGCCCTACTTATTATCCTGGCTTAAACTTGAGCTGGATTAAGGAGAGTTGGTGGCAGATAGCAGATCTCTTAAGGAGCCTGAAAGTGCTGGTGGAAGTGTTGTAGGCTGATCTGTTAACAAAGCACAAAATACACTCCATAATGAGTAGTTTTGGTCAGTGGAATTCTTCCTGCTGCTTACTTCATGCCTTCCACGGTGCGGCATGTGGCTGTGGGAGATTAATGCTGTGAGGGGTGACTGGAGAGGGATTCTTTGTGCCTTTCATTTGTGCTGATCAGAGCTGAGGATCTGATCCCTGTCAGTAGATAAGTGACCTGCATGTGCAGTGTCAGGTGTTGCAGCGACGTTGCTCTAGGTGGCAGTTTGGGACCCATAGGTGTGATGACATTTTTTGGGTAACTGCCAGCCTGAGTGTGCTGATGTAATTTTAAGTAAGTTCAGAAATCTAGGATCTAAGGCAGCAGTAAGTAACTGAAGGTGCAGAGTGACAAAGACAGCTCCTGGAGCTCTGTGCTAATGACCTTGCTAACAAGTTTGAGCACGAGGGTGGCTTGGCTCTACACTCTGAAAATAAAAATAAGGACAGAGAGGGAGCCTGCTGTGATCTTACCGTACTCTGTGGAACAGCTCAGCCCTTTTAACCTCCTGAACTGAAAATGATCTGTGTGATCATCTTGGTGGTGATCCTTCAGAGAGCAGTGCAGTGCTCTGCCTCTAAAGCCGTGCCCTTGTGGAATGCTCATGTTGCTGTGGCTGCTCATTACCCAAATGAGATGTGGCAGTCCCCTGCTGAAGCTCCTGGAAGACCTGCTGAGGGTTGATGTGGGACATTTCCACTGTTCTTGCAAGAAGGAGTGTTTTGTCTGCTGCATCACGAGGCTGCAGCGATTGTTCCAAAGCAACTGGTGTGTCTGTGTGTGGTAGTGCAGCAAGGTCTGCCAGGGCACCCTAGTACATGCTGTAAGCACATGCTGTCCTTGGCTGACCTCAGTTTAGAGCTGCTGCCAAAGGCAAAGATGCTCAACCCTTCTGAAAATTAGAGGGTTTGCTGTCTCTGACTGCAAACAACAGATAGCTACTACTCTGTAAAGGTTAATACGCTTTTATTTTAATGCCAGTTATGTAAACTTGGGTGTCTTGTGTCTTTCAGATTCCTCTTGTGGCACTTCCAGAATAAGCTGTAAAACCGAAGGCATTGCAGTGACTATCGGGAGTTAACCTTTCTTTTAATGACCTAAGCTTAGACATCTAGGTCAATAAATGCTTTTAGAGATGTTTAAAACAGGATTTGACATTTGTGACCACTATGGGGTTATTTAAAAAAACAAACAAAAAAAGGTAAAACCTCTTGCATCTAACACTTGAATGGGGCTAATCAGGAGTCATTTCATAGTATCACAGAATGATTTGGGTTGGAACAGACATTAAAGATCATCTAGTTCCAAACCCCCTGCCATGGGCAGGGATGCCATTCAGTAGAACAGGTTGCTCAGGGCCCCATTCCAGCCTGGCTGTGAACACTTCCAGGGATGGGGCAGCCATCATCTCTCAGAGCAACCTCTTTGGCCTTTTAAAGGAGCTTTTGTAGGAATTCCAGGACTTCAGAAATAAAACTGTAAGAAAAACAGAATTTTAGATTGTCCTGGAATTTTCCGTATTTTTTTACCTGTTCATTGAGTCCGTGGAGGAGAATGGAAATAGAAATGTTATAAGTAAAATAGGGTTGTCCAAGGATTAAAAGCAAAGCTAAATTAAAAGCCCCTCAAGTAACTGGCTTTATTATTTCAGTGCTATCCCTTTCATTTCTCTGAGAGCAGAGTTTGGGCATAGAGGAGATGGAATAAAGTCTGTAAAGTCTGGAGAAAGAGAACAGTTTTGTGTCTTTGTATTAAATGTTAACATTGTTAAATAAACTAAGATTTTTGTATCTCACAACCAGCTCTGTGTTGCAGTTCTACATCCTTTACTTCAGCAAACAGCTTGAGCCTTTGTCTTTCAGCACTGTCTTCTGTAACAAAGAACCTCCAGTGAAGTAATTCTCATAATTTACCTAAATGTGAGGATAAAAGGGCAGAATATTTGCAGAGTGTGCCTGTGATAGAATTAGTCTGACACATCCAGAACTTAGGAACCCAGCCTTAAATTATCAAGATCTTGGTCCTGTGGGAGTTTTTCCTATTTCATGTCTCTGCATGTGGTGTTTTTGCCATGGGAAAATGTCAGCAAATTCAGGTTGTTCCCCATGTCCTCCTGGTATTGAAATGAAAGTCTGGTAACAAACTTCTTCCATTTTCTTTTGATTTGAAGTTTTGATTCTTTTTTGGGGGTATTGTTGTGTTTGTTGGTATATGACAGTTTTCTTTACTGGCCCTACACCTTTGGAATTGTATTAAGTGGTCCTGCCCTGCTTAGCATATTAGGATGTGATTTGATTTCAAGATACATGATAAGTAAACCCACCCTTTGTTGAATATTCATTAGGAATGCCAGTCAAATTAGGGATGTCTTAATAGAACTGTGAATCATTGCTGAATAAATGAGGTATTTAGCATGTTACGCAACAGAACATTCTTCGAGAATGTCTCTACTAGCCCCTTTATGTACATTATGTATATATGTATTTATGTAAATGTGTGCAAGATTTTCTTAGGGATACAGAGTAACAAGGGATGGTACAGAGTGATGTGTTGATTTTTGTACTGGGATTTGGAGAATCTTAGCATGGTGAGATTTTGGGACTACCAGCACTGTAGTTTAGGCAAAAGACTCATTCGAGTCTTAAGTAACCATTCATGGTTTCAACACAGTGTGTGTAAATCTGAGTTGCAGAGTGGTCTTTCTAGTCTTTGCCACTTTGAACTGCAAACTGTTCCGTACCCTGGCAGATGGGCACAGCCAACCATGGGGCAGTGGGACTGTGCACAGCTCCCCTTGGCACTCCCACTACATCCAGACACTGGGAAGCTCCAAAGGGAGAATTTGTGTTCTACTAATGTAGAGCTCCAGGAGCAGACATTTTGCCTTCCAGTCAGATCAATGGACCAAAATTAATTTTGGTGATGTGGAAACAAACCTGGATGAACCCTAAAGGTAGCACTGAGAAGCATCTTGTGTGGATTGATGAGTTTTATTTTCAGTAAAATTTTGGTTTTAGGCCATGTGTAAATGTTCTGGACTTCATGAGCACTCACTACTATGAGTGTAAAATACCTTTGCCTGTTGTACCAAAACAGTTAATTTGTTCAGTTGCTAACTTGGGTTTATTTTTCATTCTTTCTGCTCCTTTTTGTTGCTTGGGTTTTTTGTTTGTTTTGCCTTAATTTAGTCAATTGAAGGCTTGTCTATTTCTTAGTGTTTTTTATTTAACTTTTATATTCTACTTCTAGAAGGTACAAATAGAGCAACTACTTGTTAGTTAGTCAGATCTGTACCAAATTCTTTTAAACCGTATGTTATGCCAAACAATGTAGGCATGGAGAAGTCACATCTGTTCTGACCTCTTTACTTTATGGAGTTTCCCTTTGCAGACCTTCAAAAATGACATGGAACTAGGACCTCTAATCTAACAATCTTGGCTGCCCTGTAGGTTTGTAATCTGCTTTCTCTTCTCCCTGTCTGTTTTATATGCTCTTTGGGGTTTGAGACCTTTACCCTGTGGGCTTCATGGGCTCAGAAGAGACGTCAAATTATGTAAATTATAAAAGGTTCATTTCTGTAAGAAATGAGGCTGAAAACTGGGTAAAAAAATCTCTAAGGTATGGAACACTTTAAAAATAGGTAAAAGGGATAAAAAGTAGTAAAGCAAGAGAAGGAAGGTAGACCCTTCCCAAAGCGTATGTTTTACAAGAAGAATATGTATAAACGTAAGTATTTTTTCAGAGGATCACTTCTTATCAGGCTCAATGTGCCAGTGTGTGGTCTGTGATGAGTTTTACCAAAACCAATTTCCTTTAGTAGGCCAATGATAACCCAGTTATTTAGTTCTAGGACTCTTGTATGTAAAGGACGTTCAAATCGTGGATTTTATTTTGGATTATAAAGGTAATACCTTGGAAAATTAAAACGAGAAAAGATTTTATTGCAACTGTTTGGAAATTACATGAAAATATTTACTTCCTGAACTCTTGCAAAAAAAGATAGCTGACAATAGTAGATGTTAAATACTTGGTTCATAATTTTACAGTAAAAAAACCCCAAATGCATCTGATTCCCTTTCTCTTAGAACATGGTTTGCAAGGTGACTTGGATGCTGAGTCACAGTGCATGCTACTGAGATCTTCGTAGAACTTGTTACCCATCTCTCCTTTTAAACCTAGTAACTAGAAAGTGAAAAACTGAATTTACTCCTAAATTTGAATAATGTATTTTGTCATATTGAAAAATTAAGCTGCATCCAGGAGAAATCTCATGCTAGAAACGGAGCATCCAAGGGTGATACCTGTCAGTAGTGTTTGCCTCAGCTGAGGCTATAAAGGACATGTTTTTGTCAGTTTGTGTTTGTATTTTTCCTATGGTTCCTCTGTTATTTATTCTCCTTTATTGCAGATTCATTTTTTGTCTTTTTTTTTTTTTTAAATTGGTAAGAGCTACACAAAATCAAGGACAAATTGAGTACCACATGACTCATCCCTATATACTGTGTCTGTGTGAAGAGGCAGCAGTAACCTCTGATACAAAGGAGGGGACGTTTTCTAAAAAGCCCTTTTATGTGTGTGTCTACAGAATTTTATGGTGCTTTATTACTGCTTTTTCCAACCAAGATAAACATTCAACAATCTACATGGGACAGGATGGGGCTGAGCCTTCCTGACAGGAAGTGAGAGGTTACTTACCTGCACTCAGGTACTATTAAAACAATGCTGGTCCTACAGACTTTTAATTTTGGTGTAGAGTGCCTCTAGAATAGTGCTGTGGAGACTCTTCTAGGGAGTAGTGTGGCCTTTCTTCCTCTCAGAAGTATATATATGGCAAGTAGGAATATGATGATGTCAATCTAAGAAATCTTCAGCTCCTTTTTTGCAGGTGCCTTCTATGAGAAGAAATCCAGTAAATTCAAACCTTGAAAGGACTGGGTATTTCTCTAAAATTAGTTTTGCATGCTGTTGTAATAAAGGTCAGCAAATGGCACTTATGGCTAAAGTGACAAAGTTTCAGTGTCTTAACAGTCTTTCACATTCATATGGCTTAACTGAAAATGGTGGCAGATATTCTCAGAATCCCAAAACACATTTACAAAATTAGTATTTGAATACAAAGTGATAAGTTAATGTTTCAAACATGAAATCTGAAAATGCAACTGAAAGGTGGCATGGAAGTCCATGTCAACAGTTCTCTGAACACTTCATATCTGAAGATGTTGAAAATACTTTTTAATATAGCACTGCCAGATTTCAGGATTTGATGTCGTAGGATATCCGAGGAAAGATTTCATCCCATATAAAAGCCACAAGTATTGTACCTGAAATGAGAAATTAGAGAAGGGACCTTTATTTCAGTGTAGTTGAGCAGAACACTGGTACTGAAAATAAACATATGTTCAAGTATTTAAGTGTCTAACAAGCAATACAGCTGGGATTGCAGAAAAATGGAGTTTTCTGACCTTTTTTTTTTCCTGGGGAAAAAAAAAAAATCACAATAGTGTCTTTCAAAAATGAAGATGATATCGGATGACAGAGTTGCCCACCCATAGATTGTATTTTATGAAGCTTCTTAGATCACAAAAAAAAAAGCTTACTGGAAGGCATAGAGATTCTTTCTAGTGCAATCTCCCATTTGGTGCAGGATTTTGCCTATGCTAGATGGGTCAGAGAGGCTTTCCCTAGCTGAGTCTCTAAAACCACCAGGCATTGTAACACTTCTCCAGATAACTAGTTTCAATGTTGCCGTAACCTTCTTAAGGCTTTCTTGGAGACTAACCCGAATTTCCCATGCCCACATTTGGGGTGTTGGTGTTACTTGTTGCTAACAAGAATAGTTAATCTCTGTCATCCTTGTAACTACCCTTGACACAGTGGTTGACTATTCTTAAAACACGCTTTTGTCTTATTTTTGCAGATTAAGTCCAGTTCCCTCAGCATCCCTTTCATGAATCAGGTACTGTAGACCCTTCACTATATTGTTAGCCCTCCACTGACTGGATCCTGTTTTATCCATGGTGCTCTTGAACTGTCTTGACAGTCACATTCCAGATGCCACCTCTCAAGCACTGAGTAGAGGGAGGCAATGAAGTGCCATGGGGATGCCAATTTGCTGAATCATGTGTTTGGTCTTTCTGGCAGAGACAACAAACTGTTGTGAACAAACTCTAATTCAGGACACTGTTCAATGTACCAAAGAATATGAACTCTCAGTACTGACACCAGTGTACTCTGCATGTTATTGGCCCTCAGCCAGGTGTCAAACTATTGATTGTTACATTTTTAGGTCAGTGGTTTAGCCTATTTTTATTCCATTTAACAGTCTTTTCATGGGGCCCCGCTCTTTGACTTTGAACCAAGAATCCTGTGGGAGATGGTATCGAAAGCCTTCCTAAAGTGAAGGTATATTACATCCCTGCTCCCCCCTCATTCCCACATGCATTCATCATGGAAGGCAACCAAGCTGGTCAAGCATGGATTTACTCTCACTAAAACTGTGCTGACTGTTACTGCAATTACTTTTGTGTTGCTTACATCACTGGAAATGGATTCTAAGACTAAGTACTCCACCATCTTCCCACTGACTGAGGTGAGATCAACTAGCTTATAGTTCCCTGGCTTCTCTCTCCTTAAAAGCAGGCATAGTATTTCCACATTTCCCATTGACAGGAACTTCCTCCCACTGCTGTAACTTTTCATAAATGAAGGACAGTCCTACCATCAGCCAACTCTACCTGCATTTCTAGGTGACTCCCAGTAGAGTCAATGGATTTGCAATCACTGAGATTATCCATGTTATCCTTACCCTATTGCTCCCTCACTATTTATTGCCTCCTTTCCTACAACTTACTGATTTACACAGAAGTTTGGAAGCAAATTTTTCTTGGGAAGACTCAGTGGTTAAGAAAAGACATGCGGTACCTCAGCCTTTTCAATGCCATCCATCACTAGGTTGTCTCCTCTATCCACCAACGGACCTGAATTTTCTCTGGACTTTTTTGTGATTATATATTTGTAACTCTTCATGTCCTTAGTCTTAGTTCCAGTTGAGCTCTGACCTTCCTGATTTTGTTTCTAGGTGACATTGCAAAGCCCTTGTACTCCTACTTTGCTGCCCACCTATTTCAACTTCTATATGCTCTCCCTTGTTCATAGGGAAGCTCTTTGTCGAGCCAGTAGGGAAAGGCTTTCTGCCAAAATTCCTGGTCTAGGTGACAGATTCCTCCCGCACATCTAAATCTATTACTGAGTTCTCAGAGAGTTTTCTTGAAAAATCACCTTTTTGGCAGCTTCCAAGGGAATTCCAACTGACTTAGCAATTCCCTAAACAAGCAGAATTTTGAAGTCCAAAGTCTGAACAGCTCTGCTATTTACTTTCTCAGTCTCCTTCTGGACCCTGAACTCTTGTGAGGACTACAACCCAAGTGGCCACACTCACCACCCGTTCTTCTCTGTAAGCAGGTCAAGTACAGGATTACCACTCATTGGTTCTTCAGTAATCACACTTAATTACTGACAGTTTTCTAGGAACTTCATGGATTGTATTCCCTCACTGCATACAAGTTTTGCTCTGTCAGATGATTTCTACAGAGCTGAAAACCCCTAGGAGGACCAGGGTCTTGGAGTAGGAGACTTCTAGTTGTTGAAACTTTCTTGGCTACTGCCCACAGACTTGGAATTCTTGTTTCTTTGCTAAGTTCCATGCTTCAGTGTTCTGAACTTGATGGAGACCTGTGAATATCTTCTCCCTTGCTAACCTCCTCCATTTACCTTTACTGCTAAGCAACTTTTGTGGCACTTACTTTCTCTCTTGATCAGTTTTTTCAACTAAGGAATAGTATTAGTCTTTCTAGTAAAACTGATCAAAAGTGGGCCTTCATTCTGGTTTTATAGTGTTAGAAACCTAGCAGGATGCTAGAATAGGTCGGATGGGGCTTTGAGCAATTTGAGTCTAGTGGAAGGTGTCCCTGCCCATGGTGGGAAGGAGGTGTGGAACTGGGTGGTCTTTAAGGTCCCTCCCACCCAAAACACTGTTCTGCATGTGGTAGTTATAACAGAAAAATCACAAAAAAAAAAAAAAAAAAAGCTAACAGACTCTTAAAAGAATTCCTCAAAGGAAGAACAAAGTAATTTAACCATCTAAGATGCTGATGCTGTGAAAAGTAAGACACCAAACTAGTATGTCATTACAACTCTACCAGGTTCTAGGAAGTCTGAAACTATTTCTGCTGACACCTGGATTCTGAAAGTAATTTTTACAACTAAATTTAAAATCTCTCTTCAAAATTTAAATTCTGTCTTTAAAATCCCTAAGTCATCTACTTATATGACTCTGCTTAGACGTTCTTTTGACAAAAATTTTGTGATCAAAACAGGCCATTTTCCTAGATGCCTCATAATCTGGTCTAGCTGTGGAATAAAAAATTCTACTCCAATTACTTTCTTATTTTCAAAAAGTGTCTGAAAAAATTCCCTTTATGTTCAATTTACAGATCCGCACTCCCATGTTCATCAACTCGGCTTTCAAATGCAACAATCTCCTCTGTACTCACCCCTCAGACACTACATTTGTTCACAACTCCTGGTTACTAAGTTAAGGTCTCAATGTATCCATGAAGTGTCCTTGTTTTGTAATGAGACATTTATATCACCAACAGACTACTCAGTGCTTCAGGTGATCGGCAGACCTGAGGTCTGTAACTAAATGTTGGTTACAGTAGCGACACTGTACAAGTCCACACCTTTACAAGTGCTCGGTCTGGAGTTCCTTTCCCTCTTAAATTAAAAGAAGCATTCAATACCTTTGGTACGTATTTTCTAGATGTTAACTAATGACAAACCCCTGTTTATGAATTTTCATAGAAATGGAACATTACTCCCTAATCATGTTCTAAATTCCACGAGTCAAGGGTCCATTTGAGTTAACATCAGCTGATTTTCTTACATCACAATCACGTGAAGGCTTTCTGCAGGATACATCTTGGCAAATAAGTAGAACATAGAGTTTCAGAATACCTCTTGTTTCTTTAGGTCATGTGCCAAAACATTAAATACCAAGTACTTATCACCTGGAAAATCTCTAAATGGTTATCTGCTTGAAATCAGTTCATAGGAAGCTAAAGTTTAATTGTGTGAAATGTGTTCTGTCAGGACCCAAGTGAAGCTGATCAGCTTTGCCTATGACAATTCATTAACTACTAACTGAACAGTCATCAAGTTTAGTCTCCTGTTAAGTCATCCTGTTTGGAGATCTAATTTAACAAAATTATATGAAAGTAAATTTTACCTTGACAAAAACCTCTGATTTCATTTTTGACTGACTGAGAGTCAAGGCAAGTAGAACATGCTCAGACCTTCCAGAATAGGAAGGTTTTTGTTACAGTGAGAGCCCTTTGTTATATTTCCTGTGTATATTTTACATCCTGTTGTGCCTTCATCACTGTTGTACCTTCTAATAGGATTAAGAGTCATGAAAGAATTTAGGATTAGCAGACTGCTTCTTTATATACCCTCTAAGTAGAAAGCTCAAGATTTGTAGGAATAACTGTAAACAAACAGTATGAAGTATCACATGCAGCATTTTCATTTGCACACAACTAGAAGTTAATAGCTTCCAAATTAAAGCTGTAATTTAGGTTAGAAAAAAATCTAGTTTCTAACATTCCTAATTCTTAAACTAGTAACAGATAGTTTCCAGCAGCGACTGGGGGAAAAACACAGAATGGGAACTGTAAAATTTAGACATCATGGAGAGAAAATAAGATTTGATATTACAAAAGTAGTAATTGAGAAAGCACATTTAATGGACTTGTCCTAATGCCTGTGGGTGGGTTTTTTTTAGTTTATAATCCCCATGTTCTTGAATACTGTCACAAAACAAAACAGAAACTGTGTGCTAATCAGTATGTTTCTCTTTTTTGAAGTTAATCAGGCTAGTATCTAGTTTCGGGTAGCCTCTTTTCCCATTTGGTATTCTGCTGGAATTTACAAGTGGGCCATTAGCCAGTGTAATACCTCAAGAAGGCTAGATTTTAATACCAAGGCATAAAGTCCCAAACAACAGCAATTTTGAATGTATCAAGCTCCAGACTAAGCAGCTGTTGATTTATAACTAACTAGTTAACACTAACCTGAAGATCAAACATCTTCCCCCTGGAATTGTGCTCTTAACGGTTCTTTTGTAGCTACCTTTCTTTGCTCCAAGTATCCCAAAAGTACTTAGACTTTGAACATGACATCTGAACTAAACAACTGTACAGCATAATACAGTTGTTTCTGAAAATAAATTGGTCAGAACAGCAGGTATTATTTTGAGAATAAAACTGATGTTTAAAACTCAGTGTTAGATGCCTGATTGATGGGACAAGGAGTAATGGTTTTAAACTAAAACTGGGCAGATTCAGACTAGATATAAGGAAGAAGTTTTTATAGTGAGGGGGCAAACACTGGCACAGGTTGCCCAGAGAGGTGCTGGGCATCCTATCCCTGGAAGCCTTCAAGGCCAGGTTGGATGGGGCTCTGAGCAACCTGATCTAGTTGAAGATGTCCCTGCCCACTGCAAGGGAGTCAAACTAGATGGTCTTTAAGGGTCCCTCCCAACCCAAACCACTCTATGATTCACAAAACAGTGTCACAGGCACTCTACACAGAGCATTGAAGAAGTTTAAAATACACAGCATATGCAAAACAAAACCATGATTGTGAATGACTTTTACACATACATGGTAATTTACTATTTTCTGGATTTTATGTGAAGCAGAAAACAAGAACTTTACCAAATAAAGAACAGCTATTTCCTGATTTTTGAACCATGTACTAAATAACACTTTCTCAAATACATAAAGTATTAGGAACTTACCTAAGGCTGGGGCTATCCAATATACTAGTGAGTAACTCAAAAATTTGTCATAGAAACAATCTGCATGTAATGAAAAAGCCAGTGCTGGGTTAAATATTGCTCCCGTGAGATTTCCACCTGCAATAAGATGTAGACAACATGCAATCAAACCATCTTTCTTAATATTAAATTAATACTGAAGTGCACATACAGAATACTAAAAGAAATATGTATCCTGCAATAAAATGAGTTAGGAGAAACTGTTCAAACAGATAACTTTGAAAGTTTATTTACCTAATTACATGGTTAACATTTTAACTGTTTCCTAAAAGGCTTTAAGATATCTGAAAGGTAGGCTATAACTTCCTTTATCTCTTTCAAGCAAACATTCTTTAAAAGAGATGGGTTTGGCTACTGCTGAATGTTTCTATTGATAAAACTAGAAGCTGTTTTACTAACAGTCTTTTAGAAGAGGCAGAAATTGCACAAATATTAGTAAACAAGTACTGAGCCTTCACTACATCCCCATGTAACATGAAACACGTATGCAAGATAGCAGAAGAAATTTGTCAAGCACTGTTTTTCCTAAGCTGACCTCTATACCTTCTTGTAAGAACACTAATATCATCAATGTATAGAACATTATCATATGGTATAACAACTGTGGGAAAAGCCTTTACAATCAATTCTAGATGCTGTCTGAAGAAAATGAAAGAAATTGCAACCCCACTGTCTTGTAATAGGAAGCCAAGCATCTTTCCTTGATTCTGACTTCAGCTGTAAATGAAGTTGCCTAAACATTTTCTAAATAACTAGATGCAAACACATTCCACTGTGGGGACTAAGTGGTAATTACACTGCAGATGAATCTGGAGCTAAGTGTGTTTAATTCTGACATATATTGTTTCTCTCATTGCAATCCTGCAGAAATAGCATTACTTGTAGCAAAATTACCTGTATTTCTGTACTGTTAGTTAGTAACTACCCCATACATCGTTTATCTGTTAATCTAGTCCCACCAAATATAATTGTGTCTGTTTAATTCCTTAAAGCTTACTCTTAATTTTTCCCCAAATAAACCAGTGTGAGCTTTGAACTTGCCCTTTGTACAATACCGTGCTGCTACAACCCTCATTTGCTATAAGCATGCAATCATTTACCTGAAGTTTTAGTAAGGTCTTTATCATTCTCTTCTTCTGTATTTCTTTCTATATTCTCCTTATTATTTCTTTTACTGTTACTCCAGTTCAGGAAAATGTTAAGTCTTTTTTTACCTACTCAGTTTACTGTGGTTTTACACCTGTTCTCAAGAGCAACTCAGGTTTACTGTGCGGTCTGTTATTCTGCACAGTTACACACGAGCAACATCCACCGTTGCCAGGAAGCCCAGCTACAGTAATTTACTTTGCTGTAATCTATTTATGAATTCACTGCTTCTGCTTTTATATCAACAAATGTACCATTGAAAATAGAATTTCACTCTCAGGATGCAGTTGCTGAATACTAAACATTAGACAGAGCTTTAACTGCTGTATTCCTTTGATGTTCATTACTGGTAACTTCTGGAATATCAACTATAGGCCAGGGGCACTATTATAATCTTATTTAAAATTATTTATTAAGCACCTCAGTCTATATACCAGAGAAGACAAATTATTTTATGGTAAAAGAAATGTAACCTCCTTGATGTGGTACACATACAAACTTTGAGAGGGGAAGTAATGTGTGCTCCACACAATGTGTGAGAAAGTAATTTTACCTTTTTGCCTTTATTAAAGGCTAAACCAATGTCAGAAAGAAACTCAGAATTAAAAATATATGTCATTTTTACCTGGATATGTTAAACGCAGAAAAATCTAACCAATTTCGTATAATTCCAACTTACCTGTAATACTACCTGCAAATTAAGAAGCACTCCAAAGTGTATTGTTTTCCTTCCCCTAATTAAATACTTTCCCAAGGGAAATACCAAAAAATATTCTTTACCATCTTGTATATGGTCTGCATCCGTAGCTACTGAATCATTCCCTTAATAGGTAAAGGCATAATGTTCTTTTTGTTCTTCTATTTAGTAGAAGGGAGTGAGGCAATATTGGAGCTTTTGTGTACACTATGTACTACTGTAAAAATTTGCTCTATGTAAGACTAAAAAAAAATCCTAGTATTTTTAACTATGAAAAAGTATAAGAAAAACTAAAGAAACATCTTGTAATTTTTATAACCTGATGTAATTTGTTGGAGTAAGCTGTATGGCATACCTAAGTACCTTGTATAGGTATACACAACACTGATCCACCAAACTTTGGGTTTTTCCAACAGCTTCATTTAGTCAACCATAAAATTACACTAACATTTTTGAGCCTTGTCTCTGCACCAATACATTTAGAAGGGTGTAAGCCACAGGGATCTGGCTATGCTTCTACATTTTACCCAAACCAAACTGAAGTAAGAGGTATTCCTTCTTACAGTCCCTTTTTAGACAGCAATTATTGCCCTTACAGGACACAGCTTTCATGATCATAATAGAGCATAATTCATGGAATGAAAATGATATACTATGCAAGATGTTTAAAAAATTATATACTATGCAAGATGTTTAAAGATGTTTAAGATGGTTTTTCCTAACATTTCTTATTCATTCATAACTGTAACAGACACAGGTCCTGAAGGCACAATTGACTTGTTTTTTTACAGAGTATAAGGAGAAATCATCATCATGAATTTTATTTTGTAAATTTAATGCACCTGAGTTCCTAGCTGGAACACTGTATGTGCCAAATTAAAACTTTAAAAAAAATCATTATTCATACAACACTGTATTTGATAATTCTGTGGAAATAGGAAGAGTGTTATCAGCTTGCCTAAATTAGATTGCTTTGCTTAAATTTGTGCTGGTTGCCTGGCCCTTTGGTGTTGCGTATGTAAGAGAGACCCATTTTTTTTTAGAGAAGCACTCAAGGTCCCTAAAGACATATATAAATATATGTGTATATTTAAGTATATGAATAGTAAACAAAAAGGTGTAGATGATTTCTTGATAATTATCCAGTCCAGCCAAGTTATGCATCTGACTGTCTTCACAGCCTGTAGATGAGAACTTGGCCTGCTGGAGTTCACTATCTGTGACACCTGATTTGTAAGTCACTCTTCCAACTGTGTGTACAAAGTGCTGATGTCAAATAGACCTCTGCACCACAAGATCCATAGGATTTACAGGATATATGCACCAGGCATAGTCCATGGCTGCCTACCAGGCCCTTTGCTGTTGCTTCACATATTGCCATGCTGTCTGGGTGCTGTGGGAAGAGGGTCCCAGTCAGCAGCCCTCAAAACGGAGGAGTTCACCTTCCACTGGAAAAAGAGATCTGTTACAGTGCAAACCTGTGACTACATCACAGTAAAAAATTAATAGCAGCAGCCTGCCCCCGCACTTGTATAATATAGCTCAGTGATAGGAATCTTGGGGTTTGTGCCTTACTCTGCTTCAAAAAGCTCCAATCCACATCTCAGGAGAGGACAGTAAACACCAGCCTCATGCCTACTGCAGGGGGAGGATAACACTGCTCACATTTCCTTTTGAAGCTGAGTGTACAGCAAACTGCAAACCTTAGGAAGCCTGGAGCAGATCAAACAGGAGAGAGTTAGTTTTTCCACTAAGTACAGCCTAAAACTAGGTTTAGGATCTTCTCTCTGGAATACCCATATAATTTTATAGTAGACTTGATTCTAGATTAAAAGAAATGCAAACAAAAATGTGCAGTTAGCACAGGGTGTTCTGCACACAATACAGACAGAACATGCAAGTGAAAGAGGCCTGGGTGCAGCAGGTTGAGGTTTCCTAGAGGTACGTGCAGATCGATTGCACTGGACAGTCTCAACAAGTCCAAGTTTATGACATGGAGGGGGATGTGGTACACAGCCTTCTCCTGCTGGAGAAAGATAGGAGCCTGGCCAACAACACTGGGAATGAATTCTATGCATGAACTAGGGAAGAGAGGCAATGTGACACATATTACTTTATACGAGAACATTCTAAACAGGAAAATAACGTTAAGAACAGGAATCCAGATTTCTGTGCTTGTAGAAGAGGGAGAATAATATTTGGCTACACTTTTCACTGAGCAATTCAGAAATACATTTAATGTCCTCAAATGCACTGACACCTCAAACTGCCTTCAAACATTAATTCTGGAAAGTAGTTCACTGCTAATTCCCAAAGTGCCCCATGGACTTCTTTTATCTTTTAGGAATTAGCTAATTTCGGCAAAAAAAATGAGGAAAGTTTTTTTTTATTACTACATCTGAAAATTGGACTGTACATTGTTCTAGATGCTATTATGTAAAGTAGCATAATACAGGTAAACCCTTTGGACACAACATCAGTGACATCACATATGTTTGCAGGTAAGAGATGTGACTTCCCTCTCTCATGAAAGGATTTGATAATTCCCTAGACAACGTCTTGTATGGTGGGGGCAGTAGGACAATCCTTAACACCCCCTCTCTCACTTCTCCAAACTATGGAATATCCTTGTCAGTAGGACTCCCTGCAGGGCAGTCCTCAAGTGACCTAACAACTCCTGGTACCTCACTGGGGATGAATGGGAGCATCGAAAGTCACAAGACAGAAGTTCAGACTGACTCCCCTCCCCTCTTCCCTCACTGCTTCAGAGAGGAAGCACAGGTGAGAGTCCCAGCTCTGGGAAGCATGAGGTGACAATCAGGTAGAGGCAAGGATATGGATACACATCCTTAGGAGGCACAGGAAGCTTTAACACAACAGACACCTATTTTTTTCCTTTTACTACATTTGGTTTCATGAGGTTTTACTTTATCTTTTCTGTATGCATTCCATGAATAACCATTGCTGCTTCTGATTTAAGGAAGTAGCTAAATAAACTGCACTGATATGAATTATGCATTATTTAAATGCAGACCTTCCATACTGCCAGTCTACCCTGCTGTTGCACAATCAGCACTTTTTCCTGGTGCAAACAGCGGTGCTCTCTCGCAACACCACTTAGAAATCAGAGCACATACTATGAATTCTTTCACACTGTATAAACAGTTGGATTATGAAACAATCCTTCACTGAGATATTTTAACACTTAACCATATTTGCTTGTCGATTTGATCTAATTTTCAATCCATAACTCATTTCATTCTTAATCCTGCACCTGTCTGGAATGCAACTAGGCAAACTTTAGACAAACCCCAAATGAACTCTGCGTATGTAGGACAGTACACTTTCTTTGATGACCTTTTTCGGTAATCTATGAAAAAGACTTCTGCATCTTAACACTTAAAAGAATAAAAACACCTTCCATTACAACTTTACTGCAAGAATAGAGAGGGGGAAAAAAAAAAAAAAAACTAACCTGCATACACGAGCATGGTGATGAGGAGAGCAAGCAAATGGACTCTGTATTTGGGAGTAACACTTTCTGCTCGCAGGACTGCCAGCTGGAAAACGACGGAGAAGAGCAGTTCTATGCAGAACGCCTGCACCTCTGTAGTCTGCATGGGGCTGCTGCAGCCCTGAGAGAGCGCTCCGGAATGTGCCTCTGCCATCTCCAGACTCCAGATAAAGTGCATGAACACCCTGGCGAGCGCTGCGGCCACAAACTGAGCGGCGATCTTGAGCCCCCCCATCCTGAGCGGCGTCCCCCCGCCCCACATGGGCTGCAGGGTCCCGCAGGGATTGCAGGTGCTGCCCGTCAGGGTCAGGCCGTGCAGGACGGTGAAGCCGTAGGTGAGGGTGAGCGCAGTGTGCGGCTTCGGCTCCGCGTCGCCCAGCAGGCTGAGCTCGTTCGTGCAGGCGCAGATCTGGAAGGTGCTGAACATCTCCACGAGGAAGGCGAAGAGGCGCGGGTGGGAGCGCAGCCGGCGGCGGGCCAGCCTCCTGCACAGCCCCACGGCCGCCACCACGCCGCACATCAGCAGCAGGGAGCTCCCCACCCCACCGACAGCCATGCCCGGCGCTTCACGGCCCCGGCAGCGGGGCCGGACCACCACCCACGGGGTGAACGCGAGTAGGACAGGGAGGGGAAGTGACCGCCCTTGCCCTCCGAGGCAGGAGCCAGTGTCTGTCCGCCCCTGCGCGGCACCTGACTCACCCTCGGCTCGGCGGGGCAAAGGGCGGGCTGAGGGCGCGGGGATCCCGCTGCCTGCCGGAGCAGGGCCGGCAGAAGGGACCTCTGTCCCCGCAGTGCAAAAGCGCGGCGCTCCG